>OZ014524.1:142937329-143537329 GCA_963966055.1 Lathyrus aphaca
GGCGTTAACCGGTTAACGCTTTTGGTTAACCGGTTAACACTGTTTGGATGCCAAATTTTAATTCTTGAAAAATCCGTAACTTTCAAACCGTAAATCCGATTCGCATTCCGTTTGAAGCGTCAGAAAGGGTATAAACTGAACCTTATTTTGATGAATAAAAATGTAAAAAAAATGCAATAATTTTATAAATGAATTTATGAAATAACCTTGTAATTGCCTCATAATTTACCGGGTACGGGTCAATTCTTGATATGTCAGAGTGGTTATAGAACCAGTGTTTTGGGTGTAATGTCATGATGATATATATGATTATTTGATGATTGGTTTGCTGATGTGAAATGAATGATGCGAATTATTTTGATGAATTTTTACGATGTAGCGCATCATTTCATTTCATAACATTCACGATGGGGCTTCGGCCTATTTAATTGCTTTAATCCCATTGTGTGGATTGAAGTGTCTCGATGATTTACGATGTGCTCCTTTGTGGAGGGTTGATGGTCATGTATCCATCTCATGATGAAATTGGTACCACATGCATATTGCATATCAGGATGATTAGAATTGCATATTCTGGATGAATTTCATGACTGTGTTGGTGTTGCTTAATTTCATGATCGTGTTGTTGTTGTTGCTTAATTTTATAGTTGATGATGTCATGATATGTTGTACTAATTTATTTATGTTCTATATTCTTGTACGTTTATGATATATTATGATTACTCACCCTGCCTGCTTGGAAATGTTGCCTCTTTCGTGGGTAACTTGCAGATGATAAAGAATAGGCTTGCAGTGCAAGAGGAGTTTTCATGAGTCTCGGAGCGTGCTTTAGTGTTCCTTAGAAGTGGTTTTGGTCTATGTGTCCTGCTCTGTGTCATGTAACACTAGGACGGGGTTTATTTGTTAAACTGTTTTCAGTTATGTTATTACTTCGATAAATGTTTTCTCATTATATGATGTTGAAATTTCAGATGGAGAAAATTATGTTTATGAAGTAAAAATTATGATTTTGAAATATGAAGTTTAAATTCCGCTGCGAAATGCTATATGTTATTCTTGATGTTGATTAACCCGTGTTACAGGACAGGACACTGTTCGATTGAATTTTGATGAAATGTGATACCCTTCTCGATTATTTAAATATTTTGTTTTGGGGTAGAAGGGTGTTACATTAGTGGTATCAGAGCAGGTCGGTCTGTCCGGCCAAGTCTTGTTGTTGTCAGTCTGTTGTCAAGTTGTTATTTAATTAACGATTATTCTCTTCTGATGTGGTAAGTGTTGTGCAGAATGGCTGGAAACAACACGCGTGCTCTCGCTGATGCTATTGCAGCTCTTGCTCAGACTACTGCTCGTAACAATGCGCATGATGAGTTTCGTGCCTTGGAGAAATTCCAGAGGAATAATCCACCTGTGCTTGAAGGAACTCATGACCCGGAGAGCGCACAGAAGTGGCTCAAGGCAATTGAGAAGATTTTCATAGTGATGGCATGTGCTGACGCGCAGAAAGTTCAATTCGGGACTCATATGTTTTCTGAGGAAGCTGAAGACTGGTGGGATAATACTCGTCAGCGTCTAGAGGATGAGGTTGTTGTGGTGACTTGGACTGTGTTTAAGGCGGAGTTCCTTAAGAAGTATTTTCCTAAAGATGCTCGTGGTAAGTTGGAGGTAGAATTCCTTGAACTGAAGCAAGGAAACATGACAGTGGCAGAGTATACTGCCAAATTTGGAAGGCTGGTGAAGTTTTGTCCTCACTACAACAGGGCATATGCTGAACTTTCAAAGTACCTTAAGTTTGAGAATGGGCTGAGACCTGAAATTAAGTAGGGAATTGGATGCCAACAAATTCGCAAGTATGCAGAGTTGGTCGATAAGAGCCGTATTTATGACGAGGACAGCCGAGCTCGGTCAGCTCACTATAAACAGCTGAGCGAGAAGAAAGACAAGAGTCCGTATAGAGGGAAACCTTATGTGACTACTGGTGATAAAGGGAAGCAGAAGGCATCTGATGAGAAGAAGCAAAGTAGGGGAGCTGCTAATGTACCTGTTAAGTGTTACAAGTGTGGAGAGGCAGGTCATAAGGCCGATGTGTGTACCGCCAGAGTTATGAAATGTTACCGTTGTGGCAAGCTTGGGCATAAGATGAGTGATTTTCCTAATGAGGGCCCAACCTGTTACAATTGTGGTGAACAGGGGCATATCAACGCCCAATGCCAGAAACCAAAGAAGAATGTTGCTACTGCTCAGAATGCTGGGAGAGTTTTTGCGTTAGCTGGTTCAGAAGCTCCAAAGAAGGACAACTTGATCAGAGGTACTTGTTTTATTAATAATACTGAGTTGATTGATATTATTGACACTGGAGCTACACATTCATTTATTTCTCTTGAGTGTGCTAATAGATTGGGTTTTAAGTTGTCTAATATGAACGGTAATATGATAATAGAGACTCCTGCTAATGGTTCTGTGACTACCATGCTTGTTTGTTTGAAGTGTCTTTTGACAATTTTTGAGAAGAATTTTGTGATGGATTTGGTGTGCCTACCATTACACCAAATCGATGTTATCCTTGGTATGAACTGGTTGGAATTCAATTATGTTCATATTAACTGTTATAGTAAGACAGTGAAGTTCCCTGAATTGAGCGAGAATGGTGAGTTGATGTTTTTATCTGCTAAGCAAGTGGATGAACGTGTATTGGATGAAGCCTTGATGTTTGCAGTGTTTGCATCATTGCAAGTTGATGATAAGACTGTCAGTGCAGAGTTGCCTGTGGTTTGTGAATTTCAAGATGTGTTTCCTGGTGATATAAGTGATTTACCACCGGAACGTGAAATTGATTTTTCTGTAGACTTAGTATCGGGTACGAGTCTTGTCTCGATGGCTCCTTATAGAATGTCGGATTCAGTGTTGAATGAGTTGAAGAAACAATTAGAAGAATTGTTAGAGAAGAGGTTCATTAGACCCAGTGTTTCTCCTTGGGGTGCTCCGGTGTTGCTCGTTAAGAAGAAGGATGGTAGTATGAGATTGTGTGTCGATTACCGACAGTTGAATAAAGTGACTATCAAGAATAAGTACCCACTTCCAAGGATCGATGATTTGATGGATCAACTAGTAGGTGCTTATGTCTTTAGTAAAATTGATCTGAGGTCTGGTTATCATCAGATTCGAGTTAAAGCTGATGATATTCCGAAGACAGCTTTCAGGACAAGATATGGGCATTACGAGTATACGGTGATGCCGTTTGGGGTTTCTAATGCGCCTGGTGTGTTTATGGAATATATGAATAGGACCTTTCATGAGTATCTTGATAAATTCGTGGTGGTTTTCATATATGATATCTTGGTATATTCTAAATCAGAAGAGGAACATGTTGAGCATTTGAGGGTTGTGTTGCAAGTGTTGAAAGAAAAGAAATTGTTTGCTAAATTATCTAAGTGTGAGTTCTGGTTAAAGGAAGTGTGTTTCCTCGGCCATGTAATTTCAAGTGGTAGAATTTCGGTGGATCCTTCAAAGATTGATGCGGTATTGCAGTGGGAGATTCCGAAGTCAGCAACAGAAATTCGTAGTTTTCTTGGGTTGGCTGGTTACTATCGTAAGTTCATTGAAGGTTTTTCTAAGATAGCTTTACCATTGACGCAATTTACTAGGAAGGGTCAAGAGTATGTGTGGGATGTTGCCTGTGAAGAGAGTTTCGTAGAACTGAAGAAAAGATTAACGACCGCGCCGATGTTGGTCTTACCGAATCCAGATGAGTCCTTTGTAGTTTATTGTGATGCTTCCAAGATGGGTCTTGGTGGAGTTTTGATGTAGGATAATAAGGTGGTTGCTTATGCTTCTAGACAGTTAAGAGTTCATGAGAGGAAATATCCTACTCACGACTTAGAGTTAGCAGCTGTGGTGTTTGTGCTTAAGATTTGGAGGCACTACTTGTTTGGTTCGAAATTTGAAGTATTCAGTGATCACAAAAGTTTAAGGTACTTGTTTGATCAGAAAGAGTTAAATATGAGACAGAGGCGGTGGCTTGAATTATTGAAAGATTTTGATTTTGATTTGAATTACCATCCTGGTAAGGCAAATGTTGTGGCTGATGCTTTGAGTAGGAAGTCGTTGCATATTTCGATGCTTATGGTGAAAGAATTGGAAATGATCGAGCAATTCAGAGACATGAGCTTGTTGTGTGAAACTACTACTGATAGTGTGAAATTGGGAATGTTAAAGCTGACCAGTGAGATTTTGGAAGAGATTCGTAAGGGTCAGAAATCTGATTTGAAATTAGTTGATCAATTGATGTTGGTTGATCAAGGTAATGCAAGTGACTTTCGAGTTGATGAAGATGGGGTTTTGAGATTCTGAGATAGAGTATGTGTTCCGGATATTATAGGAATTAAAAAGAGTATTTTAGAAGAGGGGCACAAGAGTCGACTGAGTATTCATCCTGGTGCTACAAAGATGTATCAGGATTTACGCAGGTTGTTTTGGTGGCCAGGTATGAAAAGAGACATTGCTGAATTTGTATATGCTTGTTTGACATGTCAGAAGTCAAAGATAGAACATCAGAGACCTTCAGGTATGATGCAACCATTGAATGTTCCTGAGTGAAAATGGGATAGTATTTCCATGGATTTCGTGATTGGGTTACCTAAGACTGCTAGAGGTAATGATTCGATTTGGGTAATTATTGACCGGTTAACTAAGTTGGCACACTTCTTGCCGATGAAGATTAACCATTCCATGCAAAGGCTAGCTGAGATTTATATTGAGGAAATTGTGAAGTTGCATGGTGTACCTTCAAGTATTGTATCGGATAGAGATCCGCGGTTTACGTCGAGGTTTTGGAAGAGTTTGTAGGATGCCTTGGGTACTAAGTTGAGGATGAGTTCTGCATATCACCCGCAAACGGATGGCCAGACGGAAAGAACAATCCAATCTTTAGAAGATTTGCTGAGAGCTTGTGTATTAGATCAAGGAGGGTCTTGGGATAGTCATTTGTCGTTGGTCGAGTTTACGTACAATAACAGTTTTCATGCTAGTATCGGGATGGCTCCATATGAGGCGTTGTATGGTAGACGTTGTCGTACTCCATTATGTTGGTATGAGTCAGGAGAGAGTTTAGTGCTTGGGCCAGAGATTGTCCAAGAAACAACTGAAAAGATAAAAATGATTCAGGAAAGGATGAAAACATCGCAGAATCGTCAAAAGAGTTATCACGATAAGAGAAAGAAAGCACTTGAGTTCCAAGAGAGAGATCATGTGTTCTTAAGAGTTACTCCTATGACTAGTGTGGGAAGAGCTTTGAAGTCTAGAAAGCTCACTCCACATTTTGTCGGTCTGTATCAGATTATGCAGAAGATAGGGGAAGTGGCCTATCGAGTGGCTTTACCTCCCTCTCTTGCGAATTTACATGATGTATTCCATGTATCACAGTTGAGGAAGTACATTCCGGACCCGTCGCATGTAATTCAGATAGATGATGTTCAGGTGAGAGATAATCTGACGATTGAAACTTTACCAGTGAGGATTGATGGTAGAGAATTGAAGCAACTACGAGGCAAGGAAATTGCTTTAGTGAAGGAATTGTGGGGAGGACCAGCTGGAGAAAGTTGGACTTGGGAGCGGAAAGATCAGATGAGGGAGTCGTATCCGACTCTATTTACTTCAGGTAATTTTCGAGGACGAAAATTCTTTAAGTATGGGAGAGTTGTAACGCCCCAAAAATCTAAATTTTATTAAATTACATATTTAATTAATTGATTCAGAAAGGACTGGAGGTTTTGGGCGAATTTGGAGGATTTTAGGAGGAAAAGAATATTTTTATAATATAAATAAGTAGTATTTTATGCTCTTATTATTATTATTATGAAATATTAAGAAAGGGTAAGGTGGTAATAAGAGGAAAAAGTAAGGATATGTTGGGAAACTCATAAACTGGGATAATGTATCCAAAGAGAGAATACGATTAGTTTTCTAACATTATCGTGTTTTTGGAAGAAGTGCTCTGAAGAAAAAGAGGAGAGAAAGCTCAGAGTCAGGAATCTACAAAGAATCTTGGAGAATAGTATCGATCTTTGGATTTCTCTAAGGTATGGGGAGATTTTATAATCTATTGTAAATGTGTAGGAATTGGATTATGAATAGTTTAGGATTGTATGAGTTTTATGAGTTTTTGGGATTTTTGAGTTAGGTTGAGTTTATGAGAAAAATCTTGATGAATTAGAGTGGTAAAAGTGAGTTGAATCACATAATTAAGTGTATAATTGTTATCATGATGTTGTTGGTGTTTGGTTGATGTTTTTGAGTGATTTTTGGGTGATTTGAGGTGGAACCCGTAATGGGATTTGGGGGTTTTGAGGTTATAAAGCAGTTTGCATTTGAGTAGCAGAAAACTCTGTAAAACGTGCGTTAACCGGTTAACGCTTTTGGTTAACCGGTTAACCATTGAAAATTTTGGGTTATTTCTGAAGTTGCACAGGCATTAACCGGTTAACGCTTTTGGTTAACCGGTTAACACTGTTTGGATGCCAAATTTTAATTCTTGAAAAATCCGTAACTTTCAAACCGTAAATCCGATTCGCATTCCGTTTGAAGCATCGGAAAGGGTATAAACTGAACCTTATTTTGATGAATAAAAATGAAAAAAAATGCAATAATTTAATAAATGAATTTATGAAATAACCTTGTAATTACCTCATAATTTACCGGGTACGGGTCAATTCTTGATGTGTTAGAGTGGTTATAGAACTAGTGTTTTGGGTGTAATGTCATGATGATATATATGATTATTTGATGATTGGTTTGCTGATGTGAAATGAATGATGCGAATTATTTTGATGAATTTTTATGATGTAGCGCATCATTGCATTTCATAACATTCACGATGGGGCTTCGGCCTATTTAATTGCTTCAATCCCATTGTGTGGAATGAAGTGTCTCGATGATTTACGATGTGCTCCTTTGTGGAGGGTTGATGGTCATGTATCCATCTCATGATGAAATTGGTACCACATGCATATTGCATATCGGGATGATTAGAATTGCATATTCTGGATGAATTTCATGATTGTGTTGGTGTTGCTTAATTTCATGATCGTGTTGTTGTTGTTGCTGAATTTTATAGTTGATGATGTCATGATATGTTGTACTAATTTATTTATGTTCTATATTCTTGTACGTTTATGATATATTATGATTACTCACCCTGCCTGCTTGGAAATGTTGCCTCTTTCGTGGGTAACTTGCAGATGATAAAGAATAGGCTTGCAGTGCAAGAGGAGTTTTCATGAGTCTCGGAGCATGTTTTAGTGTTCCTTTGAAGTGGTTTTGGTCTATGTGTCCTGCTCTGTGTCATGTAACACTGGGACGGGGTTTATTTGTTAAACTGTTTTCAGTTATGTTATTACTTTGATAAATGTTTTCTCATTATATGATGTTGAAATTTCGGATGGAGAAAATTATGTTTATGAAGTAAAAATTATGATTTTGAAATATTAAGTTTAAATTTCGCTGCGAAATGCTATATGTTATTCTTGATGTTGATTAACCCGTGTTACGGGACAGGACACTGTTCGATTGAATTTTGATGAAATGTGATACCCTTCTCGATGATTACTCTGATATTATTTAAATATTTTGTTTTGGGGTAGAAGGGTGTTACAAGATGCACATGCAAACGTAAACATGAGCAATTACTTTTCAGATTTGTGGCAGAATGAGAAATTACTCAAACTATCAATATTCTGAACCTTAAACTCAACGATTCAGTTACAGTGTTCTTAAAAACAACACAGACATCATCGTATCACCATTGTCATCATATTTCATTGGAGTTAAACATACGGAAATAGAAAATCAACCACACATAAACATGAAATCAAACAGCACATCAAACATTGAGATCTAAATCAACAACAAAGGAGAATAGAGCAAGGAAAGGTTACCCACAAGTAGAAGATTTCGATTCGACACGATTCACGGTATACAGATATCCACTTCTTCTTGCTTTTATTATCTGCTTCTTCTCGTTTCTAGCTTCTCTCTGTTATTTCTTTCTACCCCGTTTTTGTTGTTTGTTGTGTATGATTTATGGCTTTGAGCTCTTCAATCTCTGATTTTCAATGCAAAATTCAGAGTTGAATATTATGTGATTGAGCTTTAGTATTAGGGTTTTTTTTTTGAAAATGATTTATGTAGAATTTCTTTAGGGTAATTTTTCGTGTCTATGTGTGTCTGCTAGGGTTTTTTTAGTGGGTGTAGGTCCTTCCTCATAATTGATGATGATTAGTCATTTTATATGGAGGGATGAGAGGCTTATACATGTGAGGTTGAAGAAGATTTCAGAGATAATATTCTCTCATACGTATGAGGCATAATTGCCAATCCGTTTGAACGCATTTCTTGTGAAATTTTGTGTGGACCATGAAATGGTGACTCATTTGATCTGTTTTTTCTGTGGTGTGATTCAGATTCCTTCTAGAATGTGGTCCCCTAAAAAATATGACTTTTCACTAATTTAGTTATTTCTAGAAACTCTACCGTTTTTACCACTTTGTGAAATATTACTTTCAAATGCTCAAGCTCCCTGCCAAAAGTTATGACTTTTTTGTTTTGGCCTCAATTGCTCTGAACTCATTCTGCTATGAACTTTGTTGTTTGAACTTGCATGACTAATCACCTATGTTTGACATGCTTATAATACTTCTTTGATCATTGTAAAACCGCCCATCTATTTTTCTAACATCCACAACAATTGTATTTGCAGGTTGGATCATGGGGGAATGGAGGAAGGCACAAAGATGAGGAACATGGCAGCTTTGGATTTCCACAAGCCTTGGTATCTTGTTTTACCTGAATAAACATGACCCATGTCTTGTTGTTATTCATTGTGTTGTGTCATTTCCATTGGAGTCGTCATATATTGCTCATGAATAATATTACGCATCTTTTGTGTTTTGCACCTTTGAACCTTTTTAAATCATTGTCACTGCTTGCTGTATGTGTTCATGGCACTAATTATTCATGTTCATTTTTCCTTCCAAGTTTATTCGTGGGAGCATGGCTTTGTGTAAAAACTTGGAGTTTGAAGGCTTAACAAAGGCTTGGATAACAAGGCTCAGCATGAAGAGTTGGATAGAGACTTTGCATGAAGTATTGTAGCATAAAATTTAGAACTTTAGTCTTGTAAATTTGATAGATGTAGGATTAAGGGTTGTATTTTTGTCTGATTGGGAATTTGAAATTAAGATATCATTATGTTGTAACATGAAACGTCACAAATCACTTGTACAGTTTGTAACAAATTAAACATGAATTGAAAATTCACATTATTGGCTTGTATTTGAAGACTTTCAACTATGACTAGGACTTCACTTCTCAAACACTCCTTGTATCAATTTGAATCTTGAATTGTAAAGAAAAATGGAGCCTTCCACCATATATCACAATAATTTGAGTCTTTCTTGTTTTGAATCCATTTTGCATTTTTTGAGGTTGTTTTGAACTAAAGCAAATTTCTTGATATCTTAATTTTTGTACCTTTGTATCACATATGGAAAATCAAGTCCATTCTTGTATCACTCATGAGCATTCTTTGCGCCTTAACGTCTCTCCATTACAACTTGGTCAATTACACAACTTCAAATATTCATTGAAGCAAGACTTGTAATTAATTTGAAATAGGCTTCAAATATACTTTGAAAACAAATGTTCAAGACATTCTAGGAATCCACTTTCCTTTAACCTCCATTCGAATTCAACACACTTGCAAAAGCCTGTAATCATAAACAAGACAACAACAAACCTTCCACGGTTTAAATGTTAGAAGATCGTGTCCAGAGGCCAGATGATCATTTCGAGCATAATCACCAAACCAAAAACCAATTAGCATGAGAAAAGTAAAGGGTATGAAAATTTTGGGGTATGAAAACATGATACAAGTATCAGAGGTACAATAAATCACTATAACAAAGACCTAAAGCACTTAAGATTTCAAATATATTAAATGGTAAAAAATCTTAAGGCGTTTACAATTACAACTTACAACATAAAATCTGCATATACAACAGAGTTGATAATTATTTATATTGCTACTCCTTCTTATGGATAATCCTTGTTGAAGATCCAGCTTGAACCTTCAGCCATATATATAGTGTGTGTATATGTGTGATTTAGCCACGCACTTTTACGATAAATCCTTTATAGTTTATAATAAGTTCACGCGCTACTAAATTAGGATGATCCTTGGTACTTTAATACTTCCCAAATACTTTTCTTTTATTAACATTTGCTTGAGTAACTTAAGATGAGACTTTAGTTACATTTCATTTGATTGCCATCATAATATAGTCATGTCTTATAAAACCCTAATGATTAGGTTTACATCTTTATCATCTAACCTTCATGCTTCACTTATCATAAGACATTAGTTGTCATCATCAAAATTATATGCCTTTGTTAAAATCATGTCACCTGCAAAACAAGGTTCCACATTCTCTCCCTTTTTGGTGATGACAAATTATCTCTCATGGAGGTGGTAAAAGAAACAATATGAATATATCATGTTTTCCTCTTTTTAAGATCAATTCCATTAAAAAAAATCATTGGCATTTTAGGCTGGATCACTATGCATAAAAGTGAAAAACTAATATATTTGCCAGCTTGGTTAATCGTTGCTTCACAAAGCAACGTTGTTTTGATTATAATAATAATAGTTATTATGCAATGTTTTCATTATGAGATAAAAATGATTAAATATAAGTGAGTTACTTAGTATTGATGTGGTAATGTGGAGTCATTTCAAAGAATTAAAAATGAGTTCACAAATGGAGGTGGCCTAAGTCACCTAAGTTTAGGTGTAACAACCTGAATTTGTCCATTTAATCCACCATATTTAGTATAATGAGTCAAAATTTAAAATCACACATTTTATTTTGAATGTCTCTGGTTTGTTTTTTGGCAAGCTGATTTAAACTTTTGAAAGACATAAATTTAATATGTATATATTGTTCTCGTATAATCTTAATATAACATTAACATAGCCATGATGGACATTACTTAATCCATTAAACCAACACATATTACAATATCATTCATTAGTACATAAAACCAATTATTAATAAGCTTACAATATCAATATAAATTACTCCATCAATGGTGGTGGGGCAGGATTCACAAAAGTAGTAAGACACATACCAAATCGGCATAAACTTCCAATAGGACATATTCTTCCACATCCACCACAATTAAAAGGGCTTAAGTTTATATTTATACACAAACGGTTACAACATTGCCAATTAAATGGACAGTTTACACCACACAATCCACAATTGTTTCTATCTTTTGCAATATCCACACAACGGTTTCCACAACATACACTTCTTGGTGGAAATGTTCCAGTGCTACATATCCATGGTCTTGTACTACAATCAGGTGATTTTTCGTTCACATCAACTTTCTCAACCACAACATTGGTGAACAAATTTGTGTTCACTTCATCATCAGTTGGAGTTGTAAATGAATTTGAATGTCCTTCTATTTTAATTAGTAACACTAGAAGTAATGTCACAACGATTGCAAATTGTGTTGCTAGAGTACTCATTGTGAAAAATTGTGAGAAACTTAGGATTTCAATAACTATATATATACTGTAAGTACTTACTAATGTAACCAATAACATACATAACTTTTGTAAACAACTTTGCTAAACATGTTTTTCACATGTATGTCTGACATGTACAGCCTTGGACAACTAACTTTTTTTATGTTTGTTTTAACTTTTGATTTTTGAATACACTAAAAGACAATTAGGAGTTACAACAAAAAATATTAAAGCATTTAGATAAAACGTGACTTGGCATGAATGTTGTGTTAAAACTTAAAATGCACACAAACATAGACAATATATAATTGTAAATTTGTTTACTAATATTGAAGTTATTAGCAACCCTTAAAATAAGGTTGCGTGTTAGAGTAATTGAAGTGTTGTATTCTTCATGAATCTTGAGTTGCGTTAAATGAAAATTATGTCACAATTATGAACATCTAAAGAGAAAAAAAGAGATAGAAGAAAATGAGAGAGAAATTGCACTTTTCCATGTTCAAGTGTATATATAGATTTTTTTTAATTAGTAAATTGTTACTAGTTAAAATTATATAGTATTGTTTTTATTCTAGACAAAAACTCATTTTTGTCTTGCTCATAAAACACAAGAGCTCAAACATACATGTTTAAAAAAATCACTAAGTGAGTTGAATTATATTTCTTCACATCAAACTATTTATAGAAAATTAATACATGAATCATTGAACTTTCATTGGTCGAGGTTCTACTAACATAGGCATCCATCGACCAATGAATATTATGGGTGATTAAAATATTTATTAAATTAAATAAATAGTAAAATTATATTAAATAAATATTTTAAATGATTATTAAATTATTAGTGTAAATAACTATTAAATCAGCTTAAAAATTTAAAGAAATTAAAAATCATAGTGATAAAAATATAAAAATAAAATATAAAAAGTTATTTTATTAATAAATTGTTAAAATTATAATTATATTAATTATAAAACTATTTAAAACATTAAAATTAAATAAAATTAAAATTAAAATATTCAGAGTTTGGTCAGTTCATTTGTCGAAGGTATAATCAAAGAAAGCATAGGGCACCCTCATACTTTAATTGATCGAATCCCTTATTCAATTAGGATATCCCGAGAATATTTTTTTTAAGTAGAAACCATCTTTCTTTGAGCACTAAAGCAAAACCATTTTTCTGCAAACAAAACCATTAATTATTCCTCTAAATATAAATTAACATAATATATGTTATCATAATCAACAATATAGAGTACCTTTGATGAGGTCTTTTGGTTTTTATTATTAGTCTGGAAGCAAATGTGGTTTTCTTTTCGTCTCTAGCCTTGTTGAATATAACAAAAAACCCTTCAGCCGAGGCTGGATCATTTACATCCTTGTCTCCGAATTTCGGTAGAGGCTTTCCATCTTGTTCTGAAACTGCACATTAATAAAAGATTACCATTTTATCATTTTTCTCTAAAGAATTTATGATTGAATATGGCATTGTTTAGAAATGGCATCATAAAATTATTATTAAAAAAACGCGGGCATTGCATGACGATAATTGAAAAGATAGACAGGGACGAGACGATATCGAAGCCATGAGGTTAAAGCTGAATAATTTGTGATGATGATGATGATATTGAAGTCATTGAGAGTTGATACATGTAAAACATGTCAACCATTCTTGAGCCTTGCAATTTGTAGACTCTAGCTGACAAATTGGTTAGACAATATAGTGTGCTTTCTGCAGTACAGATAGCTCAAACTTTACCACCAAATATGAATGATACTAGAAGACAATATACATTCACTAAATGTAATAAATCGTCTAATGTAACACCCTTTTTACCCCACAACAAATTTAAACATATTATTTACGAATAATCAGAGTTCAACACAAAAGGGCGTCACATATTCAACATAATCATCAAACAAACATCATGTATGTGTCCTGTCCCATAACACGGGTTGCAACTTATGTCATAAATAAAACAAAGCCTCAAATAATGGCAGTGGATTAATAATCAACCTCTTAAATCATTATAAAAGAAAGGATACAACTATAAACCAAAACATCGTCAACAAGTGCTAAAATTAAAGAAAAATGACAAAATAAACCAAGTGTTCCCCAGTGTTACATGAATCAGAGCAGGACACCACCTAGACCCTATAAACAACAAGAGACTCACTCCAAGTTACTTCCGATCACCAAACTATTCTTGAGAATCTGTAGGATGCCATAATAGACCATCACGAAAGGCAGGCAGGGTGAGTAATCCATATTCAATATATATAATATAAAGACGAAATTATAAGACAACATATAATCATACATCATTTACATCAAACATCACCCACATACAACAACAACAACAAGTCACATCATCATACAATAAATGCAATCATGATATGCCACATAGAATGAAATGCAACTTCATAAATGCATGTGGTACTGATTTTCAACATGTGATGGACACTGGCCATCAACCCTCTACAAGAGAGCACAACATAATCAACAACACCTCAATCCACACGATGGGATTGAAGCCTCAATCAACATAAGAATACAATGAATGCACGATGCAACAACAATAACATAATCATCTTCATCAACATTTGCATCAGCATTCATCATAATACATTTACTTCATTCATTCATATTACTAATACTACATGGCATCATTTTACAACATATTCATCCTAACATCATTTCATTATTATTATTACACATTTAGCCTAATATAGCATGGTAATAACTCACAACAACAATATAGCAACATGGCACAACAAAACAAAGCATCACAAGTCATCCAACAAAAGAAAATATTTTCTAAAAGACTATAGGTCTTGCTAAGCGAGAAAGCTAGCTCGCTAAGCAAGCAACTCTCTGTTTGCGAACTTCTAAAATTCTCACTTTCTCCCTAAGCAAACTCCTGATCGCTAAGCGAGGAGGCAATTTTTCCATGAAAATCCTGCGATTTTCTGCACATCACAACCATGCCCAAAAACCCTCAAAACATCAAATAACAGCAGAAAATATTAGAATTCGACCATACAACCTCTTATCATCATATAATCATCATTTATAACCCCTAATAACAACAAATCAACAAATTCTATCAACAAACTACCCAACCCTAAGGTTTCCCCACAAAAAACTCCCTTTTCTCATAAGACAATCCAATATTATAGACATTGAAAGAGAACTACTCCTCATACCTTAAACAATTGAGCTTTCTCTTTCACTTCTTGAGCAATTCCCCTTTGTCTCCTTATTCTTCAGAGCAAACCTCGGCTTTCACCAAAAACACGATTATGAGAAATTTTGACCGTATCATCTTTCTCATAAACTACTCAAAAGACAACTCTACCCCTTAAACCTCCAACTTCTTTTATTTTATTTTTAATAATAATATTTAAAAAATATCCAATTATTATAATAATACTATTTAATAAAATATTCCTTCTTCTTAATATTCCACAAAATACCACTTATTCATAAATAATTACATAAATAATTAATTTATGAAATTGGGGTGTTACATCTAATGCTGACACTTTCAGCATCAGAGTCTACGCCAAGTAACACTAGCAAATGTTCTTCAGATTCTACCACCAGAAGCTAGTAATTCATAAACTCCCAAGTTTGCTAATGTAAAACATATTGTGGCTATAATATTTACAAGTATTAGAACCTGCACACATGTAACATACATCAAATAAACCATTGTACTTTCAATACTTTGTTATCATCAAAACCCAAAGAGAATATGTCATAATCAAATCTTGTTCTAACATGAGCCCCTTATTCAATTGGGATATCCTAAGTTTTTTTGAAAGTGGGACAATTAAGTAATATTGTTTCAAATTAGGGATAAGGCAGCAAAAAAGTCTCATTAGTGTCTTTTCTTTTTAATCTTTTGTATGGGCATTAAGCATGAAATTAATATGAAATGACATCTTTCACCTCTTGATGTCTTCAAGTTCAATGTTGATAGATCATATTTTAATATAATTGGGACTATGAGCTCAAGCATATTTATCATAAGATGAATAGTATACATCTCTGTCCAAATTTCAAAGAATTAGACAAAAGACCCAAAACCCACAATACTTGAAAAAGTTGTTGAAAGAATTGAGATTTAAACAATTACATTACATTATAATATCTAGTTGTTTCACATCATTGAGGTGTTGTCTCAGCCTCTTGTGGCTCAATTTTGAACTAAGCAAATATATTAGACAAATGTCCCAATCGATTAGATAAGTCAAAATTTCATCTATAACTATTTTGACAATTCATAATTTATCTTAAACAACTTCAAGATATTTTTTAAGGTATTTTCTTGGTAAAAATATTTTGAAAAAGATTTTTGTGTGTGTATGTGTGTGCTTTAGCCATGCACTTTTACGATAAATTCTTTATAGTTTACAATAGGTTCACTCACTACTAAATTAGGATGATCCTTGGTACTTTAAGACTTCCCAAATACTTTTATTTTATTGACATTTGCTTGAGTGGCTTAAGATGAAACTTTAGTTATATTCCATTTGATTACCATCATAAGATAGTCATGTCTTATAAAACCCTAATGATTAGGTTTGCATCTTTATCCAATTAACATTCATGTTTCACTTATTGATGCGTGTTTTTCTCAAGTGTACGAACACGTCAGAGTAATATAAAAGATTGTCGAATCCACAGAGACCAAGTGTCAATCTATCGTACCTGTTGTTATGGTGTGTATTTAAGGCAACTAAATATAGGGGTTTTAAGAAGGGTGCAATGGTAAATAAAATAATAATTTTAAACAATAAACAAAGACAGGTTCGAATGTAATTCACATAATCAATCGATAATCTGGTATTTGTTAATGGAACTACTTATGGGCAATGTTTTCTCCTTTGAAAAGAACTAATTTAACAGAAATTGTCGCTTTCGCGTATTCAGAACCGAGTTATACTCTCTAATCAACCCCTCCTATTGTCACGGATAAAAAGGTGCGTACTGTGTTAGAGTAGTAAACCTATTTTTAAGAAATATAGTGTCTTAACTAAGTTGAAAAGTATCTTAACCTGGATTTCTTAGCAAAAAGAGGTTCTTACGAACCAGACTCTAAACTTCTTAACGCGTCCGGAAATTGTTTTAAAATCTCTTTTCTTTTTAATCTAAAAACTCCTAATGAACTAGACAAATTGCTTTTGGCTGTTTTTGAAATAGTTAAAAACAATTATTTGAATTGAAAGATAAAATAGCCCTTAAGTGTTTCCACGAACAATTGTACAGATTACTTGTTTAATTACGATCCTTACATTCTAACCTTTATAGATTTAGTTAGACATGATAATGTAAAAGTTATTTTTATAATTTTTCATAAAAGTAATTTAGTGCGAGTGCGGAAAGTAAATAAAAGTAGTGCGAGTGTGAGAAATAAAGTAATGTAGTGTGAGTGCGAAAAATAAACGAAAGTAAAGCGAGTGCAGGAAATAAATAAAATAAAGTGCGAGTGCGGATAATAAATGAAAGTAAAGCAGTGCGAGAAATAAATAAAAGTAAAGCAATGCGGAAAGATAAAATACGAACTGGAATTAAAATGGCGGCAGGATTAACTTCCTCCCAGAGTGCTCCAAAACTCGATCACATAGACAGATTACAGACTCGATCACTCGATTGCAGAAACACCCCGATGTGGAATGGTAACTGCTTTAAAACTGATATATGCCTAGAGAAATCTAAGTTTGGATGAAGAAAAACGAAATTCTAAGGTCCTATTTATAGGAAAACTAAATGCAGGAAAAGACCAGGATGCCCCCTCCACTAAAAAGTGGAGGGAACTGTTTTTGCCTTGTGGCGCCCGCCACAAGGTCATGGCGCCCGCCATGAGACTGATAGGGAATGGAAGAGTGGGGATCATGGGTCTTGGCAGTTGTGGAGTGGTCTTGAGACGTGGCCACGTCATGGAAGACCCCATTGCACCCGTCACGGTGGATGCCGTAAGTGTAAAACGCTGAATTTCTAGGTTTTCGTCCGTTTCCACTCCTTATTCGCTCCTTTTCTCGATTTAAGCCTCGATTACATAAAAAACCTGAAAACAAAGAAAAACAATGTAATAACATAACAAAATAACAATAAAAGCTAAGAATGCATGCGAAATCGGAGTCAGAAATACGGTGAATTTTAGTGTGATCAAATTCTCCCACACTTAGACCTTTGCTTGTCCACAAGCAAACATTAAAGCTCAAGAAAAAAAATGGTGTCAACACGTGTCTTCGGGCTAAAGGGCTTCTAAGTTCAAGTCAGGATGCACTGACAGGTACTAACTAAGTGAACCAAGGGTACCATAATAACACAGACATAAACTTCAATCCTATATTAACCACTCCATGTCATCCCACAATACCTAGGCCTGTCTTTTCATCTTTTTGTGTCCTTTTCATTCAGGCGCAATCACATTAAGCTCGTTATCCGTACATGCTTCATAGTAGAGTGACCGGTTAGTGATTCTGATCCATAACATAAGGTTTCTGGCACATAAGCATGTGTAAACCTGTTTTATTTGACCTAATTGTAGTTGCGGGGGATCGGATCGTAATCCGCCCTACCAAGTTCAGTGCCAGATACCTCTGAACCAACTAACAATAGGTGACTTACAATTTTTTCTTTTTGTGGCAAAAAAATTTTTCTTCTCTTTTTTTCGGTTTAAATGACTTTGTGAGGGTCACCTATCCCAGAGTTTGCCTTTTTTTCTTTTTTATTAGCACTGGATCATTCACTTATGTTCATCGGCCCCCTACGTAGAGCATGCTTAGGCCGGAGCTGACTGCTAGAATAAACTACTTAGGACAATTTTTTTGAATGGTAATAAAGGCCATGGTGGTGGGGTTTAGGAGTGATTCCTATATTCAAGAGGTCTATGGTGCTAAAATGGTGCTGATGTTTCAAAAAGTTGATCTAAGTCACCACATCCTAATCTAAACCTGTCTCAAAGCCCAAAAAACATGTGAAACAACATTGTTTTCTTTTTAAAAAATTTCTGGTAAGGCTAAGGAAATGGGAAAAATGAGGATGTACTAAAAATACACTATACTGGTGACTCGTCAGACTCATGCATTATCTAAGAAAATTAAACTAAATAACTTACTGAAAAAGGAAATAACTGAAATGAAATAAATAACTAAAAAGGGAAATGACAGAAAGCAATAAAATCCCCTCCCACACTTAAATTGAACATTGTCCCCAATGTTTCGAAATAAGATAAGGAGGGTAACCTGGAAAAAAAACTACTGCGGAGAAGCACTGGTGCCCTCGCCGTCCTGCTGTGATGGTCTGGAACGACGGGATCTACTGCGATGCTGGTCCCTCCGGTCGAGTCGTGCCGATAAGGCAGCCTGAGCACCCAGGACCTCTCGAAGGTTACCTAAGATGGAACCCTGAGTGGCCTCTATAAGCTGGTAGTGTCGGAGGTTGAATTCTCTCTGACGGTCCTGCTCTAATGTGATATCGTTCAAGGTACGGCAAACGTTGCTGTAAGCACGATCCGAAACCAATCGCGATTGTTGCATGAAGCTCATGTTGTCCGTCAGTTGTTGTGAAATAGTAGAGAGAAGGCCGTCTCGTTTCTCCTCTCTAGCTGTCATATCACGCCACATCTCCTCAGTGACATAGAATCCAGGAGCAGCACCTGCAACAGGGTTAGAGGAAGATGGTGTGGTGTGTGACTATGAAGGACGATGGGGGACATGTGAGGTACGGGAGTTTGTTCTCTCCGATCATATTCTTCATCAGTGTCATGTGCCTCCCCATCAGGAATATTAGGAGGAATTGGACCCAAAACAGGTGGAGCATTCAGATCATAGGTCCAGTTCCTTTTTTTTTCATTGATAGACATAAAATAAAATGAAAGAAAAGAAAAAATGAGTATTAGTGCATGAAATAATAAGATAAAATCAAAGTACATGAAAAAGAAAATGTAATAGATGCAATAATATGAAATATGTTTGGAGATGCAAGAAATAAAATAAAGCATGAAAAAGAAATTAAATACTAGGGTAATATCGTCAGTGTAGAACGAATCATGTGGTAGGCTTTTCCTCCTGGTTTGATCCACGAATCTCAGCTATCTCCCTCCGAAGCTCTTCAATCTCCTGATATAGAGCATCGGCCTCTGAGGCATGAGTGAGATCAGAAACCTGAATCTGTAATTCCAAGTCCGCTACTTCCTACTTGAGCAGGGCAGTCTCCTTACGGAGCTCATAAATCTGAGTTTGTAGATCAGGCGGCTGCAGAGACATATTGTTAGACATAACAGTGATTCAGGGAGTAAGAGGTGTAGGAGTGTACTCAGCGGCGGGAGGTGATTTCGGCTCTTCAACAGTCTCTCCATAACCCTCTAGAGCCTAACTCCAATTAGCAGGATCATGGACACTGGTCATCAGCGGATCTGGTAATGTAAAGTAATGTATCACTTCTCCGTCGATCAGTAATCTAAAAGTGTTGGGCTCAAACGAAGCCCTCCTCATCAGTCCTCTGTCCAGACAAAAGTCAACATCCAGGGTGGTGTAGCAGCAGAAGGTCCAGAGGTGAAATAATTTGCGAGACAAACCCAATGCAGTAGCTATCTGTGTAACAATCCCACCGACATGTATGATTCCTACAGATGATCTGGCAACACTAGCAAGTCCTTTCAACAGAAAGTTGCAACAAGCAACTGGGCGAGACTGAGTCGCACAAAATAGTAGGAAAATCTCCTCTTCACTTAGCAGAGTCTCTGTATCTGGAAAACCTAGGAAAGAATGCACCAGAATCATTTGGAAGTACCTTAACGCAGGGTTGTGGATTACCTGAGAAAACTGAGTGGAAGGATCTTGGCTCCCTCCACCTGAGATTTTAGACCAAAACTTTTCCACTTCTCTGCTCATAAAATACCCCATCGGTGTCTCTGGAATAGCATCAGGAGTAGTCTGGAAACCTAGTAAATCACCAAACGCTTTGTGAGAGAATGAGGAACTCTAGAGTCAAGTTCCTGTAAGTGTTGTTCCTATCGTCAAACTGGTCCCACTGGAGTTGATGGCATAAGAATCTGACGCTTGGCTCTATCCCCAAGGCATCCATGCAATCATGGTCAGGGTACCTGGTAGGAGCCATAGGGCGTTTCATGTGGACATAGTAACGCTCTCTCTGTGCGTCGTCTCTAAAGGCCACGTGCATGTCAACGGGGTTCTGCATTCTGCACAAGGTTAGCAAACAAGTCCTGAAAGCACATAAAACATTCAATTGTTAGTCCTGACATAACAATAATAAAGTAAACAAATTAAAATAAAGTAAAAATAAATAAAAAGTACGTAAATAAGAAAACCATGGGTTGCCTCCCATGCAACGCTTGTTTAACGTCATTAGCTCGACGACCGGTTTTTATATATCATTTGAAGGATATGGTGGATCACTCAGAGTATGGCAGATGTATGTTGTTAGGATGTCACCTCCTTCATAGGGCTTCATTCTCTGTCCATTGATGATGAACGGTTTACATGTTTGGTTCTTGATTTCAATAGCACCAGATCTTATAATCTTAGATACTTCGAAAGGGCCAGTCCATCTCGAACGAAGCTTCCCTGGAAAAAGTCGTAACCTAGAATCGAACAAGAGAACAAGATCGCCTATTTTGAAGTCTCTTCTTATGATTCTTTTGTCATGCCAAGCTTTTGTTCTTTCTTTGTATATGATGGCATTTTCGTAGGCGAATTGTCTGAGCTCTTCTAATTTGTGGATATCAAGGATACGTTTCTCACCAGCAGTTAGGTAATCCAAATTCAAATTTTTTGATGGCCCAATAGGCCTTATGCTCCAATTCAAAAGGTAAGTGACATGATTTTCCATAGACCAGTTGATAAGGGGTTGTTCCTATAGGGGTTTTGAAAGCGGTTATATAGGCCCATAATGCTTCTTGAAGTTTCTGCGACCAATCTTTTCTAGATATAGAGACAGTCTTCTCAAGAATTTGTTTTATCTCCCTATTAGATACTTCCACTTGTCCATTGGTCTGTGGGTGGTATGGTGTTACTACTCTATGTTAACTTCATACTTGCTTAAAAGTTTATCAAATATTCTCGATATGAAGTGTGATCCTCCATCACTTATGACTAAATTGGGTGTTCCAAACCTGGGAAATATATAGTTTTTGAATAATTTGATGACTACTCTGGTGTCGTTCGTGGGTGTGGCGATAGCTTTAATCCATTTAGACACGTAGTCAACTGCTACTAAGATGTACTGATTTCCGAAAGATGGCGGGAACGGTCCCATAAAGTCTATACCCCATACGTCGAAGAGTTCTACTTCTTGGATATTTCTTAGCGGCATTTCATTACGTCTTGAAATATTTCCTGTGTGTTGGCATCTGTCATACTTGACAATGAAAGCATGGACATCACGCCACATAGTAGGCCAGAATAGGCCAGCTTGAAGAATCTTAGCGTAGGTCTTAGATGTGCTTGCATGTCCACCATAGGGTGCAGAGTGACAATGCTCAATTATATTATTTACCTCTTCTTCTGGAACACAACGGCGGAAAATTCCATCTTTACCTCTCTTGAAAAGAAACGGTTCGTCCCAATAGAAGTTTCTCACATCACTGTAGAACTTCTTCTTCCGGTGGTAGTTTAGATCAGGGGATATGATATCAGTGGCTAGATAATTAATGAAGTCTGCATACCAAGGTACTTTACTTATAGCTAAGGATTTATGAGAATGCTCATGTGGGTCTGGGTTATCATCTTCAATAGTTTCTAGTTGGGCTATCAGTCTATCATAGGCAAAATCGTCATTTATGGGCACTGAGTCAGGTTTCAGGTATTCTAGCCTAGATAGGTGATCAGCTACCACATTATCAGTGCCTTTCTTATCACGGATATCCAAATCAAACTCTTGCAATAATAGAATCCATCGAAGTAACCTAGGTTTGGCATCCTTTTTACTTAGTAAGTAACGAATGGCAGCATGGTCGGTGTAAACTATAATTTTGGCTCCTACTAGATAAGACCTAAATTTGTCTATGGCGAAAACTACAACTAGGAGCTCTTTTTCGGTTGTTGCGTAGTTGAGCTGTGCAGCGTCTAGGGTTCTACTGGCATAATAAATTACGTGTAACATTTTGTCTTTTCTCTGACCTAGAACGGCTCCAACAGCATAATCACTGGCGTCACACATTATCTCAAACGGTTCTGACCAATCAGGGGGTTTCATTATAGGTGCTGAAATCAGAGCTTGCTTCAGAAGATTAAATGCTTCAGTACATTTTTCATCGAAGATGAATTCAGTATCTTTCATTAAAAGACCAGTTAAGGGCTTTGTTATTTTGGAGAAATCCTTGATAAAACGTCGGTAAAATCCGGCATGTCCAAGAAAACTTCTTATCTCCCTGATAGTCTTCGGCGGTTTTAGATTCTCTATGACTTCTATTTTAGCTTTATCTACCTCTATACCTTTTTTGGAAACTATATGTCCTAAAACAATTCCTTCGGTGACCATGAAATGACATTTTTCCCAATTTAGCACAAGGTTTACCTCCACACATCTTTCCAGGATTTTCTCAAGGTTGATAAGACAATTTTTGAAATCAGATCCACAAACTGAGAAATCGTCCATAAATACTTCCATGATTCCATCTAAATAGTCGGCAAAGATAGACATCATGCAGCATTGGAAAGTGGCAGGAGCATTACAGAGTCCAAAAGGCATTCTTCTATAGGCAAAAGTTCCAACAGGGCATGTAAAGGTAGTTTTTTCTTGATCTTCGGGGTGAATAGGTATTTGGAAGAATCCTGAATATCCATCTAGGTAACAAAAGTAAAAGTGTCTGGCTAGGCGCTCCAACATTTGGTCTATGAATGGTAATGGGAAATGGTCCTTCCTAGTTGCTTTATTTAATTTTCTATAATCTATGCACATACGCCAACCTCCATTGGTTCTTTTTGCTACAGGTTCACCCTTCTCGTTTTGCACGACTGTGATGCCTCCCTTTTTAGGTACTACATGCACAGGACTCACCCATTTACTGTCCGAGATCTGATATATTATACCTGCCTCTAGTAACTTAAGAACTTCAGTCTTAACTACAGTACTCATTATAGGATTTATTCTTCGTTGGTGTTCTCTGGAGGGTTTTGAATCTTCTTCAAGCAAAATCCGATGCATGCATATGGATGGGCTTATTCCTTTTAGATCAGAGATCTTATATCCTAAGGCTGAGGGGTACCTACGTAAAACATCTAACAATTGGTTGGTTTCTTCTTGGTTCAAGGTAGCACTGACTATAACTGGACGGTTCATTTCTTCATCAAGAAATTCATATCTCAGGTTTTTAGGCAGTTCCTTAAGTTTTACGGTTGGTTTCATAGGGCAAGGCATAGGATCTGGGGTAAGAGATAAACATTCGTGAAGGTTATCATCAATGTAGGGTCTTTTATAATTGTCATCTTCCAAAATAAGGGTTGATGGTAATTTTATAGATTCCGTTTCTTCTTCTTGTTCTAATTCCCTAATGCATTCTTCGATGATATCTAAGGCATAACAAGCATCTCCTATCACAGGTGCCATAAGAAATTTTGAAAGTATGAATTCTATCTTCTCGTCACCTACCTCAAAAGTTAGTTCCCTTTTTTAACATCTATTACGGCTCCAGCAGTTGATAAGAACGGTCTACCTAGGAGGATTGGTATGTCGTCATCTTCTTTAATGTCCATGACAACAAAATAAGTAGGTATAAACAGCTGACCTATCCTAACAGGGACGTCTTCAAGTATGCCTATAGGGTATTTAACGGATCTATCGGCTAATTGAAGTCACATCTTAGTAGGTTGTAATTCTCCTAAGTTTAATCTCTCACAAACTGCTAAAGGCATTAAGCTCACACTAGCTCCTAAGTCTAGAAAAGCTTTTTCGATGACATGATTCCCCAAAACACAAAGAATGGAAAAATTTTCGGGATCTTTATCTTTCTTTGCTAACCTATTTTCGGAAATAGAATTACATTCCACGGGTTTCGGATCTTCAAGTCTACGTTTATTTGTAAGTATGTCTTTGAGAAACTTAGCGTAAGAAGGTATTTGGGTGATAGCTTCTGTAAAGGGGATTCCTACGTGAAGTTTTTCTATAACCTTAACGAATTTTTGATATTGATTATCGATTTGGGTTTTCTTTAATCTTTGAGGGTAAGGTATAGGTGGTTTGTATGGAGGTGGTGGTACATAGGTTTTATTTTTAGGTTCTTCTCCTTTTTCTTGACTTTCCGGGGTTTCAGACTCCTCTGGTTCTTTCTCCTCATTCCTCTCAGAAGTTTCGGGCTCACTTAATCTAGGGTTCAAAGGTTCCTTATAAGCGGTTCCACTTCGTAGAGTAATGGCATTAGCTTGCCCTTTCGGGTTTTGTTGAGGTTGTCCAGGGAACTGTCCTCCAGGTGTAGTCTGTGGGGCTTGGTTTAAAGCTACCTGAGAGATCTGGGTTTCAAGCATCTTATTATGAGTAATAATTTGATCAACCTTGGTTCCTAACTGGGTAATTAGTTCGTTAACATGGACGTTTTGGTTCATGAACTCTTTGTTTTGTTGTGTTTGAGCGGTGATAAAATTTTCCATAATTTTCTCAAGGCTCGGTTTTGGTGGTACAGGTTGCATAGGTTGATTTGTTCTTGGGGCTTGGTAACCTTGTTGTCTCGGAGGTGCGGTATTTTGAATAGGGTTATTATTTTTGTAGGAGAAGTTTGGGTGATTCCTCCATCCAGGGTTATATGTGTTTGAAAATGGGTTCCCTTGGGTGTAGTTCACTTGCTTGGGGTTGGTCTCATTTAACAGATTGCATTCGGCGGATTGGTGTCCTTGCGTTCCACATATCTCACAATTCGGCGAAACTGCGGCTACAGTATTCGGAGTTGTACACATATGTTCGACTCTAAGGGCCAACGCGTCCATTTTAGCTTGCATCATGTCTATAGAGCTTAGCTCATGTATTCCTCCTTGGGCTTCTTTCTTTTCCACTGTCGCTCGTTCTACTCCCCATGATTGATGGTTTTGGGCCATATCTTCGATAAGGGCACTAGCTTCAGGGTAAGGTTTGTTCATCAGTGCGCCACCAACGGCAGCGTCGATGGTCATCTTAGTGTTATAATGAAGTCCGTTATAAAAGGTTTGAATGATTAGACAATTCTCTAAGCCATGATGTGGGCATGCTCTTAATAGCTCTTTATATCTCTCCCAGGCTTCGAACAACGACTCTCCTTGGTGTTGGGTAAATCTGGTTATTAGGTTTCGAAGAAGAGCAATCTTACTTGGGGGAAAATATCTAGCAAGGAAAACTTTCCTAAGGTCATCCCGAGTTGTTATTGAATTGGGTGGAAGGGAATCTAACCATGATAGAGCTTTATCTCTGAGGGAAAAGGGAAATAATCTTAAGCGTATCGCCTCAGGAGAAGCTCCATTGGTTTTAAAGGTGTATGTTAACTGAAGAAAGTTTTTTAAATGTTGGTTCGGGTTATCAGTAGCGAGACCTGCGAATTATCTCTGTTGCACTATTTGCAGCAGGGATGGTTTAAGTTCAAAATTATTGGCTGGGATAGCGGGGCTTACTATACTAGAACTAGGTTCCTCGTTTGATGGTTGGGCGAAGTCCTTAAGAGGTCTTCGGTTTTGATCTTCGGCCATAGCTTTCCTATTCCTATGGAAAAACAAACATGCGCGAGCGTAACGTTCAGGTTCAGCTAGAGGGTCTACTAAACTTCCGGCACTGCGAGTCTTTCGCATTGACCGGTGGGTAACAACCTTAGTCTAAACGGTATAACTACAGGGTATGAAATTTGACGAAATTGGTCCCCGGCAACGGCGCCAAAAACTTGATGCGTGTTTTTCGCAAGTGTACGAACACGTCAGAGTAATATAAAAGATTGTCGAATCCACAGAGACCAAGTGTCAATCTATCGTACCTATTGTTATGGTGTGTATCTAAGGCAACTAAATATAGGGGTTTTAAGAAGGGTGCAATGGTAAATAAAATAATAATTTTAAACAATAAACAAAGACAGGTTCAAATGTAATTCACATAATCAATCGATAATCCGGTATTTGTTAATGGAACTACTTATGGGCAATGTTTTCTCCTTTGAAAAGAACTAAATTAACAGGAACTGTTGCTTTCGCGTATTCAGAACCGGGTTGTAATCACTAATCAACCCCTCCTATTGTCACGGATAAAAAGGTGCGTACTACGTTAGAGTAGTAAACCTATTTTTAAGAAATATAGTGTCTTAACTAAGTTGAAAAGTATCTTAACCTGGATTTCTTAGCAAAAAGAGGTTCTTACGAACCAGACTCTAAACTTCTTAACGCGTCCGGAAATTGTTTTAAAATCTCTTTTCTTTTTAATCTAAAAACTCCTAATGAACTAGACAAAGTGCTTTTGGCTGTTTTTGAAATAGTTAAAAACAATTATTTGAATTGAAAGATAAAATAGCCCTTAAATGTTTCCACGAACAATTGTACAGATTACTTGTTTAATTATGATCCTTACATTCTAATCTTTATAGATTTAGTTAGACATGATAATGTAAAAGTTCTTTTTATAATTTTTCATAAAAGTAATTTAGTGCGAGTGCGGAAAGTAAATAAAAGTAGTGCGAGTGCGAGAAATAAAGTAATGTAGTGCGAGTGCAGAAAATAAACGAAAGTAAAGCGAGTGCAGGAAATAAATAAAATAAAGTGCGAGTGCGGATAATAAATGAAAGTAAAGCAGTGCGAGAAATAAATAAAGGTAAAGAAATGCGGAAAGATAAAATACGAACTGGAATTAAAATGGCGGCAGGATTAACTTCCTCCCAGAGTGCTCCAAAACTCGATCACACAGACAGATTACAGACTCGATCACTCGATTGCAGAAACACCCCGATGTGGAATGGTAACTGCTTTAAAACTGATATATGCCTAGAGAAATCTAAGTTTGGATGAAGAAAAACGAAATTCTAAGGTCCTATTTATAGGAAAACTAAATGCAGGAAAAGACCAGGATGCCCCCTCAACTAAAAAGTGGAGGGAACTGTTTTTGCCTTGTGGCGCCTGCCACAAGGTCATGGCGCCCTCCATGAGAATGATAGGGAATGGAAGAGTGGGGATTGTGGGTCTTGGCAGTTGTGGAGTGGTCTTGAGATGTGGCCACGTCATGGCAGACCCCATGGCGCCCGCCACGGTGGATGCCGTAAGTGTAAAACGCTGAATTTCTAGGTTTTCGTCCGTTTCCACTCCTTTTTCGCTCCTTTTCTCAATTTAAGCCCGGATTACATAAAAAACCTGAAAACAAAGAAAAACAATGTAATAACATAACAAAATAACAATAAAATCTAAGAATACATGCGAAATCGGAGTCAGAAATACGGTGAATTTTAGTGTGATCACTTATCATAAGACATTAGTTGTTATCATCAAAATTGTAGGTCTTTGTTAAAATCATGTCACCTGCAAAACAAGGTTCCACATTCTCTACCTTTTTGGTGATGACAACACATCTCTTAGGGGAGGTGGTAAAAGAAACAATATGAATATATTTGGAGTGATTAAACTCCCCTTGAGTTAATTAGAGAGTATACACTACTCCCTTTGAGAGTATACTTCTCCCCCTTTGTCAAAATCAAAAAGGCGGGTAAATATGCTTTTTAAAAAGTAAATATACAGACAAGGGAAATTTAATCATTTAGCAAAAGAAAAACATCACACTCATACTATTACTAAGAAATTCAAATTACAAAAGGAAATATGTTTAATTAAAGGTACAGGGAATAAAATGCATAAAAAGAGTGGAAACATCTAAGAAACACTTAATTCATTTCAACATCATCCTCCTCACTGGAAGCCGTAAGAGAGATAAAAAATTTCCTTGTCACTTTCTCATTGAGCCTGTTGATCTTTACATTCATTTTTTTATGCTCATCATGAATTTCATTAAGGGAGTTGGATGGAGGAATGTTTCTTCGCTCCCTTTTTTTATTGGTTGTTGACCTTTGCATTCATCTATTGTATCTGCATATGTAATATATCATACAATTCTATGCACACATATAACTTATGTATACACTATATTTATTACAAAACCAGTTAATGTAGGACTATGATTGATAATTTCTTTTGTTTGAGTATCACCCACTTTCTTCATGGACTAGGAAATTCCATGTATCTGCATATTGATATAATTACAAGTCTCACATGAATATAACTATTAGTGATGTTGATGTGTTGGTGTTGTGTTTGGTATTTGTTGATGTGTTAGTGTTGAATAGTCTACGATTATATTTAGTTTGAAACAATTATGGTAAGATGAAATAAATTTGCATGTTTCTTTTTGTTGGAAGTTATGAAACAATCTGACTATTATATTGACGAAGGTTAGAGAGTTTTTTGCCTTGTTGCTCATTTGTGTGATTGTCATAATTCTAAGCCTAAATTGAATTATGACAATAATAGCTTATTAGCTCACCATAACCATTGTTATCATCCATAACCTAGCATATAATTACAAGTCCCACATGGACTTGTTTTATTTGTGTCTAATTAAAACATATTTACTGACTTTTAAGAATTACAATAGGGAGGTAAAACATGTGTAAAATTTTAAGTTAGAAATTAATTTTAATTTATCAGAAGAAACATAATAGTATTAAGAAAAGTTGAATTAATCTATTACCAAAAAAAAGTTGAATCAATCTTATCGTTACCAATTTTCAAATTTCTGAAATTACAAAAATCCAATTCTCCATTACTTATTAAATTATTTCAGATTGTTTACTACTCATGAAATCATACAATGAACTAATACTTAGTTGTATCTAAATTTTTTGTCAGTAAAAAATTGGCATATGTTCGAAGAAGCTTTCATGTATGTTATTATAATACAAGCGTCTCAGTGACTTCACTACTTCACTCATCTTCAAGTTTGAAGATGAGTTTCAAATGATGAATTGGTGATTTTTTCTTATTATTACTATCTTTATATATGATTCTTCTATTTTATGTATGTAAATTTTGTTGTAGTTGTATTAAATTCAACAAATAGATCCAAAAATTGCAAGTGTGTGGCTTTTGGGAGTGTGATTGTTGTGTGATTATTCAACAACATGTTGGGACTGTTTAAAGGTCAATCTCACCACATTGCGATATTCAATTTTAATAATGGAGTTCATGAAGTTGTTGCCGATTTGCTCCAGACAAGTTTCCTACTTTTCTGACCATCATGAGGCTTGACAGTAAAACTGGTTTGTTTTTTCAACAGTTATTTGTAATAGAAGTCCTACATCGCGTGGGACTTGGATGATTTGATTGTGTGTGTGTATAAATATATATATATATATATATATATATATATATATATATATATATATATATATATATATATATATAAGTGGGGATATTTTTACTCCAGGAGTAAGTTTAATATACTTACTCCAAATCTTAACCCTTGATTTGTATTAATCTAACGGCTTTAATTGATCATTTAATCTATATATATATATATATATATATATATATATATATATATATATATATATATATATATATATATATATATATATATATATATATATATGGAAATATTTTTCTACATAAATAATCAATCAAAGTCGTTTGATTAATACAAATCAAGGGTTAAGATTTGGAGTAAGTATATTAAACTTACTCATGGAGTAAAAATATCCCCACTATATATATATATATATATATATATATATATATATATATATATATATATATATATATATATATATATATATATATATATATATATATATATATATATATATATATATATATATCCCACTTGAACTATGCTTATCAAAAGGTTTGTGGACTGAAAAAATGGACCAATCATTTGGTCCTATATTTATGTTTTTAAAATTTGTATAAATTAAATTCAAATGAAAAAAATTAATTAATAAGTATTAATAAAATTACATGGATAATAGAAAAAAAAACATAAATAATATAGAAATTAATAAATCATATGTCACGTCATCAAAAATAGAGGTATCCGCATGAACATCATTTTTGGGTCAACAACCACCGCAAGAAGAAATAAAAGGTAGAAGAGTAAGCTTTAGTTGGTTAAAGGCCATTCTAGGAGAAAATGTCGTTGATGAAAATTCCTCAAACGAACGGCTAAATTATTATGCACGAACTTATATAATTTTATGTATTGCACTAACATTATTCCCCTACAAATGAGCAAAAGAAGTGCACAGTATGTGGCTACCATTTATTAAAAATTTAGCTGACTGTGGTACATATAGTTGGGGATCAGATGTGTTGGCATTTTTATTCAGGGAAATGTGTGAAGCAGTTGAAGTTGGTGTTGATGGAATGAGGGTTTTGTTCTTCTACTCCAAGTTTGGGGGTTCATGCATATGCCTTTTTTAGCACCAATTAGTCAACTCACACTAACATACCCATATGCATCAATGTAAGTTTTTTTTTTTAATTTATTTGTTACTTACTTTTTAATTTATAGTAACTTCATACATATTTTTTGATATTATAACAGATGGTGTACAAACAAAAGAAGGAAGAAAAATTGCTCTCGTAATCCAAGACATTATATTATTGGTTATCATTCTAACATTGATCACATGTTACCGGAAAATGTAATATTATTATTGTTAATTTTTTTAATATATTACTATAAATTTATGCATTGAAATAATAATTCTCATTTAAATTTTATAAGTTCATATGGCGGCCATATCTTGGATTACCATAACCTCCGAATGAAGATCACCTCATTTGGAATGCTACTACACTTATCTTGTGTTTGTGGATTATTGAAATGCATCAGTTAGATCGGGTCAAATTGCAATTTGGGTATCAACAACAAATTTTCGGTTCACTAAGGTGCCTCAAAGAAGAACACAAGATGCACATGCAAACGTAAACATGAGCAATTACTTTTCAGATTTGTGGCAAAATGAGAAATTACTCAAACTATCAATATTCTGAACCTTAAACTCAACGATTCAGTTACAGTGTTCTTAAAAACAACACATACATCATCGTATCACCGTCGTCATCACATTTCATTGGAGTTAAAGATACGGAAATAGAAAATCAACCACACATAAACATGAAATCAAACAAGACATCAAACATTGAGATCTAAATCAACAACAAAGGAGAATAGAGCAAGGAAAGGTTACCCACAAGTAGAAGATCTCGATTCGACACGATTCACGGTATGCAGATATCCGCTTCTTCTTGCTTTTATTATCTGCTTCTTCTCGTTTCTACCTTCTCTCTGTTATTTCTTTCTACCCCGTTTTTGTTGTTTGTTGTGTATGATTTAGGGCTTTGAGCTCTTCAATCTCTGATTTTCAATGCAAAATTCAGAGTTTAATATTATGTGATTGAGCATTAGTATTAGGGTTTTTTCTGAAAATGATTTATGTAGAATTTCTTTAGGGTAATTTTTCGTGTCTATGTGTGTCTGCTAGGGTTTTTTAAGTGGGTGTAGGTCCTTCCTCATAATTGATGATGATTAGTCATTTTATATGGAGGGATGAGAGTCTTATACATGTGAGGTTGAAGAAGATTTCGGAGATAATATTCTCTCAAACGTGTGAGGCATAATTGCCAATCCGTTAGAACAAATTTCTTGTGAAATTTTGTGTGGACCATGAAATTGTGACTCATTTTATATGTTTTTTCTGTGGTGTGATTCAGATTCCTTCTAAAATGTGGTCCCCTAAAAAATATGTTTTTTTCACTAATTTAGTTATTTCTAGAAACTCTACCATTTTTACCACTTTGTGAAATATTACTTTCAAATGCTCAGGCTCCCTGCCAAAAGTTTTGACTTCTTTGTTTTGGCCTCAATTGCTCTGAACTCATTTTGCTATGAACTTTGTTGTTTGAACTTGCCTGACTAATCACCTATGTTTGACATGCTTATAATACTTCTTTGATCATTGTAAAACCGCCCATCTATTTTTCTAACATCCACAACAATTGTATTTGCAGGTTGGATCATGGGGGAATGGAGGAAGGCACAAAGATGAGGAACATGGCAGCTTTGGATTTCCACAAGCCTTGGTATCTTGTTCTACCTGAATAAACATGACCCATGTCTTGTTGTTATTCATTGTGTTGTATCATTTCCATTGGAGTCGTCATATATTGCTCATGAATAATATTACGCATCTTTTGTGTTTTGCACCATTGAACCTTTTTTAATCATTGTCACTGCTTGTTGTATGTGTTCATGGCACTAATTATTCATGTTCATTTTTCCTTCCAAGTTTATTCGTGGGAGCATGTCTTTGTGTAAAAACTTGGAGTTTGAAGGCTTAATAAAGACTTGGATAACAAGGCTCAGCATGAAGACTTGGATAGAGACTTTGCATGAAGTATTGTAGCATAGAATTTAGAACTTTAGTCTTGTAAATTTGATGGATGTAGGATTAAGGTTGTATTTCTGTGTGATTGGGAATTTGAAATTAAGATATCATTATGTTGTAACATGAAACGTCGCAAATCATTTGTACAGTTTGTAACAAATTAAACATGAATTGAAAATTCACATTATTGGCTTGTATTTGAAGACTTTCAACTATGACTAGGACTTCACTTCTCAAACACTCCTTGTATCAATTTGAATCTTGAATTGTAAAGAAAAATGGAGCCTTCCACCATATATCACAATAATTTGAGTCTTTCTTGTTTTGAATCCATTTTGCATTTTTTGAGGTTGTTTTGAACTAAAGAAAATTTCTTGATATCTTATTTTTTGTACCTTTGTATCACATATGGAAAATCAAGTCCATTCTTATATCACTCATGAGCATTCTTTGCGCCTTAACGTCTCTCCATTACAACTTGGTCAATTAAACGACTTCAAATATTCATTGAAGCAAGACTTGTAATTAAGTTGAAATGGGCTTCAAATATACTTTGAAAACAAATGTTCAAGACATTCTAGGAATCCACTTTCCTTTAATCTCCATTCGAATTCAACACACTTGAAAAAGCCTGTAATCATAAACAAGACAACAACAAACCTTCCACGGTTTAAATGTTAGAAGATCGTGTCCATAGGCCAGATGATCATTTCGAGCATAATCACCAAACCAAAAACCAATTAGCATGAGAAAAGTAAAGGGTATGAAAATTTTGGGGTATGAAAACATGATACAAGTATCAGAGGTACGGTAAATCACTATAACAAAGACCTAAAGCACTTAAGATTTCTAATATATTAAATGGCAAGAAATCTTAAGGCTTTTACAATTACAACTTACAACATAAAATCTGCATATATAATAGAGTTGATAATTATTTATATTGCTACTCCTTCTTATGGATAATCCTTGTTGAAGATTCAGCTTGAACCTTCAGCCATATATATATATATATATATATATATATATATATATATATATATATATATATATATATATATATATATATATATATATATATATATATAGTGTGTGTGTGTGTGTGTGTGTATGTGTGTGCTTTAGCCATGCACTTTTACGATAAATCCTTTATAGTTTATAATAGGTTCACGCACTACGAAATTAGAATGATCCTTGGTACTTTAATACTTCCCAAATACTTTTCTTTTATTGACATTTGCTTGAGTAACTTAAGATGAGACTTTAGTTACATTTCATTTGATTGCCATCATAATATAGTCATGTCTTATAAAACCCTAATGATTAGGTTTACATCTTTATCAGCTAACCTTCATGCTTCACTTATCATAAGACATTAGTTGTCATCATCAAAATTGTATGCCTTTGTTAAAATCATGTCACCTGCAAAACAAGGTTCCACATTCTCTCCCTTTTTGGTGATGACAAATTATCTCTCATAGAGGTGGTAAAAGAAACAATATGAATATATCATGTTTTCCTCTTTTTAAGATCAATTCCATTAAATAAATCATTGGCATTTTAGGCTGGATCACTATGCATAAAAGTGAAAAACTAATATATTTGCCAGCTTGGTTAATCGTTGCTTCACAAAGCAACGTTGTTTTGATTATAATAATAATAGTTATTATGCAATGTTTTCATTATGAGATAAAAATGATTAAATATAAGTGAGTTACTTAGTATTGATGTGGTAATGTGGAGTCATTTCAAAGAATTAAAAATGAGTTCACAAATGGAGGTGGCCTAAGTCACCTAAGTTTAGGTGTAACAACCCGAATTTGTCCATTTAATCCACCATATTTAGTATAATGAGTCAAAATTTAAAATCACACATTTTATTTTGAATGTCTCTGGTTTGTTTTTTTGCAAGCTGATTTAAACTTTTGAAAGACATAAATTTAATATGTATATATTGTTCTCGTATAATCTTAATATAACATTAACATAGCCATGATGGACATTACTTAATCCATTAAACCAACACATATTACAATATCATTCATTAGTACATAAAACCAATTATTAATAAGCTTACAATATCAATATAAATTACTCCATTAATGGTGGTGGGGCAGGATTCACAAAAGTAGTAAGACACATACCAAATCGGCATAAACTTCCAATAGGACATATTCTTCCACATCCACCACAATTAAAAGGGCTTAAGTTTATATTTATACACAAACGGTTACAACATTGCCAATTAAATGGACAGTTTACACCACACAATCCACAATTGTTTCTATCTTTTGCAATATCCACACAACGGTTTCCACTACACTTCTTGGTGGAAATGTTCCAGTGCTACATATCCATGGTCTTGTACTACAATCAGGTGATTTTTCGTTCACATCAACTTCCTCAGCCACAACATTGGTGAACAAATTTGTGTTCACTTCATCATCAGTTGGAGTTGTAAATGAATTTGAATGTCCTTCTATTTTAATTAGTAACACTAGAAGTAATGTCACAACGATTGCAAATTGTGTTGCTAGAGTACTCATTGTGAAAAGTTGTGAGAAACTTAGGATTTCAATAACTATATATATATATATATATATATATATATATATATATATATATATATATATATATATATATATATATATATATATATATATATGTAAGTACTTACTAATGTAACCAATAACATACATAACTTTTATAAACAACTTTGCTAAACATGTTTTTCACATGTATGTCTGACATGTACAGCCTTGGACAACTAACTTTGTTTATGTTTGTTTTAACTTTTGATTTTTGAATACACTAAAAGACAATTAGGAGTTACAACAAAAAATATTAAAGCATTTAGATAAAATGTGACTTGGCATGAATGTTGTGTTAAAACTTAAAATGCACACAAACATAGACAATATTGAATTGTAAATTTGTTTACTAATATTGAAGTTATTAGCAACCCTTAAAATAAGGTTGCGTGTTAGAGTAATTGAAGTGTTGTATTCTTCATGAATCTTGAGTTGTGTTAAATGAAAATTATGTCACAATTATGAACATCTAAAGAGAAAAAAAGAGATAGAAGAAAATGAGAGAGAAATTGCACTTTTCCATGTTCAAGTGTATATATAGATTTTTTTTAATTAGTAAATTGTTACTAGTTAAAATTATATAGTATTGTTTTTATTCTAGACAAAAACTCATTTTTGTCTTGCTCATAAAACACAAGAGCTCAAACATACATGTTTAAAAAAATCACTAAGTGAGTTGAATTATATTTCTTCACATCAAACTATTTATAGAAAATTAATACATGAATCATTGAACTTTCATTGGTCGAGGTTCTACTAACATAGGCATCCATCGACCAATGAATATTATGGGTGATTAAAATATTTATTAAATTAAATAAATAGTAAAATTATATTAAATAAATATTTTAAATGACTATTAAATTATTAGTGTAAATAACTATTAAATCAGCTTAAAAATTTAAAGAAATTAAAAATCATAGTGATAAAAATATAAAAATAAAATATAAAAAATTATTTTATTAATAAATTGTTAAAATTATAATTATATTAATTATAAAACTATTTAAAACATTAAAATTAAATAAAATTAAAATTAAAATATTCAGAGTTTGGTCATTTCATTGGTCGAAGGTATAATCAAAGAAAGCATAGGGCACCCTCATACTTTGATTGATCGAATCCCTTCTTCAATTAGGATATCCCGAGAATATTTTTTTTAAGTAGAACAGTTAAGAAATTTTGTTTTAAATTAGGGACAAGGTAGTAAAAAAGTCTCATTAGTTTCTCTTTTTCATCTTTTGTCTTGTCATATAGGCGTTAAGCATGAAATTAATATGAAGTGACATCTTTCTCCAAATTTTAATAGGATTACACAAGACCTGAAACCCACAATACTTGAAAAAGTTGTGTGAAAGAATTGAGATCGAAACAATTACATTACATTATAATATCATCAGCAATATTATAAATAAATAAATAAAGACATGATTTCTTGCTTCATATATATACAATAAAATCTTGGATGTTATAATTAAGTAGCTTGATGCATCAAATGAACTCCTAGTAGCTACTACATCAATCAATGATTTGAGCAAGTTGAACCATTCTTTCTTCATTTCTTTGTTTCCTCTTCATCCATTTATTATCTCATGTGAATGAGATTAATCAATCATAATATATATATATATATATATATATATATATATATATATATATATATATATATATATATATATATATATATATATATATATATATATATATATATATCCATCTTTCTCTGAGCACTAAAGCAAAACCATTTTTCTGCAAACAAAACCATTAATTATTCCTCTAAATATAAATTAACATAATATATGTTATCATAATCAACAATATAGAGTACCTTTGATGAGGTCTTTGGGTTTTTATTATTAGTCTGGAAGAAAATGTGGTTTTCTTTTCGTCTCTAGCCTTGTTGAATATAACAAAAAACCCTTCAGCCGAGGCTGGATCATTTACATCCTTGTCTCTGAATTTCGGCAGAGGCTTTCCATCTTGTTCTGAAACTGCACATTAATAAAAGATTACCATTTTATTATTTTTCTCTAAAGAATTTATGATTGAATATGGCATTGTTTAGAAATGACATCATAAAATTATTATTAAAAAAACGCGGGCATTGCATGACGATAATTGAAAAGATGGACAGGGACGAGACGATATCGAAGCCATGAGGTTGAAGCTGAATAATTTGTGATGATGATGATGATATTGAAGTCATTGAGAGTTGATACATGTAAAACATGTCAACCATTCTTGAGCCTTGCAATTTGTAGACTCTAGCTGACAAATTGGTTAGACAATATAGTGTGCTTTCTGCAGTACAGATAGCTCCAACTTTATCACCAAATATGAATGATACTAGAAGACAATATACATTCACTAAATGTAATAAATCGTCTAATGTAACACCCTTTTTACCCCACAACAAATTTAAACATATTATTTACGAATAATCAGAGTTCAACACAAAAGGGCGTCACATATTCAACATAATCATCAAACAAACATCATGTATGTGTCATGTCCCATAACACGGGTTGCAACTTGTTTCATAAATAAAACAAAGCCTCAAATAATGGCAGTGGATCAATAATCAACCTCTTAAATCATTATAAAAGAAAGGGTACAACTATAAACCAAAACATCGTCAACATGTGCTAAAATTAAAGAAAAATGACAAAATAAACCAAGCGTTCCCCAGTGTTACATGAATCAGAGCAGGACACCACCTAGACCCTATAAACAACAAGAGACTCACTCCAAGCTACTTCTGATCACCAAACTATTTTGAGAATCTGCAGGATGCCATAATAGACCATCACGAAAGGCAGGCAGGGTGAGTAATCCATATTCAATATACATAATATAAAGACGAAATTATAAGACAACATATAATCATACATCATTTACATCAAACATCACCCACATACAACAACAACAACAAGTCACATCATCATACAACAAATGCAATCATGATATGCCACATAGAATGAAATGCAACTTCATAAATGCATCTGGTACTGATTTTCAACATGTGATGGACACTGGCCATCAACCCTCTACAAGAGAGCACAACATACTCAACAACACCTCAATCTACACGATGGGATTGAAGCCTCAATCAACATAAGAATGCAATGAATGCACAATGCAACAACAATAACATAATCATCTTCATCAACATTTGCATCAGCATTCATCATTATACATTTACTTCATTCATTCATATTACTAATACTACATGGCATCATTTTACAACATATTCATTCTAATATCATTTCATTATTATTATTACACATTTAGCCTAATATAGCATGGTAATAACTCACAACAACAATATAGCAACATGGCACAACAAAACAAAGCATCACAAGTCAGCCAACAAAATAAAATATTCTTTAAAAGACTACAGGTCTTGCTAAGCGAGACAGCTAGCTCGCTAAGCAAGCAACTCTCTGTTTGCGAACATCTAAAATTCTCACTTGCTAGCTAAGCAAACTCCTGATCGCTAAGCGAGGAGGCAATTTTTCCTTGAAAATCCTGCGATTTTCTGCACATCACAACCATGCCCAAAAACCCTCAAAACATCAAATAACAGCAGAAAATATTAGAATTTGACCATACAACCTCTTATCATCATATAATCATCATTTATAACCCCTAATAACAACAAATCAACAAATTCTATCAACAAACTACCAAACCCTAAGGTTTCCCCACAAAAAACTCTCTTTTCTCATAAGACAATCCAATATTATAGACATTGAAAGAGAACTACTCCTCATATCTTAAACAATTGAGATTTCTCTTTCACTTCTTGAGCGATTCCCCTTTGTCTCCTTGTTCCTCAGAGCAAACCTAAGCTTTCACCAAAAACACGATTATGAGAAATTTTGACTGTATCATCTTTCTCATAAACTACTCAAAAGACAACTCTACCCCTTAAACCTCCAACTTCTTTTATTTTATTTTTAATAATAATATTTAAAAAATATCCAATTATTATAATATCACTATTTAATAAAATATTCCTTCTTCTTAATATTCCACAAAATACCACTTATTCAAAAATAATTACATAAATAATTAATTTATGAAATTGGGGTGTTACATCTAATGCTGAAACTTTTAGCATCAGAGTCTACGCCAAGTAACACTAGCAAGTGTTCTTCATATTCTACCACCAGAAACTAGTAATTCATAAACTCCCAAGTTTGCTAATGTAAAACATATTGTGTCTATAATATTTACAAGTATTAGAACCTGCACACATGTAACATACATCAAATAAACCAGTGTACTTTCAATACTTTGTTATCATCAAAACCCAAAGAGAATATGTCATAATCAAATATTGTTCTAACATGAGCCCATTATTCAATTGGGATATCCTAAGTTTTTTTGAAAGTGGGACAATTAAGTAATATTGTTTCAAATTAGGGATAAGGCAGCAAAAAAGTCTCATTAGTGTCTTTTCTTTTTAATCTTTTGTATGGGCATTAAGCATGAAATTAATATGAAATGGCATCTTTCACCTCTTGATGTCTTCAAGTTCAATGTTGATAGATCATATTTTAATATAATTTGGACTATGAGCTCAAGCATATTTATCATAAGATGAATAGTATACATCTCTGTCCAAATTTCAAAGAATTAGACAAAAGACCCAAAACCCACAATACTTGAAAAAGTTGTTGAAAGAATTGAGATTTAAACAATTACATTACATTATAATATCTAGTTGTTTCACATCATTAAGGTGTTGTCTCAGCCTCTTGTGGCTCAATTTTGAACTAAGCAAATATATTAGACAAATGTCCCAATCGATTAGATAAGTCAAAATTTCATCTATAACTATTTTGACAATTCATAATTTATCTTAAACAACTTCAAGATATTTTTTAAGGTATTTTCTTGGTAAAAATATTTTGAAAAAGGTTTTTGTGTGTGTATGTGTGTGCTTTAGCCATGCACTTTTACGATAAATCCTTTATAGTTTACAATAGGTTCACTCACTACTAAATTAGGATGATCCTTGGTACTTTAAGACTTCCCAAATACTTTTATTTTATTGACATTTGCTTGAGTGGCTTAAGATGAAACTTTAGTTACATTCCATTTGATTGCCATCATAAGATAGTCATGTCATATAAAACCCTAATGATTAAGTTTGCATCTTTATCCAATTAACATTCATGTTTCACTTATCAAAAGACATTAGTTGTTATCATCAAAATTGTAGGTCTTTGTTAAAATCATGTCACCTGCAAAACAAGGTTCCACATTCTCTCCCTTTTTGGTGATGACAACACATCTCTTAGGGGAGGTGGTAAAAGAAACAATATGAATATATTTGGAGTGATTAAACTCCCCTTGAGTTAATTAGAGAGTATACACTACTCCCTTTGAGAGTATACTTCTCCCCCTTTGTCAAAATCAAAAAGGCGGGTAAATATGCTTTTTGAAAAGTAAATATACAGACAAGGGAAATTTAATCATTTAGAAAAAGAAAAACATCACACTCATGTTATTACTAAGCAATTCAAATTACAAAAGGAAATATGTTTAATTAAAGGTACGGGGAATAAAATGCATAAAAAGAGTGGAAACATCTAAGAAACACTTAATTCATCTCAACATCATCATCCTCACTGGAAGCCGTAAGAGAGATAAAAAATTTCCTTGTCACTTTCTCATTGAGCCTGTTGATCTTTACATTCATTTTTTTATGCTCATCATGAATTTCATTAAGGGAGTTGGATGGAGGAATGTTTCTTCGCTCCCTTGTTTTTATTGGTTGTTGACCTTTGCATTTATCTATTGTATCCGCATATGTAATATATCATACAATTCTATGCACACATATAACTTATGTATACACTATATTTATTGCAAAACCAGCTAATGTAGGACTATGATTGATAATTTCTTCTGTTTGAGTATCACCCACTTTCTTCATGGACTAGGAAATTCCATGTATCTGCATATTGATATAATTACAAGTCCCACATGAATATAACTATTAGTGATGTTGATGTGTTGGTGTTATGTTTGGTATTTGTTGATGTGTTAGTGTTGAATATTCTGCGATTATATTTAGTTTGAAACAATTATGGTAAGATGAAATAAATTTGCATGTTTCTTTTTGTTGGAAGTTATGAAACAATCTGACTATTATATTGACGAAGGTTAGAGAGTTTTTTGCCTTGTTGCTCATTTGTGTGATTGTCATAATTCTAAGCCTAAATTGATTTATGACAATAATAACTTATTAGCTCAACATAACCACTGTTATTATCCATAACCTAGCATATAATTACAAGTCACACATGGACTTGTTTTATTTGTGTCTAATTAAAACATATTTACTGACTTTTAAGAATTACAATAGGGAGGTAAAACATGTGTAAAATTTTAAGTTAGAAATTAATTTTAATTTATCAGAAGAAACATAATAGTATCAAGAAAAGTTGAATTAATCTATTACCAAAAAAAAGTTGAATCAATCTTATCGTTACCAATTTTCAAATTTCTGAAATTACAAAAATCCAATTCTCCATTACTTATTAAATTATTTCAGATTGTTTGCTACTCATGAAATCATACAATGAACTAATACTTAGTTGTATCTAAAAATTTTGTCAGTAAAAAATTGGCATATGTTCGAAGAAGCTTTCATGTATGTTATTATAATACAAGCGTCTCAGTGAATTCACTGCTTCACTCATCTTCAAGTTTGAAGATGAGTTTCAAATGATGAATTGGTGATTTGTTCTTATTATTACTATCTTTCTATATGATTCTTCTATTTTATGTATGTAAATTTTGTTGTAGTTGTATTAAATTCAACAAATAGATCCAAAAATTGCAAGTGTGTGGCTTTTGGGAGTGTGATTGTTGTGTGATGATTCAACAACATGTTGGGACTGTTTAAAGGTCAATCTCACCACATTGCCATATTCAATTTTAATAATGGAGTTCATGAAGTTGTTGCCGATTTGCTCCAGACAAGTTTCGTACTTTTCTGACCATCATGAGGCTTGACAGTAAAACTAGTTTGTTTTTTCAACAGTTATTATTTGTAATAGAAGTCCTACATCGCGTGGGACTTGGTTGATTTGATTGTGTGTGTGTGTGTGTGTGTGTGTGTGTGTGTGTGTGTGTGTGTATATATATATATATATATATATATATATATATATATATATATATATATATATATATATATATATATATATATATATATATATATATATATATATATATATAAGTGGGGATATTTTTACTCCAGAAGTAAGTTTAATATACTTACTCCAAATCTTAACCCTTGATTTGTATTAAACTAACGGCTTTAATTGATCATTTAATCTATTTATATATATATATATATATATATATATATATATATATATATATATATATATATATATATATATATATATATATATATATATATATATATATATATATATATATATATATATGAAAATATTTTTCTACATAAATAATCAATCAAAGTCGTTTGATTAATACAAATCAAGGGTTAAGATTTGGAGTAAGTATATTAAACTTACTCATGGAGTAAAAATATCACCACTATATATATATATATATATATATATATATATATATATATATATATATATATATATATATATCCCACTTGAACTATGCTTATCAAAAGGTTTGTGGACTGAAAAAATGGACCAATCATTTGGTCCAATATTTATGGTTTTAAAATTTGTATAACTTAAATTCAAATAAAAAATACATGAAAAAAATTAATTAATAAGTATTAATAAAATGACATGGATAATAGAAAAAAACATAAATAATAAAGAAATTAATAAATCATATGTCACGTCATCAAAAATAGAGGTATCCGCATGGACATCATTTTTGGGTCAACAACCACCGCAAGAAGAAATAAAAGCTAGAAGAGTAAGCTTTAGTTGGTTAAAGACCATTCTAGGAGAAAATGTCGTTGATGAAAATTCCTCAAACGAACGGCTAAATTATTATGCACGAACTTATATAATTTTATGTATTGCACTAACATTATTCCCCTACAAATGAGCAAAAGAAGTGCACAGTATGTGGCTACCATTTATTGAAAATTTAGGTGACTGTGGTACATATAGTTTGGTATCAGATGTGTTGGCATTTTTATTCAGGGAAATGTGTGAAGCAGCTGAAGTTGGTGTTGATGGAATGAGGGTTTTGTTCTTCTACTCCAAGTTTAGGGGTTCATGCATATGCCTTTTTTAGCACCAATTAGTCAACTCACACTAACATACCCATATGCATCAATGTAAGTATTTTTTTTAATTTTTTTAATTTATTTGTTACTTACTTTTTAATTTATAGTAACTTCATACATATTTTTTGATATTATAACAGATGGTGTACAAACAAAAGAAGGAAGAAAAATTGCTCTCGTAATCCAAGACATTATATTATTGGTTATCATTCTAACATTGATCACATGTTACCGGAAAATGTAATATTATTATTGTTAATTCTTTTTTAATATATTACTATAAATTTATGCATTGAAATAATAATTCTCATTTAAATTATATGGCGGCCATATCTTGGATTACCATAACCTCCGAATGAAGATCACCTCATTTGGAACGCTACTACACTTATCTTGTGTTTGTGGATTATTGAAATGCATCAGTTAGATCGGCACAAAGATGAGGAACATGGCAGCTTTGGATTTCCACAAGCCTTGGTATCTTGTTCTACCTGAATAAACATGACCCATATCTTGTTGTTATTCATTGTGTTGTATCATTTCCATTGGAGTCGTCATATATTGCTCATGAATAATACTACGCATCTTTTGTGTTTTGCACCTTTGAACCTTTTTTAATCATTGTCACTGCTTGCTGTATGTGTTCATGGCACTAATTATTCATGTTCATTTTTCCTTCCAAGTTTATCCGTGGGAGCATGGCTTTGTGTAAAAACTTGGAGTTTGAAGGCTTAATAAAGGCTTGGATAACAAGGCTCAGCATGAAGACTTGGATAGAGACTTTGCATGAAGTATTGTAGCATAGAATTTAGAACTTTAGTCTTGTAAATCTGATGGATGTAGGATTAAGGGTTGTATATCTGTGTGATTGGGAATTTGAAATTAAGATATCATTATGTTGTAACATGAAACGTCGCAAATCACTTGTACAGTTTGTAACAAATTAAACATGAATTGAAAATTCACATTATTGGCTTGTATTTGAAGACTTTCAACTATGACTAGGACTTCACTTCTCAAACACTCCTTGTATCAATTTGAATCTTGAATTGTAAAGAAAAATGGAGCCTTCCACCATATATCACAATAATTTGAGTCTTTCTTGTTTTGAATCCATTTTGCATTTTTTGAGGTTGTTTTGAACTAAAGAAAATTTCTTGATATCTTATTTTTTGTACCTTTGTATCACATATGGAAAATCAAGTCCATTCTTCTATCACTCATGAGCATTCTTTGCACCTTAACGTCTCTCCATTACAACTTGGTCAATTACACGACTTCAAATATTCATTGAAGCAAGACTTGTAATTAAGTTGAAATGGGCTTCAAATATACTTTGAAAACAAATGTTCAAGACATTCTAGGAATCCACTTTCCTTTAACCTCCATTCGAATTCAACACACTTGAAAAAGCCTGTAATCATAAACAAGACAACAACAAACCTTCCACGGTTTAAATGTTAGAAGATCGTGTCCAGAGGCCAGATGATCATTTCGAGCATAATCACCAAACCAAAAACCAATTAGCATGAGAAAAGTAAAGGGTATGAAAATTTTGGGGTATGAAAACATGATACAAGTATCAGAGGTACGGTAAATCACTATAACAAAGACCTAAAGCACTTAAGATTTATAATATATTAAATGGTAAGAAATCTTAAGGCTTTTACAATTACAACTTACAACATAAAATCTGCATATACAATAGAGTTGATAATTATTTATATTGCTACTCCTTCTTATGGATCATCCTTGTTGAAGATTCAGCTTGAACCTTCAGCCATATATATAGTGTGTGTATGTGTGTGCTTTAGCCATGCACTTTTACGATAAATCCTTTATAGTTTATAATAGGTTCACGCACTACTAAATTAGGATGATCCTTGGTACTTTAATACTTCCCAAATACTTTTCTTTTATTGACATTTGCTTGAGTAACTTAAGATGAGAATTTAGTTACATTTCATTTGATTTCCATCATAATATAGTCATGTCTTATAAAACCCTAATGATTAGGTTTACATCTTTATCAGCTAACCTTCATGTTTCGCTTATCATGGAACATTAGTTGTCATCATCAAAATTTTATGCCTTTGTTAAAATCATGTCACCTGCAAAACAAGGTTCCACATTCTCTCCCTTTTTGGTGATGACAAATTATCTCTCATGGAGGTGGTAAAAGAAACAATATGAATATATATCGAGTGATTAAAATTCCTCTGAGTTAATTAGAGAGTATACACTACTCCCCCTGAGAGTATACTTCTCCACCTTTATCAAAATCAAAAAGGCGGGTAAATGTGCTTTTGTGAAAAGTAAATATACAGACAAGGGAAATTTAGTCATTTACAAAAGAAAAACATCACACTCATATTATTACTAAGCAATTCAAATTACAAAAGGAAATTTCTTTAATTAAAGTTACAAGGAATAAAATGCATACAAGAATAATAACATCTAAGAAATACTTAATTCATCTCAACATCATCATCCTCACTGGAAGCCGCTGGATAGATAAGATTTTTCCTTGCCACTTTATCATTGAGCATGTTGATCTCTGCATTCATCTTTCTATGCTCATCATGGATTTCATTAAGGGATTTAGATGGAGGAGTGTTTCTTCACTCCCTTGTTCTTATTGGTTGTTGATATTTGCTGGATTCCATTAAAAAATATCATTGGTATTTTAGGCTGGATCACAATGCATAAAAGTGAAAAACTAATATAATTTGCTAGCTTGGTTAATCGTTGCTTCACAAAGCAACGTTGTTTTGATTGTAATAATAATAGTTATTATGCAATGTTTTCATTATGAGATAAAAATGATTAAATATAAGTGAGTCACTTAGTATTGATGTGGTAATGTGGAGTCCTTTCAAAGAACTAAAAATGAGTTCACAAATGGAGGTGGCCTAAGTCACCTAAGTTTAGGTGTAACAACACGAATTTGTCCATTTAATCCACCATATTTAGCATAATGAGTCAAAATTTAAAATCACACATGCTATTTTGAATGTCTCGGTTTGTTTTTTGGCAAGCTGATTTAAACTTTTGAAAGACATAAATTTAATATGTATATATTGTTCTCGTAGAATCTTAATATAACATTAACATAGCCATGATGAACATTACTTAATCCATTAAACCAACACATATTACAATATCATTCATTAGTACATAAAACCAATTATTAATAAGCTTACAATATCAATATAAATTACTCCATTAGAGGGAGTAATGGTGGTGGGGAGGGATTCAGAAAAGTAGTAAGACACGTACCAAATCGGCATAAACTTCCAATAGGACATATTCTTCCACATCCACCACAATTAAAAAGGCTTAAGTTTATATTTACACACAAACGGTTACAAGATTGCCAATTAAATGGACAGTTTACACCACACAATCCACAATTGTTTCTATCTTTTGCAATATCCACACAATGGTTTCCACAACATACACTTCTTGATGGAAATGTTCCGGTGCTACATATCCATGGTCTTGTACTACAATCAGGTGATTTTTCGTTCACATCAACTTCCTCAGCCACAACATTGGTGAACATATTTGTGTTCACTTCATCAGTTGGAGTTGTAAATGAATTTGAATGTCCTTCTATTTTGGTTAGTAACACTAGAAGTAATGTCACAATGATTGCAAATTGTGTTGCTAGAGTACTCATTGTAAAAAGTTGTGAGAAGCTTAGGATTTCAATAACTATATATATAATGTAAGTACTTACTAATGTAACCAATAACATACATAACTTTTGTAAACAGCTTTGTTAAACATGTTTTTCACATGTATGCATGACATTGATAGCCTTGGACAGTTAACTTTGTTTATGTTTGTTTTAAATTTTTATTTTTAAATACACTAAAAGACAATTAGGAGTTACAACAAAAAAATTAAAGCTTTTGTATAAAACGTGACTTGGCATGAATGTTGTGTTAAAACTTAAAATACACACAAACATAGACAATATTGAATTATAAATTTTTATTACTAATATTGAAGTTATTAGCAACCCTTAAAATAAGGTTGTGTGTTAGATTAAATGAAAATTATGTCACAATTATGAACATCTAAAGAGAAAGGAGATAGAAGAAAATGAGAGAGAAATTGCACTTTTCTATGTTCAAGTGTATATATAGATTTTTTTAATTAGTAAATTATTACTAGTTAAAATTATATAGTATTGTTTTTATTCTAGACAAACACTCATTTTTGTCTAGCTCATAAAACACAAGAGTTCAAACATACATGTTTAAAAAAATCACTAAGTGAGTTGAATTATGTTTCTTCACATCAAACTATTTATAGAAAATTAATACATGAATCATTGGACTTTCATTGACCGAGGTTCTAATAACAGAGGCATCCATCGACCAATGAATATTATGGGTGATTAAAATATTTATTAAATTAAATAAATAGTACAATTATATTAAATAATTATTTTAAATGATTATTAAATTATTAGTGTAAATAACTATTAAATCAGCTTAAAAATTTAAAGAAATTAAAAATCATAGTGATAAAAAAATATAAAAAATTATTTTATTAATAAAATGTTAAAATTATAATTTTATTAATTATCAAACTATTTGAAAACATTAAAATAAAATAAATATTAAAATATTCAGAGTTTGGTCATTTCATTGGTCGAAGGTATAATCAAAGAAAGCATAGGGTACCCCCGTACTTTGATAGATCGAATCCATTCTTCAATTAGGATATCCCGAGAATATTTCTTTTAAGTAGGACATTTAAGAAATTTTATTTTAAATTAGGGACAAGGTAGTAAAAAAGTCTCATTAGTGTCTCTTTTTCATCTTTTGTCTTGTCTTATAGGCGTTAAGCATGAAATTAATATGAAGTGACATCTTTCTACAAATTTTAATAGAATTACACAAGACCTGAAATCCACGATACTTGAAAAAGTTGTAAGACAACATATAATCATACATCATTTACATTAAATATCACCCACATACAACAACAACAACAACAACAACAACAACAACAACAACAAGAATTCATATCATCATACAACAAATGCAATCATGTTATGTCACATAGAATGAAATGCAACTTAATAAATGCATATGGTGCCGATTTTAAACATGTGATGGACAATGGTCATCAATCCTCCACAAGGGAGCACAACATAATCAACAACACCTCAATCCACACGATAGGATTGAAGCCTCAATCAACATAAGAATTCCATGAATGCACGATGCAACAACAATAACATAATCATCTTCATCTTCATCAACATTTGCATCATCATTCATCATTATACATTTACTTCGTTCATTCATATTACTAATACTACATGGCATCATTTTACAACATATTCATCCTAACATCATTTCATTATTATTATTACACATTTAGCCTAATATAGTATGGTAATAACTCACAGCAACATGGCACAACAAAACAAAGCATCACAAGTCATCCAACAAAACAAAATATTTTTCAATAGACTACAGGCCTCGCTAAGCGAGACAGCTTGCTCGCTAAGCAAGCAACTCTCTGTTTGCAAACTTCAAAAATTCTCACTTGCTCGCTAAGCTAGGAGGCAATTTTTTCATTAAAACCCTCCAATTTTCTACACATCACAGCCATGCCCAAAAACCCTCAAAACATCAAATAACAGCAGAAAACATTAGAATTCGGCCATACAACCTCTTATCATCATATAATCATCAGTTATAACCCCTAACAACAACAAATCAATAAATTCTATCAACAAACTACCCAACCCTAAGTTTTTCCCTCAAAAAAACCCTTTTCTCATAAGACAATCCAATATTATAAACATTGAAAGAGAACTACTCATCATACCTTAAACAATTGAGCTTTATCTTTCACTTCTTGAGTGATTCCCCTTTGTCTCCTTGTTCTTCAGAGCAAACATCAGCCTTCACCAAAAACACGATTATGAGAAATTTTGATTGTATCCTCTTTCTCATAAACTACTCAAAAGACAACTCTACCCCTTAAACCTCCAACTTCTTTTATTTTATTTTTAATAATAATATTTAAATAATATCAATTTATTATAATATCACTATTTAATAAAATATTTCTTCTTAATATTCCACACAATACTACTTATTCATAAATAATTACATAAATAATTAATTTATGAAATTGGGGTGTTACATCTAATGCTGACACCTTCAGCATCAAAGTCTACGCCAAGTAACACTAGCAAGTGCTCTTCAGATTCTACCACCAGAAGCTAGTAATTCATAAACTCCCAATTTTTCTAATGTAAAACATATTATGGCTATAATATTTACAAGTATTAGAACCTGCACACATGTAACATACATCAAATAACCCAGTATACTTTCAATACTTTGTTATCATCAAAACCTAAAGAGAATATGTCATAAATAAATCGTGTTCTAACATGAGCCCCTTCTTCAATTGGGATATGCTAAGTTTTTTTTGAAAGTGGGACAATTAAGGAATATTGTTTCAAATTAGGGATAAGACAGCAAAAAAGACTCATTAGTGTCTTTTCTTTTTAATCTTTTGTATGGGCATTAAACATGAAATAAATATGAAATGACATCTTTCACCTCTTAATGTCTTCAAGTTCAATGTTGATATATCATATTTTAATATAATTGGAACTATCAGCTCAAGCATATTTATCATAATATGAATATAATACATCTCTGTCCAAATTTCAAAGAATTACACAAAAGACCCAAACCCACAATACTTGAAAAAGTTGTTGAAAGAATTGAGATTTAAACAATTACATTACATTATAATATCTAACTGTTTCACATCATTAAGGTGTTGTCCCAACCTCTTGTGGCTCAATTTTGAACTAAGTTAATCGATTAGACAAATGTCCCAATAGATTAGATAAGTCAAAATTTAATTATAACTATTTTGACAGTTCATAATTTATCTTAAACAACTTCAAGATATTTTTTAAGGTATTTTCTTGGTAAAAATATTTTGAAAAAGATTTTTGTGTGTGTAAGTGTGTGCTTTAGCCATGCACTTTTACGATAAATCCTTTATAGTTTACAATAGTTTCACTCACTACTAAATTAGGATGATCCTTGGTTCTTTAAGACTTCCCAAATACTTTTCTTTTATTGACATTTGATTGAGTGGCTTAAGATGAGACTTTAGTTACAATCCATTTGAATGACATCATAAGATAGTCATGTCTTATAAAACCCTAATAATTAGGTTTGCATCTTTATCCAATTAACATTCATGTTTCACTTATCATAAGACATTAGTTGTTATCATCAAAATTTTATGTCTTTGTTAAAATCATGTCATCTGCAAAACAAGGTTCCATATTCTTTCCCTTTTTGGTGATGACAACACATCTCTTAGGGAAGGTGGTAAAATAAACAATAAGAATATATTTGGAGTGTTAAACTCCCTTTGAGTTAATTAGAGAGTATACACTACTCCCTTTGAGAGTATACTTCTCCCCCTTTGTCAAAATCAAAAAGGCGGGTAAATATGCTTTTTGAAAAGTAAATATACAGGCAAGGGAAATTTAATCATTTAGAAAAAGAAAAACATCACACTCAAATTATTACTAAGCAATTCAAATTAAAAAATGAAATATGTTTAATTAAAGGTACAAGGAATAAAATGCATAAAAAGAATGGAAACATCTAAGAAACACTTAATTCATCTCCACATCATCATCTTCACTGGAAGCCGTAAGAGAGATAAGATTTTTCCTTGTCACTTTTTCATTGAGCCTGTTGATCTTTGCATTCATCTTTTTATGTTCATCATGAATTTCATTAAGGGAGTTTGATGGAGGAATGTTCCTTCGCTCCCTTGTTCTTATTGGTTGTTGATCTTTGCATTCATCTATTGTTGCTCATCATGAATCTCATTAAGGGAGGTAGATGGAAGAATGTTTCTTCACTCCCTTGTTCTTCTTGGTTGTGAGGGGAAAAATCGCCTTCTTGAATTCCGTATCACATCTTGCTTATAACAATATTAACAATCAGTTGGACAATTTACATCACACAACCCATAACTATTTATATCTTTTGCAATATGAACACCACGGTTTTGACAACATATATTTCTGGTTTCTGGGAGGAAATATTTAATGTTATATTTCCATGGATGGTACTAAGAGCACGAGACTGTCAAAGATACCTTCACCATCGTCTTCAGCGATGGTGACAACACCGGCAGCCAAGGAACTTTCCAACTCAACGTCGGTCACGGTAAAGGACACCCACTTCCCCAGCTTCAAGTAACCTGAAACAACCATCCGTCGTTCACGCAGATCCCGTCTTCGAACCAATTCCCATCCCGGCTGAAGCGGATGTCACCATTCAAGCTCTAATCACTTCCTTTAACAAGGCAAATTTCACCATTTTTCAACTGAATGAACACATGGAAATGCTCGAGCAGAACCATCGCTCCCCTTCACCGTCTAGGAGACGATGTCGCAGGGATTCTCCCCGTAGATCTCGATCTCCTCCACGAGATTAAAGATGGAAAGATCCCAAGCATCCTTCTCCTCCCAGAGATCAAGATCCTCATATGGAAATTATAATTTTATTAATTATCACCCGGTCTCCTCCACGTAGATCGAGGCACTCGTCAGAAGATCAAGATCGAGGCAAGAAGTCCCGAAATGACGAGGACCACCGTCGGAGCAGGTCCCCTTATCTTGAGTCCGGCAGCAGTGACAAGGAAGATCACCCCGGAACCTTTAGCCGCGAGATCATGGAAACCCACATCCCTCGAGGGCTTGAGAAGCCTCCTCCTTTGGCCACTTACGACGGGACAATCGATCCTGACGACCACATCGAAAACCTCGAAGCCATGCTCTATTATCACAACATGGAGGGTGCAATAAAATGTCGATTGTTCCCCATCACCTTGCGCAAAGGTGTTATGTCATGGTACAAGCACCTCCCCGCAGGGTCCATCACATCATGGAGAGTCCTAAAAAATCAGTTCACTAGGCATTTCACCGCTTCCAAGCGTCATCCAAAGTCTGAAGCCACCCTCGACGGAATCAGGAAAACACTAAGGCCCACAAGCAAAAGGATGGCGACGATGCTCCGCGGAAAGAGAAACGGAGAGATGATCGTCCCCGAGAAAACAGAGGACCAGACGGCCATTTCTCAGAATACACCCTTCTCACTGCCCCTTACGAGAAGATCCTCAACGAGTGCATCAATACTGAGAGCAGGGAGGCGTCTGTTTCCCCAAACCGACTACTTTGAAGGCCAATACCAACAAAAACAAGTATTGTTGGTTCCACCGCAGCCACGGGCATGTCACCGAAGATTTCGTTCATCTCAAAGACGCCATTGAGATTCTCATCAAAGATGGGCACCTCAAGAAATACGTCAAAGAAGGGTATCCTCGACAAGAAGACATAAAGAGAGTTGATGAAGTCGCCGAGGAGACCTCCCCAATGCAGGTAGCTTTGTTTGTCACTAGACATGAGGATTTATGTATTCCTCGACACCTCCTACACACAGTATACTTTGCGTCACACAGTCCTTAGGAGTACTTCCCTTCGTCCATGCTCATTTCAGGTGGAGGTTACAACGAGATGACCATTGGATCCGTTAGACGAAATCTCGATCATCTAGTCGATATATCTTCAGTTCAACTCTCGTCCATCGAGAGGGTCAAGGAAAAATCCCAACCAATTACGTTCTATACGGAGGAGCTGCTAGGAGGATCCCCTAACTCCCACATCCATCTGCTGATCCGTGCAAAAATGGCTAAGACAGATGTGCGCAGGATACTCGTCGACCAAGGAAGCTCAATCTACATCATGTACACTTCACTCTTTCGGGCTCTACAGCTCGACCAGGGAAACTTATCCCCGTATGTAGGCTCTGATTTGCATGGATTCAACGGGGCTACTGCAAAACCCTGGGGCTATGTTGAGCTAAATGTCACTTTCGGTGAAGGGGACACTTCCAAGACAATCAAAACACACTTCCTGGTAATCGACTATCTGTCACTCTATCAATGCATCATGGGGAGACCCACACTCGTCGAGCTCATCGTCGTTCCTTCAACGGTCCACCTCAAAATGAAGTACTACACTGAAAAGGGCCATGTAGCCACCCTGCACAAAGATATCGATGCAACTAGGAGATGCTTTAAAGCAGTGACCAGAGGCCAGACGTGATAGAGACCGCTCCAAAGAACGCTAAACGCGCAAGGGATGAAGACTCTCCAACTAAAGACGTTTAACCCGAGAAAAAGCCAACAGTTTAAATCAACACGGTCGACCTCGATTCGCGCATCCCTGTGGATGACGAGGAGGATGCCCCTGCGGACAAGTCATCCATGTTACGCCCTTTTCCCGCAGGTGACTTCAAAGTTGTGACTTTCAGAGATAACCCAGACAGAAGTGTTCGTATCGGAGCAGGGCTCCCGACGAAGTAAAAGAGCAATTGAAGTAATGCTTGCGTAGCAATGCCGGCTTTTCGCTTGGAGCGCTGCTGACATGCCAGGTATCTCCACAAAAATTGCATGCCATGAGCTCGCCATCAACCCAATTGCCAGTGCAATTGCACAGCGCAAATGCAAACAATCTGAAGAAAAAACTTTAGCTGTTGAGAAACTAGTCAAGGACCTTATAGAGGCCAAATTTGTAATCGAGTCCAGGTATACGACCTAGCTCTCAAACACTGTACTCGTGAAAAAATCTAATGGAAAATGGCACCTCTATATTGATTACACTGATCTTAATCAGGCTTGCTCGAAAGACTCTTATCCTCTACCAAACATAGACAAGTTGGTGGATAATTCTGTAGTTTTTAAGTTGCTATCCTTCATGGACGCATATTTCGGGTACAACCAGATACCCATGGCCGACAAGGACAAGAGGCACACTGCGTTCATGACCCCGACGGGAATTATTACTACAACGTAATGCCCTTCGGGTTAAAAAAAATGCAGGAGCCACATATCAGCACATGATGAATAACGTCTTCCAATCACAAATTTGGGACATGTTAGAAGTTTACATGGACGACATGGTCGTCAAATCCGTCTAAGAGGCCGATCATACCTCTCATCTGCAGAGTGTATTTGATCAACCCAAAAAATGTAGGATGCGTTTCAACCCTGACAAATGCACCTTCGGCATAAGGGAGGGAAAGTTCCTTGGTTTCTACCTTACAGAAAGGGGTATCGAGGCTAACCCCGAAAAATGTTGTGCATTCACGAAATTCCCTACACCTAGCTCGAAAAAATTGATTCAATCCTTGAATGGTATGCTCGCATCCTTGTCTCGCTTCTTCATGAAATCCGCTTAGCATGCCTCCCATTTCTTTAAGTTGCTCTGCAAAGAAGCCACGTTCGAATGGACGGAAGAGTGCGAGAAGGCTCTACAACACCTTAAACGAGCCTTGTCGGAACCTCCCGTTCTGTCAAGGCCAGCAACCGAGGAGATCCTTTACTTGTATTTGGCCGTCAATACTGAAGTTATCAATGCGGCCCTAATAAGAGAGGACGCTGACGGACAGAAATCCGTATACTTCACAAGCAAAGCCTTGCAAGGCCCGAAATTTGAGATACCAGCAAATCGAGAAAGTCGCCCTCGCGCTCGTAAACTCCGCTAGACGACTACGGCATTATTTCCTAACGCACATGGTGGTTGTAAGAACCGATCAACCTATTAAAAAGCTTTTGGAATGACCAGATATGGCCGGTAGGATGTTGAAGTGGTCGTTAGAACTGTATGAATTTGACGTGCAATATGAGGGAATGAAGGCTTTGAAAGCCCAGGCCTTGGCCGATTTCGTTACCGAGATGACCCCTGCAGAAACTTCTATGGAAAACGACCGCAAATGGGTCATCTACATTGATGGAGCATCAAGACCATCCGATATTAAGGCGGGGATCATCCTCGAAAATGAAGAAGGTATTGTGATCGAGGTATCATTTGTTCTTTACTTTCCAACATCAAATAACCAGGCTGAGTATGAAGCCTTCTTAGCAGGAATCCTTCTTGCAAGTGACATGGGCACGCATGAGGTTACAATTTTCACCGATTCACAATTGGTCGCATCCCAAGTAAAAGGAGAGTATCAAGCGAAAAACGAAAATTTGATTGAATACTTGACTCTAGTCCAAAGTATGCTCGCGCAGTTCAAAACCTGGGATGTCCAGCACATTACACGTGAACGCAACTCGCGGGCAGATGTATTTTCCAAATTAGCAAGCACACACAAGAAAGGTGGTAACAAATTCATAATTCAAGAGATACTCCCTAGTCCCAGCATTGAGAAGGTCGAGACCATACTCGATATCAACGTCATAAGAGATGCTAGTTGCTGGATGACCCCCGTTTTCAAATTCCTAACAACCGGGGAACTACTCGACGACAAGAAGGAGGATAGTGTCACAAAACGTCGTTCTTCATCTTACATCCTGTTGGATGGCAGAATGTATCGTTAAGGATTCTCCATCCCGCTCTTGAGATACGTCGAGGAGGAAAGAGTACCCGACATATTACATGAAATAATGAAGGAATTAACACTCAACACCTGGGCGGCATATCTTTGGCCCGCAAGGCGTTGCGAGCAGGCTATTACTGGACGAACATCAAAATGACTCCAGAGAGCATGCAAAAAGGTGCGAAAGGTGCCAACGTCACGGAGATATGCAAATTGCGCCCCAGACGTTCTAAAGACAATGTCTTCACCATGGTCGTTCACGCAGTGGGGCATGGACATCCTCAGACCTTTCACGACAGGTTCTTTCCAAAACAAATATCTAATTGTGGCGGTCGATTACTTCACCAAGTGGTAGAGGTCGGGGCCTGGCCAGAATCATCGTGTTCAACATCCTGCGATTTTATAAGAGAAACATTTTGACAAGATTCGGTGTACCGTAATCCCTTATAATGGACAACGGTACCCAATTCACGAATAGAAACTTTCAGGACTTTGTCGCTAAGATAGGAACCAAACAACACTTCGCATCCATCGAGCACCCCCAGATAAAAAGGCAGGTTGAGGCCGCTAACAGAGTCATCCTACAGGGTCTCAGACGAAGGCTGGGCGAAGTAAAAAACAGGTGGGTCAAGGAACTCCACAACGTATTATGGGCATATTGAACCACCCCGCACTCGACAACCGGGGAGACCCTATTCCGAATGACATACGGAACCGAAGCTGTCATCCCTGTCAAAATTAGGGAGCCCTCTCGACAGACAGAAGCTCCCTGGAGGAGGAACTTAATTATGAGGCCTTAAGAGAGGAGCTCGACTTGGTAGAGGAAGTTCGGTCAGGGGCAGCTCTCCGCGAGGAATTCCAGGTATGCAGCCTTTTCTTGCGCAGAAATCAGAAGGATTCACGCGAAGGCAAGCTCGCAGCAAACTGGGAAGGTTCGTATTGCGTTAAATAAAAAACGGGCACAGGAGCATATTACCTAAAAGAATTAACCGGAGAAACATTCGCTCGACCATGGAATGCTGAAAAACTCAAACAATATTACAACTAAAAACCCAGCTAAAACGCGAGATAGCTACCGGCCAAGGAACCCTCCATTGGAGACGGATGCCCGGCCACAGGTATGTATCGTGGTATAAATACAACCCTCAACATCAACGCGCGCAACCGCTTTTCCGTTTTCCAGACAGGAGCGTTGCCCAACGGAGACATCTCAAACGACCTTCGTCGTTGTCATACCAGCGTGGCAGACCCATGGCTCGCTATGGGAAAGGTCTAAGCCTTCGGGAAATGAGACATGACCATGTCTCCGAACCCCTTTTTAGCGAGCATAAATCTCGCTCCTCGACCAGTTCCATACACTAGCGAGCTAACATATCTTGTCGAGCATTCACAGATTTCATATACTAGAAAAATAAACGATAATACTTTAGCATAAAATCACGGCCAGGAAGCCGGCTTTGTCTTTACATAAACAAAAAGGGGACAAAGCCCCAAACATAACTTAACGAAATGGCACGCAGGCCAAAGTATCAACGGCACACAGGCCAGACAATCATTCTTCATCGGGAGGCAAGACCTTCCCGTCTTCCACGCGGTGCAGGGGACCGGTTCCTTTGACGACCAAATCCACCCCGGGATTGGTAACCTTGAGTTGTTCCACAGCATTAAAACTGTCGAACGCAACCATGTTCAAGTTATCCTAGGACAAAAGTTGAATCCGAGCAATGAGATCTTCCCTGGTCGTCATAGTTGTCTCCTCCTCGGTTTCATCGTCCCCGGCAACCACTTTGCCTTCCACCTCTGCAGCCTTCTTCTTCAGCTGCTCATTCTTACCCTCGAGCTCAGCCATTGAGTTCCGCATTTCGATGATCTCTTTCATAAGCTCGAGCTTACTCTCGTAATGCCCTTTGGCCTGAAACAAGTCATTCTCTAGCTTGTGATTTTCGGACTCCACCTTCTCGATTTTGTCTTTGGTCGCCTGAAGGTTCCTGCGGGGGGAAAAGTCAACATCATTGATGGCAAGCGCAGCCTCCAAAATACGGATCATCCCAGCAGCATCTTGGCAAACTTCAACCCTCAAATCCTTATGATTTGAGGCAAGAATGGAGGCAGTGTCAAGGTCAGGAACCCGAATAGACGATCCCTTGTCGAGCAGAGTCCTTTGAGTAATGCAGGGTGGCAAGTCAAAGGGGCATGTGGCCGCAACATTAGTCTTTGGAGGAGGAGAGGGATCCTCGGTCCTTTGTCTTTTTCCCAGTGGAGATCCAGCCACAGGAGTACCTCCCAGGGTAGAGCTGCCCAAAGCCACGAAGTTATCTAAGGTGCTCTAGTCCTTGACAGCATCGACTCGACTCTTAGCAGCACCCCTTTTGACATTACCTTTGTTCGACTTCACCAAGTGATTTATGATTTCGGCCATTTGCGCTGCAAAAATAGCATGAAACCGGTTAGACAACAAACAGATCCACAATACAAAAGCTAGATTATAAAATATAAATTCACTTAAGAGTTGCATCTCTGCCTCCTCATTTGGGCAACTGAGCAGCGATTTTACATTAATTAATCTGACTATCGTGGTTGGCGTCCCATCGGGATGAATGAGGGCTTTCCCGTCAGAGTCCACCAGTTCCGTAGGAAGAAAGCTGGCGACATAGTTGAACAAAATATTATAGGTCGCAGTATCATCGACGCTTAGCTCTTCGGGCTTGGTGATATAATGCTCGCTGGAGTCTTGGAAGTTTACGTTCACCCACTCCAAGGGGAAGTGGGCCACCATCTTATCCTCGTCATCAACCAACTCTCGATCGTACAACGAGTCCTTGGCAGCCTGCGAGCAAGGTTGGATCACGTAGAAACGGTACTTGAATTCCCGTATAGAGTCCTGGTAGGCTTTGAAGAGTCTGTTGGCCTACTTCAACGACACCCAGTTGTGCCGACCAGCCTGGGACTTCCTCTGCAGGTGGAAGATCCAGAAGAACAAACTGATAGTTGCCGCGATCTCTAGGTAATGGCACACCAGCTCGAAAGCTCTGATGAAGGCCAAAGCGTTAGGGTGAAGTTGTGCGGGAGCCAGCTCGAGATGTGTGAAGACCTCCTGCTGGAAATCGGTGAAGGGAAGATGGTACCCAGTCTCGCGAAACGTGAACACGTACATGGGGAACCTGAGAGCAGGAAAGCGAGAGCATATCCTCTGTGTGGGCTTCGGAGGTAAAGCTCTCCAGTTAGCAGTTTCCCCCTTCTTTTTTCTCTTTATCCTGGCCCACACGTCTGAAGATTCGATCGCGAACTGAGAGGCTGTTTCGAGTAGCTCATCCAGTATCCATAAACGATCTTGGGCGGGAACGTCCGCATTATCAGGGACAGGGATTTCCTCAACTTCGCGAGCATTCTTCTAACTATATTCACCTGAAAAGAAGAGGAAACATAGTGAATTCGACGAACTCAAATCCACCCTTCCACCGCAAATCAAGTGAAATGGCTTCTGAAAAACCCGAAGACGTGCCCCAAGTTATCCCTTTAGTCAAGAAAAACGTTGTGAGGGCCAAATTGCCATACCGAGTAAATCCTCCACAATCGTTAATCTAGTGTCGACGGGGATAAATCCTTCTACAAACCTATGCTCGGTCGACTAAAACTAAATTATCGCTACCCAAATCTAATCTAAATCTAGCCCTAGCCTACTTACAAAACCTGGAAATCTATGAACATTCATATGCCTATGAAGAACATTCATACATTTATGATGAACATTCATCAAAATTCCCAGAAGCTCATCAGAATATCCAGAAAACCATGAATATCTCATGAACTTCATGGGAAAAGGATGAGCGTTCATCAACTAAAGCCCAGAAAGTAAAAGAAGAAGATGAATGTTCACTTGAGTCCATGGCGGTTTCCGGGAAGAAGACGGCGGCAACTGTGAGAGTTCCGGCGAGAGAAGTTGCAGACTAGAATTCACGATGAGAGGAAGCGATCGTAGGAAATGGACAAATGAATGTTTTCTCCCCTTTTATAATGTCCTAAACACGCATGGGGAAGCGCAAAGGCCACTGTAATTATTGCATAGGGCTAGCCCTAAGTGTTATAAATGCGTGATGGCGCTTTATTACGTGTGTCATAAATACTTCAAACATTTTGTCTTCTCAAAAAAGAGAATCTTTTGGTTTGTCTGAATTCTTTCTGCGAACATATGCCCGACAGAAAAAAGCATGGAAATTTCCGGTCGCATTAGAGACATGTCGGTCACGATCTCAACACCTTAAGTCACTACCCCTTTGGGCATAGTGACTTGGGGGCTCCTGTTTTGGATTGGCCTAGCATGTGCCCTACGCCAAATCAAGGCCTAATCCAGTATACAACTGGGGACAAACCCAATATGGTATTCATAAAGACATGACTGTTACAGAGATATAACTGTCGGCGTATAGCCGTTGGGGACTTCCCCTTTACGCGCCAAAACGACTTCCATGCGGCTAACTGCCCAACAGATTACTGAGGTAGTTACACTTAGTCAAAGGTTACACGCTCGTGCCATGCGGGCATATGCCCATATAAAACTCTCCATCTTTGGAGAGTCGGGTATTCACTTTCTATCCCCCTTTTACTTACGATTTAGTTGTCATTTTTGAAACTGACTTGAGCGTCGGAGTATCTTGCAGGTACCCCATCATCTTCTCCTATCATCATACCACAGTCCCAGCTGAAGGCTACGAAGACTTGTTTGAATCCTTTATATATATATATATATATATATATATATATATATATATATATATATATATATATATATATATATATATATATATATATATATATATATATATATATATATATATATATTGTAAGTACTTAATTATTTAACCAATAACATACATAACTTTTGTAACAAGCTTTGTTAAACATGTTTTTCTTATATGTATGTATGACATTGACAACCTTAGACAGCTAACTCTGGTAAATGTTTGTTTTAACTTTTGATTTTCGAATACACTAAAAGATAATTAGGAGTTACAACAAAACAAAACAAAAATTAAAATTTTTGTATAAAACGTGACTTAGCATAAATATTGTATTAAAACTTAAAATTTTTTGTATAAAACGTGACTTAGTATAAATGTTGTATTAAAACTTAAAATACACACAGTATTAAATTGTAAATTTCTTTACTTATATTGAATATTGAAGTTATTAGTAACCCTTAAAATAGTAACCCTTAAAATAAGGTTGCGTGTTAGAGTAATTGAAGTGTTTTACTTTTCATGAATTTGAATTGCATTAAATTAAATGAACATTATGTCACAATTATGAACATCCAAAGAGAAAAAGAGATAGAGGAAAATGAGAGCTTTTTCAAATTCAAGTGTATACATAGATTTTTTTTTTAATTAGTAAATTTTTACTAGTTAAAATTATATCTTTTTTGTTCTAGGCAAACACTTATTTTTGTCTTGCTCATAAAACACAAGAGTCTATTTTACATGTTTAAAAAAGTTTAAAAAAATCACTGAATGAGTTGAATTATATATCTTCACACCAAATTATTTATAGAAAATTAATACATGAATCATTGGACTTTCATTGGTCGATGTTCTACTAACAGAGGCATCCCTCGACCAATGAATATTATGGGTGATTAAAATATTAATTAAATTAAATAAATAGTATGATTATATTAAATAATTTTTTTAAATCATTATTGTAAATAACTATTGAATTAGCTAAAAAATTAAATAAATTAAAAATCATAGTAAAAAATATAAAAATAAAATAAAATAATATTATTTTATTAATAATATATTAAAATTAATATTATATTAATTAACAAACTAATTGAAAAAACAGTAAAATAAAATAAAAATGAAAAAATATTAAAATATTCAAACTTTGATCTTTTCATAAGTTGAAGTTATACATAAAAAACAAAAAATGAAATAAAAAACTTAGGATATCCTCGTACTTTGATTAATTGAATCTCTCTTTCAATTAGGCATTAAGCATTAAATTAATATGAAATGACACCTACACCTCTTGATGTCTTCAAGTTGAATGTTAATAGATCAAATTTTAATATAATTGAAACTACGAGCTCAAGCATATTCATCATAAGACAACTCTCTCCAAATTTCAAAGGATTACACAAGACCCAAAACCCACAGTACATGAAAAAGTTGTGTGAAAGAATTGAGATCGAAACAATTACATTACATTATAATATCATCAGCATTATTATAAATAAATAAAATAAAGACATGATTTCTTGCTTTATATAGTTACAATAAAATCTAGGATGTTATAATTAAGTAGCTTGATGCATCAAATGAACACCTAGAAGCTACTACACCAATCAATGATTTGAGCAAGTTGAACCATTTTTTCTTCATTTCTTTGTTTCTTCTTCATCCATCTATTAATTAATCATCAGAAAATATATATGTATATATCCTTATATCCATCTTTCACTAAGCACTAAAGCAAAACCATTTTTTCTGCAAACAAAACCATAAATCATTCATCTAAATATCAAATAACATAATATTAATCATCATAATCAACAATATAGTACCTTTGATGAGGTCTTTGAGTTTTTATTATTATTCTTGTTGCGACCGCGAGAGTCGTATCTTCGCTGCGAAGGGAAACGTCCAGAAGCAGATGCGATTTTCTTTTCGTCTCTAGCCTTGTTGAATATAACAGTAAACCCTTCCGCCGAGGCGGGATCGTTTACATCCCAGTCTCCGAATTTTGGTAGAGGCTTTCCATCTTGTTCAGAATACTGCACATTAAAAAAAAACATCACCATTGTATCATTTTTCTCAAAGAATTTATGATTGAATATGGCATTGTTTAGAAATGACATCATAAAATTATTATTAAAAAAATGCGGGCATTGCATGATGATAATTGAAAAGATGGAGGGATGAAACGATACCAAAGCCATGAGGTTGAAGGTGAATAATCTGTGATGATGATGATATAGAAGAACACCAGAAATTGTTTAGAAAATTGTTTAGAAGAAAGAAACTATGAGGAAAAGGAATGGAGACTAAATAGGAAAGAAATTAATGGGATGAGGTGGAATGATGAATAAGAAAAAGGTGAAATACAGAAATTTTTGTAACAGAATGAGAAACAAAGTGCTAAGAAAACTAGCTGTCCAAATTTTTGTAATGGTTTTGTTTTGTTTTGTTTTTTTGACAAATGTTTTACGTTATTATTAATATAGTACTATGGCAATTTTTGTTAAATTTGTTTTTCAATATTACCCTTCCAATAACTACTTTTAGGTTAAAAAATAACTGGTAACTATTTATGGTAAAAATGTTCATATAATTAGAACAACAAACAGAACAAAAGACAACAGAAATAAAGATAGTTCAAAATGCTTCAATTGGTCTTAATATCATATATTTTATTCATTGCTTGAAAAACAATTTAGTCACTATAAAAATCTTTCTACATTTTTTATTATACTACTAACAAGGGCAAAAAATTCATCTACCTATTTTCTATCTAACACATTCCTTAATATTGAAACAAATATAGGGCTAATACAATGTAGGAAACTGAGCCCAAACATGAAAACTAAAATCTCTGAATCCCTAAAATGTGATTGCAGAGAACTAATAGAGAACTTGATGAGGCAAATGGACATTGATACTATATCTACATTGGAATTTGCAGATGCAGGCCATTATGTGTTGAGCATTCTATATTTGGATAGATCACAGTTTTTCTACAATACTGTCCCCAGTAGCCATATATGCATGATTAGCAGATAGCCGATGAGTCCTAATCTTGCTCTCGGGCGATTCATGAGAACACCGCTACCAGATACCCTGCATAAAGAAATCAAACCCAACATAAGTGTGTGTTTGGTTGGTAAAAGTTTAGTCTTGAAATTTTCCTAATAAATTAAACAATGAATTTTTACCGTCTAAGAATATTTTTCATTTGAATATTGAAGTATTGAAATTGAATTGATGGAACTATAAACTTTGATTGATATAATAAAGATGGAATTACTCCGGCTTTACCATAGGTAAAAATGATATGCTGAAAATAAACAGCTTACCATATTCTATCAATACGATCTGCAATGAGCTTTCCTTGTTTCGGTACGAATCCAGAAGTGTTCAGAGATTTGAATACATGACCTACAAAGTAATCTATTATTAAGTATTCAAGTCTTAAAATCAAACCGATCACAGGAAAGAGAAACTAGGTATCACCTTTATCATCGTCAGTATCAGTACGGTTGATTAAATGATCAGACTCCTCGCTAATATCAAGTGCAAGATGTTCAGTAGATCCTTTTCTCATACTTCGCACGTGAGCAGCCGATGGAACAGGAGATAATGTTTTCTTGCCGCGAGATCCCTGTGTAAATAAGAAAACACTTTAAAAATGCACTTCTCTTATATAAATGGTCCTGTAGACCCCGATATTGCATCATGAAGAAATTTAAGCTAAAGAAAACTGTTAAAATATAACACCTCTTCAACTTCAGTTATCTCGGAGCTAGCAGGTAATAAGGGTGCTTCATATATGCTCCTTTCCTGGACGATTTCTGGCTGAGAATTCCTATCTTGAATCGAATCTTCAAGTAAGTTAACCTTGGTCGTTAATTCATCAATAACCTTCTGACTTCCAACTAATTTAATACCAAGTTCCTGGGCCTTAGATTTTGAATTTTCAGATTCCGAAAGAATGGCAATGATATGCTTTTCCAATGCTGGCAATAATTCTCCAACACCTTTTGATTTTCTATCTACAACCCAGCCGTTGGCTCCCAAAATATCTATAACTTTTTCCAAAACAGAGGTTAGTTCAAAAAGTTCGCTTTTGACCATTTTTGAGTCTTCACATTGTCTATTGAGTTGTTTGACTTCCTCCTTTAGATCCTTAATTTCAAGAACCTTAGTATCAAGGATTGTTTGGATCTCTTTTTTATCATGAGACAGAGAATTCATTTCATGATGCAACCTAGAAACACTATCAATAATGTAAGAGAGCTTCTTCACAGGGTCTGACGTATGTAGCTCCAAATCGTCTTCAGACTCTACAATAGAGATATCGATCCTATCTAACTTTTCAAAGATATCTCTTAACTGAGATGCTGAGAGGACGGAGCTTTCTGCAAATGCAAAAAACAAAATCTAGTCATAACAAAGTAAATCAATACATGCATGCTTAAAATAAATTCAATATGGTTAGGTCCATACAGATTTTGACATTGTATACCTTCTTTTGCCATCAAAGCAGTGTGCATTGATGAAATCTCTTCTTCTTTCTCCTTTAATTTTTCTTCTAGGACGTGATAACCCTCTGCCGTATCCTTAAGCTCACTGCAAGCAATTTCGAGTGATTGAATATCAGACTCCAACTGCGAAACTCTGTTCTTATTGAAGTTTTTCTCCTCTGTAGCCAATTCAAAAGCAACTGTTGTTTCATTCAATTTGGCCTGCAAATCTCTAACTGTTGTATCTACTTGCTCACTTTTCAATTTGAACTGTCTAATCAAAGTTTGAACTTTTCCCGAAGCATTTATCAGCTTTCTTGATGCGTCAGCATATTTAATGTTTCTATGATGTTCTACCTGTTCATCTACTTCATGGTTGAACTTCTCGTCCTCAAAAGTGGAGCCAAGTTGCCCAAGATTTTGGTGAACTTCATTCTGAAGTTCACTGGAAGAATCAGTGCATGAAGACAGCAATAAACTGATATCATTCTCTAAAGTGGCAATAATATTATCCTTTTCTTCGTTCAACTTTGCCACACTATTTGCCTCTTCTTTCATAATTTTCATGTGCTCAACAATAGTCATTATATTTGACTCGGTTTCCAGTAGTTTTCCAGGGAGAGGTGAAAGAAATTCATCAATAGAATCCGAAAATTCATCAAAAGTATCTGCAATATGTTTGCTTCTCAACGCTAATCCATCTGCAATTTTTCCAATTGATAAGATTATGGTGTCCATAGTAATGCCATTAGTCTCTCCTTTGTCCATTTCAACTTCAAATTTTTCAAGGCTGCCCGTAAATGATTTTCTTACGGGTGGATCTTCCTGGAATAAACAGCATCACATATACAATCAAAATATTGAGAGAGAGAGAGAGAGAGAGAGAGAGAGAGAGAGAGAGGATAATTAAACACAACCAAGAGCATTGGAATAACACATTTGATCCCAAAAACCCGGTACAATTTTTCATGGTATTGATGACACAGTTCAGTTGTTTTGTATTAATCCCCACAGAATTTTCAATTATATATGGATACAGATATCTTAGTGGTTGGAAGACTTAGATGGAGAATATTCGTAGATTAAATCAAAACAGTATCAAATACACAGTACACAGATTCTGAGAAAATGTCGACGGCATAAAAAGGATAGTAAGAATATTACCTCCATCTCAAGGTGCCCTTCGGAATCCTTAGCAGCCAGGGTAAGATAGTTATTTACTTTGTTCACGGTGAGATCCACTTTCTTCAAGGTCTCACATTTCCTCTCAAAGCATTGTTTTATCTTGAGAAATAGAGTATCGTCTCTAATAAGCGCCTGAAGATCATTAAAGGATGTAAGGAGCGCTAGGGATTTGGTACCTAAGCAGCCATTCTTTCCTGATGAGTCAACCATGTATGAACTTAACTTTGAACTGAGTGAAGATATTTCCTGTTTGGCAATTTCATTTGCATTTTCTAGGATAGAAAGATCATCTCGAGCCTTCAACAATTCATCTTCCAGTGATCTTATAGTTGCAGAGGAACCTACTGAATTGCTAGCATTATTTCCTACTTCGTCTTGCAGCTTCTTCAATTCATTTTCCAAATCAGTCTTGACAACTTGATCAGCATTATACTTTTCGGCCAAAATATCGACCTTACTCTCAACCTGAGATAGTTCAACTTCTAGATCCTTTATGGTTCTGATGGCCTCTGCTAGTTCTCCTGTCTTCCTGACTGCTTCATCTCTAACTCTCTCTAACTCTGTCTCTGCAGCAACTAATTTGCTAGCATTATTTGCTGCTTCATCTTGCAGCTTCTTCAATTCATTTTCCAGATCAGTCTTGACAACTTGATCGGCATTATACTTTTCAGTCAACAAATTGACCTTACTCTCAACCTGAGATAGTTCAACTTCTAGATCCTTTATGGTTCTGCTGGCCTCTGCTAGTTCTCCTGTCTGCCTGACTGCTTCATCTCTAACTCTCTCTAACTCTGTCTCTGCAGCAACTGATTTGCTAGCATTATTTGCTGCTTCATCTTGCAGCTTCTTCAATTCATTTTCCAGATCAGTCTTGACAACTTGATCGGCATTATACTTTTCAGTCAACAAATTGACCTTAATCTCAACCTGAGATAGTTCAACTTCTAGATCCTTTATGGTTCTGCTGGCCTCTGCTAGTTCTCCTGTCTGCCTGACTGCTTCGTCTCTAAATCTCTCTAACTCTGTCTCTGCAGCAACTCTAGATACTTGAGCCTGCTCTTTCTCTTCAGAAAGCACAGAAATATCTTTTTCAGCCTGTGATAAAGCGTCTTCAAGTAGCTTATTAGTACTGCAAGCTTCAGCAACTTTTTCTTTAACATTCTGTAACTCTTCCACAACTTTTTCTCCCTCGCGTTCTAACTCTGTCTTTTCTTCAGCAAGTTGAGAAACAGTATCCTCTGAAGAAGATAATCTTTGCTCAAGGGAGTTTACAGTTTCTTGGGCTTCAGCCAATTTAACTTCAAGTATACTGGCTTCCTCCTTAACTAACTGCAACTGTTGCTCTACATGCACCTTAGCATCTTGGCAATCATTGACAAAACCAGCAAGCCACTTCACCTTTTCTATAGGTTCACCGAAAACTGGATCAACTGGAAGAATGATACCATCAATGCATTCCATCACTCTCTGCAACATGTTATTGCTCTCCATCAAAAACTGTTCAAACTGATTCCTTTCCTTTTTTATTTCCAGAAGATCAGTCTCTAGTTTAGGAATGCTTTCCAAATCACTGGATAATCTCTTGATCTCATCCTTGTATTCAGAAACCGCAGATTCATGCGTCTGCAAATCAACCTTCAACTGCTCAATCTCTGAGTTCTTTTCATTTATAAGACCTTTTAGATTGTCCCTATCTTGAACTAATCCCTTTCCTTTCTTAACTGCCATGGACAACTTGTCCCTAAGCATGCCAGTCTTTTCCTCTGATCGCCCAAGATCTTTCAGCAGAGAATTCCTTTCTTCTTTCAGTGCAATAACTTCCTCAGATACTACTTTTAACTTATTGGACAGCTTATCCACATCAGATCTAATTAGCAAATCTTCTTCAAGCATGTCTCGATACAGCGTTAAGCTCTGATCCCTGACATACAGGAGACTTTGAATTTCCTCTGATCGTTCAAGATCTTTCAGCAGAAAACTCCTTTCTTCTTTCAGGGCTATAACTTCCTCAGATACCACTTTTAACTCATTTGACAGCTTATTCACATCAGATCTAATTAGAAAATCTTCTTCAAGTATGTCTTCGTACAGCCTTAAGCTCTGATCCCTGACATACAGGAGACTTTGAATCTTTTCAAACAATGCGGAATCAATATGAGATGCTTTGGAGAGGGAACCATTCTGTCCTTTCAATTTTTGAAAACATAAGTCAATGATCATCAAAGTGGTGGAAGAGAATTGATCAATTCCTTCATCATTCAGGTTTAGACCAGAAAAATCTATTAACATTTTCACTATCTGATCCTTCTCCAAAGAAATCTGATGATTCTTGCCAACAAGCTCTCCATATTCAAACCTCAAATCTGCTAATTCAGCCTGAAGGTAATCTTTTTCCTGTGAGTCCACCAAAAGTGAAATACTCATCTGATCAATATGATTTAGGGATGCTTCCTTGATTGTAGAAACTTCTTCCTGTAGAGCACAAATACTTTTGTGGGCCTTACGAAAAGAATCCGTAAGCCAGTTCATTTGGGATTCCAGATCAGATGATGAAACAGACTCTGGTAGGTCTAATAGAGATAGAGAATCCTTCAACTTGCGCAGTTCCAGTAATGCACCCTTAAGTTTATTTCTGTCGTCCACAAGCCATCTTAGTCTCTCTGGCAAATCAAGCATTTCGGGCTGATCAAGTTCGGCATGAGACAGGATTTCTTCTACTTGCTCAAAAATTGTATGATTTTGTTGTAATGAATTATTCAGGGATGCAACCATATTTTCACTCCGGGCCAACTCTTCTTTAGTAAGTTCAGCAACTTCTAGTGAAGCTGATTTCTCCTGCAATTCAATTAAACATTTCTCAAGCTCACTGGATTTACCAGCCAGAGATGCCTTTAGTGAATCTCGCTGCTGGACCAATGCCTTTCCTTTTGTCACAGCCATACTAAGCTTCTCTTTGGTATTAGCACATTTAACCTTTTCCTGCTCTAGTTCTACCTTTACATTTCCAAGCTCAGTATTCAATGTCCCTACTATCACCTTTTCCTTGTCAAGCTCTTCAACCAGCTTCTGATTTTCATCTTCTAAGCGAGAGAGTTTTTGAACCAATTCTTCTTCCTTTCTCTTGAGCTCTAGCAACCCACCTCGAGCATCAACAAGTATGCTCCCATATTCATTCGCCATAGTACCCAAGCCAACCTCCGAAAACGACTGCCCAAGTTGATAAATTTCATAAAGAAATTGATTATACCTTTCAATCAAAAGTGCAGTACTTTCCTCTATATAAACTATTTTCCCACTTCTAGAATTATCCAATACTTGCTCTCGATTAACAACAGTTGCAAGAGAAGATATCATCTTATCCACCACAACATCAATATTACCATCCTTTTCAAGCTGAGCTTGTGACGAAACTTGCAAGCTCTCATTGGATAGCACTAATTCAGAAACCTTCGCATTTAGATTCTCTATCTCACGGTCCCTCACCGATAAAAGTTCCTATAAATCACCAAAACAAATAAATAAACAATTTTTTTCCCAGCAACAAAATTGAATCTGCAATAACCAAACCAAAACTTGTCATTCATAAACAACACACCTGGTATTGCTCCACGGCACTTTCTTTCTCAGCAACAGCATTCTCCAACTGCAGCCGCAGCTGCTCCAGCTCCCCCGCTGCGCCATTGTCAAATTCAACAAAACGACTCTCTTGTTGATGAAGAATTTGACTTTCCTCTTCCTTCTCATCTTCATTTTCAGTAGCTACAGCTTCTTCTTCCTTTATCCTACCATCAAACGTGATTAGCTCGTCAGGGCAATCTTCAAACATGTCCTCTTTAGCAGTATCTGTGGATTTTCCATCTTCAGGTTCTTCCAAAACTTCATCATTGAGATCAACATGAGTTACCTGCTTCACTCATTCCCATTAACTAATTAATCAAAAATCATAACTTTTTATCAACCCCATTTCAATTACATATAGAATATTGGGATTTTATACCTGATCAATGGTTGATTCCGTATCCCCATTTGATTGGGTTTCCAAATGAGGATCCGAATCTTGCTCTGCTACGTGATTATTCTCAGACATTGCTAAACAAGATTCATTCGGATCTGCAATTTCAATTTTTTTTGTAATGAAATATACAGAACAGGATTAAAAAAAAAGAAAACCTATATAAGCAAGAATTTGAATTGAATCCGAAAAATCGAATCGAATGAATATTAAATGAAGCAAACGAACCCTAAAATAAAAAGATTATTATGGTGAAAAAAACGAAACCCTAATATGTAAATTGACTTCGAAAATCTGAAATAGCTACAGAGAGTGAGTGCCAAGCAAGATGACGAAATTCAGATCGTAAGAAACATAAATAAATAAATAAATAAAAATAAGAACACAAGTTAAATATAGAAAATATTATCTTTATCATAAGTGTAATATTATTACTTTGACTCATAACTTGACATACTTTAACTACAGTAACTATTACTAGTTCTATTTATTAAAAAAATAATTATTTTTTTAGATTTATTGATTATTTAATAAATTTAAAAGAATAAAATCTTATAAATAAGATTAAAAGAAGTATTGTACACCAAAATATTATTTAGATCAATTATAATTTTAAAATTTCTATTTTGTCAATTTTTATATTTTTATTTAGACATTTTTTATTGTGTTATTATTTTTGCAAATTTTATTTATGATTGATAATATACTAAAATGTGCAAAAATAATAATATGTTTTGGGGGTGTGTTTTATCATCTTTATTAGGATATTATTAAAGATGATCTATGCAATGCTCTTACTGAATTCTTTTTTACTTTGGTTGGTTTCTTATTCTCAAATTGAAGGATATTATTAAAGATGTTTCGTTATTCTCAAATTGAAGGAAACGATTTCGTTAGATCAATTTAGATCTATTACGCTCTCTAACTTTAAATATATGATTATCTCTAAAATTTTAGTGGATCGTCTGGCTTCGATTATGCCTTTTCTGGTGTCTAAGGAGCAAAAAGGCTTCATTAAAGATAGAAATATCCAGGAATGCACATGTCTTGCCTCTGAAGCCGCGAATACTCTTCATAACAAGCACAAACAAGTATGGTAACTTAATTGTGAAGATGGGTATTGTGAAAGCGTTTGGCACTATTAGCTGGGATTTTCTTATTGCGGTGTTAGCTAAGTTTGGTTTTTGCTCCAAATTATGTGATTGGATTTGTGCTTTACTCTCTTCGGCGAATTTGTCAATCAACTTCAATGGTCAGTTGTAGGGATATTTCAAGTGTAGCAAGGGAGTGCGACAAGGTGACCCGTTGTCGCCTCTTTTATTTTGTTTGGCTGAAGATGTTTTAAGTCGTGGAATTTCTAAATTGGTGGCTAATGGTGAGTTAGATCTTATTTTTTCGTCTAGAAACAATTTGGTTTTATCTCACAATTTTTACGCAGATGATCTCATGATTTACTGTGCTAGGTGTAATACCTCAAAATTTGCCCTCAATTTTTTACCTTAATTGGCTTATGTTTGCATTTCATCTGCATATTCTATTAGGCCATGACATTCACAATCACGCATTTGCATGGAGTTCCTAAGACGTGGGGTCATTTTTTTTTATTCTTCATAGAACTTTCAGGTATTCACTATCTGAAGATCATTAGGTTAAAAGCTATTACGTTGCAAATTTGTATTATGGTCAGGACGTTGTTTCCTTCTCAAACACCCAAGTGATTACCGTTTGCCATGCAAGTTATTTATGGAAGAGGAGGATTGAGGTTTATTTGAGGACGATTACATTTGAGTTTGTGAGTTCGACTTAGTCACGGTTGGCAAGGTTTATAGTTTTCTTGGTAAAAGAGTTATTCGATTTCAACTGGTTCCTACCTAATTGTAAGTTATATCTCAAGTGATTCCAAATGTTTTCTCGTTCTTTACCATGCCCCGAAGTATCTCCAAGGATCCTTTGCAAGTGGTTCAGTCCAATGAGTTTACGAATTCAAGGTCCATTTTTCATGATTACTCGTGTTTCATTATGACTAAGTTCAGTTTCGATATCAGATCTTTAAGGCTTTGGGCACATTGTTTTTCAAAGAATTGTGGCATGAGATTAATTATTCAAGATAGTTAAGGAGTCCAAAGTGATTTTGCAAGTTTTGTTTTAATTTTAAATTGGCACTACAATGGGATTCAAGATGGCTAGAATTTGTGATCAAATTAATTATGCTAGTCCAAATCCAAAAGACTAATTACTACCACTTCACAATAGGTCCCTAATAAGGAAATTGAGGGTTGGAAAATTACGTAACAAAATTACATGAGAAAAATCCATATAACATAACTTGGCAACATGAAGACAAATATAGCTGGTAGATAAAGATAATATAAAAACGCAAGATTACTTTTGGAAAAGGGCTTTCTCAATGCTCACAACAAAAGGATCAGTTACAAGGGAATTCAGTGACAAACTCATACCAGTTACATAAACCACAAAATTCAGTTATATAAGAACTAAAACCACAAAATTCAGATATACAAAAACTAACTCCACAAAATCAGTTAGGGGATAACTGATATATAACAGAATATCAGTTCAGAACAGGGAGGAGGAATCGCAAAAAATATCATAAAATTCAGATCAGGAAAAACTCTTCATGGATCTCCAAATTCACCTCCTACAAGAAAAAACTCAAGAACCATCTTCCACCTTCATGATCACTCTTCTCAAACCAAACTTCCGAAAACAGTTTCTGCAACTTTCTGTAATTTTCTGAATTCATCATCCATCATCTTCTTTCAATAACCGTCGTCAGATCGCATTTGGTTGAATCTGGATTTGAGAAAAGAAGATTAAACGAAGTGAGTTTTGAGACGGAGGCAGGAGGATCGGAAACAATCTCACACCAGCAAATTCACCTCCAATTTCACCGCAAAAAAACCTCATCATACCCTGCAATTTCAAGAACAAAAATTTCAACAGATCATTATCAGTAAAAGAAAAGCAGAAACAGAAATCGGAAAGAATCCTTCCATTCATCTCAATATCTCTCTTGCAACTCTTCACCATAAAAACTTCAATCTTTGTATCATTCAAGGGGATCTTCGGCAAATTCCATCTTCAATCTCTAACAAACTTTTTCTTCCAATCTCTAAAAAACTAACTTCTAACAGAATTTCAACAAACTTTCAATAAGATTTTTACCTGAGGCTTATCACAAGAGCACTCTCTAGCTACTATAAATCAGAACCTGCTTCATCATTCTTTTTCTTCTGGAATTCCACAATCTTCAACCCTTTCCCATCTACATCTCTCTCTCAATCCTCCATTCTTCCTCTTCTTCAATTCCGAAAACCACCATTCCTCTCCATGGTTTTGATCTTAATCCTCTAGCTTCAACCACCTCAACCAATCAACCATTAACCTTCTTCCAACACCTTCAATCTCTCTACAGCCACTTCCTTCTTCATCACCCTCATCAAAATTCAACGGAGAACTCTGCTATTTCCTCCATCCCTTTCTTTCACCTTCAATGCATCGACTTCAACCACTGCATCAATTTTCGAATTTGCAAGCCATCACCAACGAAGATCTTAAGATTTGCAAAAGTTGAAAAGAGCCAAAACGGAATTGTACGCAAAAAGTCATCGAAACAGAACTTACCAAGAGTGTCGCAGCTTCGTCAATGATTTGCGAGTTCGTCATCAACATCACATTTATCTTCAATTCTTCATCTTCTTTGTGTCATCCTTGATCAGCGATCTGCGTCATCTTCTCCGCCATGAATCGCTCGACTAGCATCTTCGTTGCGACCTCGTTGCCTCATTGATTAACAAGGTGCAAATCCGGTTTTTGTTTTTAAGCTTGATTGTGCATTTGATTTGTGAGGCTTTGTTTTTCAGTTCTGTAATAAGAAGGTTAGGTTTAGAGAGGGATTTAGGTTATGTTTGGGTTAAGAGTAAAGAATGGGATGGTGTTCACGTTTGGTTTGCCGGTTAGAGTGTGTTTGGGCCGGGAGAAGAGGAATTGGACGGTGGCATTGTCGCTTGGAAGGAGAAGACGGAGGAGTGATGATGAAGGATATGGTGGCGAAAATAGAAGAAGACGGTGGAGGAGAGACAAGGATGGTGTTGATGGCGGAAGGTGAGGAAGAATAGGAGATTAGGGTTTCTTCTTTGTCACCCCCTTTTGTTTTCTTTTGTTTGTATTGTTAATTATAAAAAAAATGATTAATATAATTTTATGAGGATTAAGGAAAATATCAGTGGAAATTAAAAGATAATAATGATCATTAAAATGAGATTAATCCTCATTGGATTCCCATAAAAAGAAATTATTTCCGTTAGAGATGCTAAGAGATAAGGTTGGGTGGATTTGTGGATTTCCAGCCACACCGGCGGTGACACTTGTCACCGTCCGGTAGGCTGTGTCGGCGGTGGTTTAGGTGTGGACAGTGTACCATAGCATTCATGTGCATGCTTCTGTGAGCGGTTTGATTAGAATACCATTAGGGAGACTTGATCGTGTGGTCTAGATTAGAGTCAAAGAATTGATTGGATTCCATAAGGTTGACCGAGGGTCCATGGCATACACCTCCAAGACCCAACACATGTGGGCCTAAGAATTTTGCTATCCGCACCCCTGTTTGCTAAGTCCATTAGTATAATAACTTCAAAAAAACTTCTATCGCACCCCCTCCTTTATTTTCTTCTTTTTAATTTCTGTTTTAGTATTAGTTGAATTTTATCCATAAAAAATATTAAAACACTCAATAAAATTCTACAAAAATTATAGGAGGTTTATAATTCAATTTAGAACTTTTCTACATTTTTAATTTCTGAATTTTGGCATTTTTCAATTTAATTCCGATTTTCCATTTAATTGGTGTTATATTGATTTCTTTCTTGAACACTTTATTTTGTGCATTTTCTTTCTCCCACCTCCTGTATGATTTTTGGCCCATTCTTTTTGCTATGATTAAAGGACTGGTAATAGGACCTGAAATAATTTTTGGTATATTTTTAGGTCATTTTATCCACTGTTTAGATAGCTTAGTTTGTGTAAAATTGTGATTAGTTCTTAGATAGATTTAAGTGACTATTTGGCATAGTTAGGCTTTGAATTTTTAGGAGATTTTTTAACACAATATTATTGTAAGGTTAAGGACCTTAGAGAGTTAATTTCATATTTTTTACAGGAATTTCATTATTTTTTTAGGGCATTGCTTTTAGTTAACTTTTACATTGTAAATCCCTAATTTAGCTTAGGAGTTTATGGTTTATTAAGAATTAGACTAATTAGGTTTAATCTTAGAATATTAGGAGGACTTAGTATAGTTTAGCTACTGATTTTAGAATAGTGATATTAAGTAAATCTCTTTAGTTTTAGGACCTAGGTTTAGAATTCTCATTAAGTATGTTTACATGAGGTTTAGCCTTATTTTTAGTTTTTATGCTTTAATATGCATTTTTGGAATTAACATTTCTTAATTCTATTTTCATATTTTTGCCTTAGTATTGGTATTTCTACTTGTATAGGATTCTCCCATTTCTTAGAACCAACTTAACTTCCTTAGGAAGTAAGTTGAGTTCTAGTAGTTTTTTAGTTCCCTTTTCTTCCTTAGGTTTAGAAAACTTCACAAACCATTAGGACCACTTTTTGAATATAATGACTAAATTAGGGTTGAGTCTTAGTCCCTTAGTTTTTGCCTTTTGCAACTTGAGTCTTTTTTTCTCACCTCATGAAGAAAATAATAAAAATACCTAATAAAGGTTGAATGTTCTTATACGCCATGAGACTTTGTTGCGGAGTACTTATACGCATCCTATTTCGGGGCGAGGTGTAAGTATTTACCACGATGGATAGGTCTTAGTATGAGAATGTTCACAAACAAATTCAAAATATTTCTCATAAAAGACAAAAACAAACAATAAGCGACTATCCTGCGGAAACTTTTCTCTCTCATTTCACTCATTCTAAACGCGAACTCGCGACGACTTGTCTCATTTGCAAGACGGTAAACGCACTCGTACCAGACGAGCTTGCAACACCTGAGCATAGACATACGCAGTTCCAGCTATAAAAAACACAAACAAATAGTTCCCGCCTTAGTTAGGCGAACTACGTCGACTCTGATCCTCATTTTCCCGATGAGGTACGTAGGCAGCGGGGTAGGGCCCGTTCGAGCACATTCTTTATTTTCCCTACATTTTCCTCATTCTTTCTTTTTGTTATCTTTTTGTTCCATTTCTCATTTCAGTTCCAGTTCCAATAGCGGTCTTTGTTCAGCAACACTTTATTCTTTCACTCTTTGAAATAGACAAACAAGCGTGGATCCCGTCGGGTACGACGGACGATCTGGGGTGCTAACACCTTCCCAGGTCGTAACCGACTCCCGAACCCAGATCTTTGGTTCGCATGACCGTGTCCTTTCCTTCTTCCTCGGGTTTGTGCAACATTACTTTTCTCGTTCCTTCGGGATAAAAATGTCTGGCTGGCGACTCTACCTTTTCCGCGCCACTTTCGCGTTTGTACTAGGATGAAAATCCCAGGAGCGACACTAGGAAGCCCTTCAATTTTCACGCTCTTAAGCAAGTGTTCAAAAAATACTTTGTTGTTTCTGACCAAAACTTCAATCTCTCGAAATCCTTTGTCTTCTCGGGATCTACCAGCAAACCTCGCCTGAAGTGGATCATTTCTAACATTGGTTTTAAAAAAGGATCTCCTCCTTTTGATTACTTGGGAATTTCGATTTTCAAAGGGCGACCAAAGTCTATTGATCTTTCCTTGATTTTGAACAGAACTATCCTTAAATTGGTAGCTTGGAATGGTGCTCTTCTTTCTATGGTATGAAGGTTAACCCTAGTTAAATTCATTGTTCATAGCTTGATCTTCTATTCTATCGGTATTTACTCTGAATTGGTCTCTTTACTGCGGAAAATTGAACAGATATGCATGAACTTTATTTGGTTTGGAGATATTTCTTTAAGAACTCTTTTCATGGTTTCATGGAAGAAAACTTGTAGGCCTTTTTCTCAAGGAGGTATGGGCCTTCGTTCCTTAGTTCATCTAAACGAGCTACCAATCTTCGTCTTCTGTGGTAGTTGAGATCTAGTAATGTGGATTGGGTGATTCTTCTTTGTAACCGAGTTTGGAAGCGTAATGGTATTATTAAGTATCATATTTTCTCGTCGATTTGGACTGGTGCTAGATATGAGTTTATTGTCGTATATTTTAACACGAAGTGGTCCTTAGTTTTTGGTCAAGATATCCATGTGTTGGACTGATTCTTGGTGTGACCACCCCTTAATTCAAGAGACTTATGTCGCTTTCTTGCAGTCCAAAGGTATCAAACTTAATTCATTAGTTGTTAAGTTCATTACATATCGTCAGTGGTCTTTCCTGGCTGAGTGGAAGTTAAGGTTTCCTTTTATATTTATGTTGATACATGTTATTAAGTGTAACACCACATTTCTAACCGACAAATAATAACAAAATCCGAGTTACAAAATTTCCAACAAACAAATAGAATGTTATACTTTCGAATTAAACAACGACATTCAATCACCTGTAGTTCAGATACATAACACATAATTTCGAGTGAACTTTTAACAATCTGATTAGTCTTTCAAAATTAAAACAACTTTTGTTACTATGCAGCGAATTCATAAAATTCAACTTGAAATAACATAACTCATGTCCAACTCAAAACAACTTTAAAACCACAAATCTTCAATGAAAACAACTTAAAATTCAGCAACATAAGGAAAACCAACAATAGAAAACATGTGTTTATCCCCCTGAGTGCTACGTACCAGAGCGACAACACTGACTCGAACTAACGAAGGTAAGCGACAACAGAGGGCAACATTCAAACAGAAGGGGTGACATATCAAACAATATAATCAAATATATGATAAATAACATACTAGATTAGACTATATAAAATTACCACTTCACAACTTACAGGCAACATCAACCAACACAAGATACAACACAACAACAAAATTATGCCACTTTGAAATGTGACTTATAATATTTACATGCATGTGGTACCATTGGAGCAGAACTCCCAACTTAAAAATCTGCCAATTAATAGAGGCAGCAACAAGGCATAAGCCTTCAACTTAATTTTTCCAATTCAGGCCAACTTACCGAGCAGCAGCTCCAACTTGATATGATATGTATGTGACTCAACATGAATGTCAGAACAACAACAATAATAGTTATGTAATCACACAGCCACAAATCAACTTTGGCCATAGGCCTACAACTTAATTCTTGCCACTAATAAGGGCAATTTGACACAATTCATACCAACAACTTCACAACTTAATTAGAACAATAACACAACAACTCATATCATACTCTGTATCAACCAAAATGTATTACAAACGTTTCTCGAAACTATTCGGACAATACTACCAAAACTGACTAATTATTCTTCGGCTAGATTTGCAAATATTTCTACTATACTTTTATTATTGGGACTGATTCTATCATTGGTTAAATTATGTTATTATTTACTCACTGATTTATCCTACTAATCCATCACTGCTACTGCTATATTGTTATCCTACTATTTTATCACAATTACTGCTACTAAATATTACCTCACTGCTACTGAAATAATTCCTGCTACATATTAGTTATTACTACTGCTACTAAGTTATTCAGTTTAAGCATTACTAATATTACTGCTACTTAATTACTACACTGCTACTCAAATAATTCTTGCCACATGATTATTATTACCACTGCCACTTATGAAACTAATGGGGTTCTTAATTTAATTAAGGTTTCTTGAACCAAAAAGTATAGGCACACATTCAGTAGACAAGGAAATAAAACAGAAGGCCAAAACACAAACATAATTGTGTGACGTTCGTCACAACAACATGCCCCCCGTCACACTGTGTGACGGTCGTCACACCCTTTAGACGGGCGTCACACTCCTTTATGGGACGGTTGTCCCAACCTCCAACCATGTTCTCTCTCTTTCGTCTCTGTTCTTCCTTAGTCTACCAGATTTTTCCTTCACATCAATTCCAAATCAACACAACTCCAACCATCACAGTACGACAACAACATGGATAATCATACTCAAACAACATAAATTAATTATTCTACGACTAATTCAACAATATTAATCAATTTCATTACTCAACCACAACAATTCAATACACTGACAAAATCAATTTTGTAACACCTAATCCCACATATTTTCATCATTCACCCAATTATAGAGTCAGAACCCCACCCTTACCTTGGATCGAATGTTACTATAACTCTCTGATTGCAACTTCTCGTAACCTCTCTAAACTTCTTACTGATAAACCTAATTCTCTTATTATTCCCATTAATCTTATAATTTTATTAGTTTTAATAATTCTAAGGGGCCTAATTCATACAACCCCACTCTTTACTACTTTTGTTCATACGTAAACCCATTAACAATAATAGTGTCATTCCAATACTATTTCTACAACTTAATCAAATAATTTAATCCCACTAACAACAACACAACTTAAATCAACTTTTCTACAGCCTCGACAATTAAATCGAACAACTTAATACGAAACTATTTCATTAAATAATTAATTAAATAAACAGGGTGTTACATTATGCACAGTTATTATCTGCTGCACAATGATTTGGTTTGGAAAAATAACTCGACGGGTAGGCTTAATTGCAAAGAGGTGTACCTGTTTAAAGAAGGTATTGTTGCGGTTAGTAATTGGGCTAGTATTTGTGGTGCTAACACATTCCTCCAAACATGTCATTGGTGGTTTAACGGTTGATCAATAAACAAATTCCTACTGATTCGCTAGTTAAATCTTGTGGCATTCAATTGGCTTCCTCCTGCTACCTTTGTAATTCTAATGAGGAAAATTGGAGTACCTGTTTTTTCAATGTCGGTTTGTGCATTCTATTTGGTCTTGGCTTGTGCGAAAAATTGGGATCTCTTCCAATCCTACTAACATAAATGACTGGATGAACCTATGTAAGTCCAACTCATCCCACCAAATAGATACTATGATAAAAAATGCTATTATTTTTTCTATAAATCAAATATGGGATGCTAGAAAGTTACTCAAACATGAAAATATGAAGCCTAGAATTGGTAGCTCTATCACGTGCATTTAGGACCAGTTTATGTTGATCGGTAATAGAGCTAAGAATTAATCTTTGGTTTCAATTACAGACTTTACTGTGCTCAAAGCTTTTGGTGTTTTAATTCTTCCTCCTCGTGCTCCTATTATCACTAAAGTTGTGTGGTGTCCTCCTATACCGGGGTGGATTAAAGTTAATTATGATGGTGTTTTAATTCAAACAAGAGAATTATATCTCATTTGGAAGCTGAGATTGCTGAAAATGAAAAACATGTGAAAGCACTAAGAAAATCTATGTTAGATATTCTAGAAGATCAAGATGAGGATCCTATATCCTTGTGGTTCGGTTATGAAACTTATCACATTTGAAAAAAGGAGTCAAGGACTCTTAAAGCTAAACTAGATAAGGCTTTGCAACCCAAGTTTACTTTTGTTATAGATACTTTCAAGTATGACTTACCATTTCATAATCCTTATCAAAAGTATAATTATGTTAAAAAGTAACCAAATAGAAAAAGTTTATCTTCTCTCAACTTGTATTGTCACTATTGTTGCAAAAAGGGACACGTCATTTCAAAGGGAAAATTTAGGAAACTTTTTGTTTCTAATTATGCCTTTTAATGGTTGCCTAAGTGCAATAAAGGTTTTACTAATCACCAAGGACCCAATGAAGATTGGGTACCTAGCACTATTTGTAAATCATGCAGGAAAAATGTATTGACTCTATGAGGGGAGTATAAGATCTAGTTCATGGAGCATCAAGGTATAACATGGTGACATGTCCTTATTGTTTTGATCTATGTGACTAACAATGTAGATTGTGTTACCAATCAGGTTAACTCTTTGTTGTTTTTTTAAGTGGTAAAAGTATTTGAATGATACTAATATGTTATCCGGAAAGTGTCAAAAAGGTATTATATTCATTAATGCAAGTTATCTTCGACTAAACTTGCTCAAGTACATCAAACTAGGAGTGATCAACCTAAGATGATGAAACATGAGGAGAAGCAAGATCAACATCATAATTGAACAAGATGAAAAGTCCAACTGCAGTGGACAGTCATCTTTTGAACTGGAAGAACCTCCAATAATCATCAAATGATATTCTTGGATACATTACTAATATCACTTTCAAATACTTGTACAAGAAGAAAAGTGGTAAAAGTGTTTTGGCCTTGTTTGTGTTTTGTGGCACATGTTGCATTTATTTCAAATTTCGTTTGAAAGTTCTTCATGGAATGCAAATGCATCCTTCATCTTGTGCGCGGTGAGGTAATATCGTTTCAATCATCTTTCTTGTTACACACATAAGTGTTTCTTTTACATGTTTATTTCATAAAGATATGGGATGAATTATGTCTGTAATGTTTGTGATATGTGTTTACTTCAAAGAATATTAAATGTGATTGTTATGTGTTGCACTTTACATGTTTATAGTAGCTTGTTGTACCCCAAAATATTCCCTCTCATCTTCAAGACAATATGTCTCAAGAGGTCTTCTAATGGTCACAAGATTCTCATTTGCTCAAAGGGATTCAAGGTTTCATCAAACAAAGCCTCCACATAAGCAATGGATCTTAAATTAGGGTTTTGAGTTTCCCAAGGTAAAGTGGACTTCCAAATCCTCAAGTGGACTTCAAGATATCCTATATACTTCAGAGAATCCTCATGTCAAGACTTCCAAAGTTTCAAGACTTCCCCTACAGAGAATCCTCATTTTAAGATTATGAAGTAATATTCATCATTTTATCAAGGGTTGATCATGATTCATCAAGGAAACCTCAAATTCATCAAGAATCGGAAGTTACTAAATTAGGGTTTCTTTAGGAAAAGTCAATTGTACTTTGACCAGCCATAACTTTCATATGCTTCATCAGAAATTTCCTATCTAAATCTTATTTTGAAGGAAATTCAATTTCCTACAACTTTGCATCTCACAAGCCAAGTCCAGAAATGTTTCACTTGAGAGATATGAGCCAAGACATTACAGGTCCTTTAAAAAGTCAACAAAAAATCAACTTTTTCAAAAGCTCATAACTTGAACATGAAATATCAAATGGACATGGGACCAAAAGGAGTAATTAGAGGACACTCTAAGCTTTCTAAAAAGTCCAAGAACACATTCATGGGATAAAACTTGAGTGAGTTATGCATTGTTGAAGTTGGGTAAATTGGAGGAGGTGTATAAGGCAAATAATGATCAAAACTTAAGTTTTTGCCAAATGGGCCCATATTTTTATGATCCAAACTTTATCATGAGATAATCCATGACTCATAAATCATATATTCAGATTTTTTATGTTTATTTTATATTTTATTGTATTTAATTTATTTAAATTCAATTTTAATTAGAATAAATATTGAAAAATCAAATATTTGATCTTAGGATTATTTTGGCATCAAATTTTGATGTTTATTATCATTATATGGATCTAAAATTCGTGCGAGACCAAAGAGGAAGTGTATCATAATCAAATATGCAAAAATAGAATGATTGAAATCACCATTGAAAACCAAATCAAATATTCTCCACCCAAGCCCAAAATCTGATCAAAATTACCTCCTCTATAAATACTCATCATCCATACAAGTCAATGGGGGAATTCCATGCAAAAGAAACCCTAGAAAAATTTCAAAAAAAAAAGGTAAATTAGGGCAAACCACCAAAACTCTTCGCAGCAAGTTTTCATCATTTCTCCACGTCCAAACATCTTCAAGAAGATCCCGGGAGGCAATCCCCATCATCCTTGAAGGTTAAAAACACGTGATGCTTGAGATATAAACATGGTCGCCATTCCCTCTTTTGTTTTTCTTCGAATTTCTAATTACATGCAATTTAAATTGTTTCTTCATGCATATTTTCTTCCTTTATATTTTTCTTCTTGATATTTTCTTCTTGATAAACATCTAAGACTTTTACTTCCTTTATATTTTCTTCTTGGTTTTATTTTTTTTAGAATCGTTGTATAGGATGCACAAATCTTGTAATATTTAGCTTTATTTTCCTTGTCCGATGTTTTTTTCTTCAAATAATGTAACTGCTAAAGCCTTGTAATAGTTTTAGGTTTTATTTTTCGCACTTTACATTTTCTGTCAGGTTTTTATTTATGTATCTCTCCCGAAGCCATGTAATTGTTTAAATTAGGTTTTATTTTCCGCATTATAAACTGTTAGATGTATGCTTAATAGGATTGTATGGCAAGACTAAAATCAACTGTTAGCTAACCCTAATTCTCAAGATTAAAATAACTGAACAAAACACACTTCTCACACATGCACCTCTAGGGTATCCCCTTCTTGTTGCTTTACGAAAATGGTCAAGTTCCTTGAACGTAGGGGTGTTTTAGCAAAGTTTCCTAAGTAAAAATCATCAAGTCCCTTCGGTATAAAGATCATAGTCCCTCGATGACCCTTCGAGTTGCCTATGAATAAATGCTCTTGTCCCTCGATGACCCTACAGAAAATGATGATAATCCCTTCGAATTGCTAAGATAACTTTACAAGGTTGCCTTCTATGACCATACGATGACCCTACGCATGTCCCTTACATCCAAGGATAAGACTACTTACTGACTAATAGTAAGGACAATTCAATCCCTAAGGAAAGAAAAATAACATAAACGACCTTGAGTAGGTAGGAAGCCCTTAACTGCTTGCTCACCATTTCAAAAGTAAAATTACTCTTTACACCTCACATTTTCAAAAAATAACTTTCCAAAAAACACTTTGTATACATTCATACGAGAATCATTACAAAGATGGAATTTTTTTCTAAATACACCACCACTATTTTTCAAATAAAAGTAAAGTGAGCTAAGCAATTAAGAGCCCATGGATAACCATGGATACAAAGGGTGCTAACACCTTCCCTTTGTATAACCTACCCCCCCCCCCCCAAACTCAAAATCTAAAATCAAGGTTTTTCCTGTTCTTTTCCACCTTTCCTACTTGGATAAAAGAAAAATCGGTGGCGACTCTTACTATTCGCAATATAGTTTTTGTGAAAACAAAAACGACAAAGTCAGTTCTCCCACCGTGTTACATAGCTCTACACAAATGACATCATATTTCATTTTTATCTTGAACCAAGTCATGCTTGCATGATTGTATGTTGCATGATTCAAGCAAAAATATCATTAAACCTTATCATATGCATGTGTCTCTAATCAAGTTGGTATGTATGAGTCTAATTGGAGTTATTGTTTGGTGTATAGAGGTCCATTTGTGTCATATTCTTAAATTGTGAAGTCTTTAGGTCGACACATATTTGTATAGATTGACCTATGCCAATTAAATTAAATATCTATGTTGATTGGTTTAGTATAGGTCGACCTATGTGAATTAAAAGTTGTACAACTTCATAAAACTTACAGTATAGATTGGCACACACTCGTACAGGTCGGCCTATGACAGTAAATGGACGAATTATTGCTCATTTGACCGGAATTTTTCATCTTCCAACATTCATGGTTGATTCATGAATATGTTTCTTTTGTTATTCAAATTTCAGTAAACCAATGTAACTCCTTTTTATATCCTTAACTCTCCATTATTATTATTCATTTCATGGCATTAAATCATCCAACCCTCTAGTTTCTTGTAACGTGAATTTTATGAATTCTTCATTTTATATAAATTGGTATCACTTGCTTTCATGTTTAAAACATCACTTCTATTAAATATCCTTTAGCAATCCAAATGGATCCTAAAATTATGAGAAACAAAAGTGATAAGGCTTCCGCATCATCAACCATTTCGGAAAACGTGTTGTCTCTGGTTTCTGACAACTGCATAGCAGAATTCGAAGAAAAATTTATGCACCGCCTTGTCATGAAACAACATGTATGGAAGCCATCTGTCGTTGGAAGTTTGGAGATTCCTAATGTGGCTCTACTCGTTGAACACCAACATATAAACTATTTTCTGTAATTGTCGCAAGACTACAATGAAGATCTCGTCTGGATGTTCTATTATGGACTACATGATCAAAATGGATCTTCCTTCAAGTTCACCATTGGAAACAAAGTGTATGGGTTACTGATACTATTTTAAAGAGGTTATTTGACATAACCGTTAATGATCATAATGATGGGGAGGAACCAGATCCGCTGGTAACAGATGTCCATGTTCATCGGGATTTCAAGTGGAACAATCATCTCAATCAAATGCTTAAGGCTCCGAGGCCAGAAGACTTCCATGAGACTATATCATTCATTCAACTAAAGATGGCTATGAGAATTCTATTATGGCTTGTTTCCCACATTCTACACCCCGAGAAAGGAGGATACTCTAGAGTGGACAACACAAAGATTCATCTTGTGTACATCCTTATGCATAAGATATGCATCAACTGGTCACACTACTTCGTATCCAAAAGGTTCACCATCAAGGATTGTAACAAGGGAACATCCTTCTGCTACTCATCCAAGATCTAAAAAATTTGAATTTCTTCAACATTGGTGTACAGAATTTGCTACTCATTTCGTATGGCCAAATTTAATAATTCTCTTAACGTACCTTAACAATCATGGGTTACTTTTGGGATGAAGAACATCAGACGTATTATCTTAGGCTACGAAAACATGGACGAAAGGTGTACAATTTTGACGAGGCTATGGAACTTTTTATCCCACTACTGAGCAACATGTTGGAGAAGATGAGTCTATGCAAGATGTGGAACATGTGGTTGTTCAGGGGTATAGTAATGTTGCTGAAAACAATTCATTAATCACCTCGCTTCTTCAAAATCTGTTGCAAAAACAAGATGCCCAAATGGCACACCTCTGAAATATGCAGGAACATATGAGGACTCAAGATGCAAACTTTGAAGCCTTTGCCTCTTTCTTCACAAAGAAGTTGGTATCTTTGAAGGATGAGATGGATGTTAACATAACCTCTACCATTGCATGGGTTAAACACATGATTGCTGCCCAAAATGAAGACCATCATCATTACACACAATTCTATCAGGAAATGTGTGATTTCTTGGACCGTCTGTTCTGAAACGATGTTCAAGGTTGGTTTCCTGGAGTGAGATATGAAGGTCGCAGAAGGAAATAATATGCAAAGTTTGGACTGTCTCTTTAGTGTGTCTTAGGAATTTTTATTTGCCATGCATTTGGTTTAGTTTGTTTTGTTGTTTTCGTGCTTTCTCATTTGGTTTGGTTTAATGTTTATTGCTTTGATTAATGTAATATTGCAATGTTTGTATTCTGATTAATCAAAATTAATATGAGTATTTATGGTTTGTTTATCAAGCTTGCGTTCTTTACATAGTTACTTTATATGAGTGCACCACTTTTATTTACAATTGCCTCTGTGTAAGTATGATATTTGTGAATTGTGCATCTGCGTGATGCTTTTAACATATTTTTTTTTTCTTTTTGATGTTGTTAAAAGGGGAAAAGATAATTAAACGGATAAACATGAATTTAGGGGGAGCTATCAAGGATAATGGCACAGATTCAGGGGGAGAAATTATGTGTACCGAAGAAAAATGCAATGTATTGATTCTAGTTTTGTCATCATAAAAAGGGGGAGTACGTGAGTGCCTTCTTGAACTTAGTCATGTTTTAAATGATGTCAAAACTAGGAGTGAGACTTAGTGTTTTGTACATTGGACCGTATCAACCTAAGTTTAGATGTGCATATGTCATTTTATCCTTAGGATGCATAAAAATAGTCTTTAATAAGTTTGATAGGTCTTAGGCATGTCATACACATCAAAACCAAGTTTTGTGTGTCAACATAACTGCACATACCGACCTATACAAGTTCAGGTTGACCTATGGAAGCCTTATCTTTAGCACATGTCAGCACATCCAAGTTTTAGGTCGGCTCCCACACTCTAAGAATGAAGACTGTAGGCTCTTCCCACATGTCACCTTATAGGTCGCCATGAACACCTTCATAGACTGACCTATACGACTCCAAACTTAAAAATTTCTTTTTGCATCTTATTTTTCTTGATTCCTATTTGCCTATTTCCATATATATATATATATATATATATATATATATATATATATATATATATATATATATATATATATATATATATATATATATATATATATATATATATATATACACTTATATATGCATGTTTTTCTAGTAAGGTTCGAAAGAATAAAACCTAAACGAAACCGGATTACAAAGATGCCCATCATCTTCAAACTTTCTTCTATGCATACACACAGTTGAACAATACATAATCATTTTTCAATTAGGTGACCATCTAGATTAAGGTTGATAAGGTCCGATTAGGTTTGGTCTAACCGAGAATATTGGGTTGGGAACTTTGTGTGTTTCAAATAAGAAAACCAAGGTGAGATTTTCCTTCAAGATCAGTGTGATTTTAAAGTTTTGGACAAAATCATGTCAACACATATTCCACTGAGTGAAGGCCTTGGGGCAAAGTGGTTTCCTTGCAAGGGAGTAGTGCGAGACGGTGAATTGTGTTCGAGAATCTTGGGTTTCAACAAGTTGCATGCTCAAGATAATTGAAGGATTGTAGTCGCTTTGTTGGTCCCATGAAAAGCTTTGATCAAGGGTTTAAAGGTGCAAGAATCAACACAAATCATAGGGATTTTGGGGTTTGAGTTTGTCATCTCTTGTATAAACGATTTTGCAAAGTTAAGTTTAGTTGCAAGTATCTCAATTTAATTTTGAATTGAGGGCAGACATGCCCATAACGAGGTTGATTGAGAAACTGTCTAAACAAATATTTGTGTCTCTCTTTGTTTATTGCTTTATTTCTTTAATTGTTGATTTCACAAATTAACGAGTTCATAGTCGTTTCGATTAATTCGATTGGAAATTGTTTTTTAACTTTCTTTTAAAGTGTTGTTTCAACAAAACAAATTGAATTTCTAATTGTTATCGATCACACACTAAGTGTTTGATAAACTGCTTGTTTGTATTTTAATTGGTTTTTGTTCATTGGATATATGTGTTACAAATAACTTGGTATTACTTGATTCGTAGTTTGATCATTGTTGAACATTTACGTTCATTATCATTTTGTTTTGTTTGTGATACATATATAGCTTTTCGATAGTAGTGTAGCTCGATTTTTGTGGTCTTTAATCACTATCGCATTTTTGATACTTTCTGATTTCTTATTTTTTCCTGATGAAGCTGGTTATGGAAGAGAAAAGATATATTAAACTCACCCCACTCTGCATACTGTTATTTAACAGATGCCCACATGGTTTTGGGTTCTTCTTTAGCTTATTTCACCTTTGGATTAGTGCAAAATTTGTATTTTTTTATATTGAGGGGGTTTCTTTGATTTGGGTCTGGATATGAAATGAGTGCTTATTAATAGGGTGATTTTGATGTATTTGTGTTTCTGTGTTATCATAATTTTCTGATGTTTTTCATAGGTCTGAGAACCTAATTGTTGGTTTTTGTTTGGTGTGCTCGTAAAGATCTTACGACCTTTTGCCCACGTACCCCCAAAAAGAGAATTTAGGGATCGGAGCATCATAGTTCCTCCTAAAAGGCTAGAGCTAGGAGGAAAAGGTTGATTTTTATCCTAGTTAAAGCACAAATTGGTGATGATCAAAGTTTGTATTTATGTCTTGATCAAAGCCCAAGATTGAAGTTGAAAAGTCTATTTGTTTCCTGGTCAAAGCCCAGGATTGAAGCTGAAAAATAGTTGTTTTTGACTGGTTGGTTGGTTGCTTGAATTTCATATATCAAGACATAATATGAATGGTATCTTGATTTGCATAGCTCAAGAAAGGCTGAATGGGTACCCTGAATTGCATAGCTCAAGGAAGACTGAATGGTTGACCTGAATTGCATAGCACGGTAAAACTGAATGGATTGTTTTGATTTGTATAACTCAAGAAAGGTTGGATGTTTAGCTTAGTTAGTGTATCACCCTAAATTCGATTATGAGTAATTGTTGCTTATTTGAGGATATATGATGATTTTGACAATAGATAGTCATGTGGCCCGATGCATTATGGTGAAATATTTTAATAATAACAATAATCATGTAGTATTATTCGAATTATTGCTTATTATTTAAAATAATAGAAGGGAGGGTATGGAGGTTATGTTGGTCATTTGGGAGTATAAGGAGTATTTTTATATAATATGAATAATTAGTGTATTATTATACTATTATTGTTATTTTTATTAAAAATATTTTAAAGAAAAGGGAGAGGTTGTCTTTATGAGAAAAGAGTAAGGTTAAGCTGGGAAAAACATAAACTGGGATAGTTTTATCAAAAAGGAGAATACGATCAAAACTCTTATTTTTATCGTGTTTTTGGTAAAGAGCTCTGAAGAAAGAAGGAGAGAAAGCATAGAGTCAGAAATTTGCGAAGAACCTTGGAGAAGAGTATCAATCGGCGGAATTCTCTAAGGTATGAGGAGTTTTCATAATCTATTATAATTGTATAGGAATTGGTTTATGAGTAGATTTGGTTTGTATGAATTTTGGTGAGTTTTAGGATTGTTGACTTAGATTAAGTGTAAGAGTATAAATTGATGAATTAAGATGGATAAGATGATTTAGAATTGTATGTTTGATGTGTGGTTTGTTGCATTATTGATGTATGTATTTGACGACTGAATTAAAGGGGTTTTGAGGTACTATGAGATGAAACTCGTATGAAGAATTTGGGATTTTTGGTGTTGAGTTCGTAAACAGCAGGAAATTGCTGATACGCATGCATTAACCAGTTAACCCCTGGTGTTAACCGGTTAACCAGGGTAAAATTCACGTATTTTTGGAGAAACAGAGGTGTTAACCGGTTAACGTTACAGGTTAACCGATTAACACTGTAACATAAACACTTTTTATCTTTGAAATATTCATAACTTTTGATCTGTAACTCCGATTTAGGTCCCGTTTGAAGCATCGAAACGCTAAAGAGACGAACTTTAATTTGATGAAATAAAATGAGTAAAGTGAGACATTTTTAATGATGAATATTTAGAAAACGTTGAATTGGTTTTATGATTATGAACATGATTTTATTGTAAGTTGATGATTTGTTGTTGTTGATGAAGGAAGTTGTTTTGTTGTATTGCTGGAATTGGTTTTATGATTATAAACATGATTTTATTATAAATTGATGATTTGTTGTTGTTGATAAAAGAAGTTGTTTTGTTGTATTGTTGAAAATTGGTTTTATGCTTATAAACAAGAGGTTGTTGTGAATCGACGATTTGTTGATGTTGATGAGAAAAGTTGTTTTGTTATCTCGTTGATCAAAGGAGTTGTGTTGTTGTATTATCGATAAATAAGTATTATCGATGTGCTATCGTGGTGAAAGACATGATTATTTGATGATGATGAACATGAAATGAATGATGCACTGTTGATTTTTGGTGATTTTTAAGGAGTAACACATCATTGCATTTCATGGCATAGTTTGATGGGGCTTCGGCCTATTTGGTAGCTTCAATCCTATTGTGCGGATTGAAGTGATTCAGTGATTTTTTTGGTGTGCTCCCTTGTAGAGAGTTTATGGCCATGTGTCCATCTCACGGAGAAAAAAATGGCACCACATGCATATTATGCATTTCATTATAATTGACATCGCATTTTAAAGAATGTGTTTGTGATTGTGTTGTTGACGATGTTATGATATTTATGTACTTAATTTATTTATATTCCATATACTTATATTATTATAATGAATTATGATTTCTCACCCTTCCTGCTTGGAAATGTTGCCTCTTTTGTGGGTAACTTGCAGATATCCGAGATGAGCTCGTAGTGTGTGAAGTCTTAGCTGGAAGTTGTATAACTTAATTCTAGAGTGTCTGGTGTCTTGCTCTGATAGATGTAACATCAGGGGGAATATAACGCTTATATAATTGGATTGTCGCTTTGTTATTATGAGTTTCATGAGTTGTTAAATGTTGAATTGAGAATGATGATAATTGTTGACTTTGACCAAAAGGTCTTTACGTTTTAATGAGAGATAAAGAAAATATTTTTGAATATATGATTCCGCTGCGATAGTTTTGATTTTTAGAGAAAATAATATTTTTAATATAATATTTTGGATTGATGTTTTATGAAGAAATATGACACCTTCTATGAGTTACTCTAATTATTTCAGTTTATTTATATAATTTGTATTTGGGGTAGAAGGGTGTTACATTAGTGGTATCAGAGCAGGTCGTTCTGTCAGGACAATGTTGTTAATGTGGTTTATTCCTCAGTGTGCAACATGTATGTGAAAACACTATCGGCACTTGCTTGTTGGTTTCTAGTCTCTGTCTACAGGTGTTGGTTTGGAATTAAGTGGGGGAGAGATTGTCTCCCGAACGTGTTGTTGAGATGTAGAAGCTGGTTCAAGTTGATGTTGGCTACAAGAGTGCAAGGTTATTGAAGCGACGTGGTTGCGGACCAGCGAGAGTATGGATGAGAAATTGAATGAGATTAATATATTTTTCCGAAGGGAATGATAAGTTGATGGATCAAGCCGATATATTGTATGTCGCGAGTATAGTTGGATTAAAGTCGAGTAATTTTTGTAGTTGGAGGAAAAAGAAAGGATGTTGGTGAATTTTGGAAGTAAGATAGAAATATGGAACTTATGTTCATCAATCTTGAATTTTGATTTTTGGCAAATTTAGAGCAGTTGCTGGTAAAAGAGGCATAACCTTTTACTCGAGATTCGGATTGAAGTGGTTCTGGACTTTTTGGAAAGCTTACGAAATTACCTACAGTTTTCATATAATATTTTCCTTCAGGAGGTTGGTGAAGAGGGAGATGAATGCATTTTAGTATTTGGGTCTGATGCTGATTTTTGGAAAATTCTACTTACGGGAATTCTTGACCAGTCTCATTGCAAGGACGATAACGTTTTGCTCGTAAATCGAATTTAAGCGATTTTTGAAGTTCTGGAATCTACGCGAAATTATATTCATTTTGGAATATGATTTTGTGGTTGGGAGGTCTGTATTGGAAAAGAAATATGTGGGTGAAGATGAGCGACTATTGCTGAAAATTTGAAAAGATAAAGCCAAGTGTGAAATATTATTAGGAATAAATGTTGATATTTTTAAGAATGTAACTGTGTTGGAGAATGCACTGAGATGAAATTTACGTTGAATAAGAATGAGTAAAGTGACGATGTTATGTGATGGTGGAGTTGAGAGAAAAGATGAATGCTCGAGTAATGTTGTTAACATTTTTAACCTGGATGAAAGTTGTAATTGGAACGAACCGAATTAGATTGTACTCGATGTTGTAGCGATTCTGGTGTTGGAAAGATATTTAAGGTTGTGTTGTCCTATGAGCGTGTATAAGAGATTGTGGAATGGATTTTGTACGTTTTGGTATAATTGTCGAAGTTGGAACTAAGGAAACTAAGAAGGCGTTAGTAAGCCTTAGAGAGTTGACATAGAATTATGCTTACGGACTTGAGGGCACGAGTTGAAGTACGCTGTTATGTTGGGTAATGATGATTTATAACACCGTTATGGTTTCCGTGTGTCTATCAACAAATTGAGGAACTGATCACCCTTAATCTATTGTTGATAGTAGATGGAATCATAATTGATGGATAGATGTGTCATGCCGAGTGGAATAGTATGCATGTTGGATTGGTTGAAGTTAAGTTGAGCGCTTGAGTATTGTTTGTTTTGTCGATGTAAATTTGTATATAAGAATATTATTCGGATTTAAGGATGATAGTATGAAATTGCGTTTGGATTGAATAGTAATATGGAAACTCATAGTTGAACTCTAGATAATTGGAGTGTTGCTTTAGTGATGAATTAAGTGGCACAAGACTTGAAGTTTTCTTGAGATGATTAGAGAGGAAAGTAGATGGGAATGTAAGAGCGTGATTTGACAAGAGTGTCGAATAAAGTCGAGTTGTAAGTATTAGAAGGAGTGAATTGTAAGTAGGTTTATTAAAGTGCGAGTTTTGGTTGGAACTAGAAGAGTTGTTTAAGTGTGTTGTATCAGATAAGAATTTATGAAGGGTTGTGTCAGTATGAGTAGGAATCGAGGATTCGGTATATTGAATTAGCTAGAAGTGAAGGATATAAGTTATCTTGTGGAAATTTGTTGGACCCATGTACCTTATGTTATTGTAGTGATGTTGTATGTTTAAAATGATTTTTTTGGAGGACATGTTATTAAAAGATGGTAAAGTTGTAGTTGTGTTGAGGATAATTGGAAATTCGTGGGAGTACATGTATATCTTACCCAAGATTTGGAAGTAGTCGTCATTGTAATTAGGTTGAATGTCAAAGGTGTTGTCCTACAGATCTGAGTTGTAGTATTTAATAACTACGAGAGTGTAGGATACATGTAAGACGGAAATTCCGAAGAGTTAATTTGAAGCCTTTTACTACATCATTTTTGATGATTGGGAGTTGGAAGTTGAACTAGGGGGAGTTACTACCTTATAGGTAATCAGAGTGCGCAACGAACGCGTGACATAGTGCAGTTGCTCATATGTGAGTAACAATGATGTTGGGGTTGGTTGTATTAATGTCGTGTTGGAGTTGTATGTTCCTATGTTGTGATGTTATAATGCTTTAATCATTGAATTCTTGAGTTGGGTACTATCTGGTGTTGCGATGCTAGTTTTCAAGTGTATCACTTGTGTAGTATTTGCATTGTTGTTGTCATTGATGTTATGAGTTATGGTTTGTATTTTATGTGGAGTTGCCTTTCTGAGTCGAGAGTGGATTAGTCGGATGGAATGAGTAGTTGAAATAGTTGAATCGAATAAATTATCAAGGAAGAAAATTCTTTAAGTGGGGGAGAGTTGTAACACCCAAAATTCGATTATGACGAGTAGTTGAAATAGTTGAATCGGATAAATTATCAAGGGCGAAAATTCTTTAAGTGAGGGAGAGTTGTAACACCCCAAATTCGATTATGAGTAATTGTTGCTTATTTGAGGATATATGATGATTTTGACAATAGGTGTTTATGTGGCCCGATGCATTATGGTGAAATTATTTTAATAATATTAATAATAAGAATAATCATATAGTATTATTTGAATTATCGCTTATTATTTAAAATAATAGAAGTGGGGGTATGGAGGTTATGTTGGTCATTTGGGAGTATAAGGAGTATTTTTATATAATATGAATAATTAGTGTATTATTATACTATTATTGTTATTATTATTAAAAATATTTTAAAGAAAAGGGTGAGGTGATCTTTATGAGAAAAGAGTAAGGTTAAGTTGGGAAAAACATAAATTGGGATAGTTTTATCAAAAAGGAGAATACAATCAAAACTCTTATTTTTATCGTGTTTTTGGTAAAGAGCTCTGAAGAAAGAAGGAGAGGAAGCTTAGAGTCAGAAATTTGCGAAGAACCTTGGAGAAGAGTATCAATCAGCGGAATTCTCTAAGGTATGAGGAGTTTTCATAATCTATTATAATTGTATAGGAATTGGTTTATAAGTAGATTAGGTTTGTATGAATTTTGGTGAGTTTTAGGATTGTTGACTTAGATTAAGTGTAAGAGTATAAATTGATGAATTAGGATAGATAAGATGAGTTAGAATTGTATGTTTGATGTGTGGTTTGTTGCATTGTTGATGTATGTGTTTGACGACTGAATTAAAGGGGTTTTAGGGTACTATGAGATGAAACCCTTATGAAGAATTTGGGATTTTTGGTGTTGAGTTCGTAAACAGCAGGAAACTGCTGATACGCGTGCGTTAACCGGTTAACCCCTGGTGTTTACCGATTAACCAGTGTAAAATTCATGTATTTTTGGAGAAACAGGGGCGTTAACCGGTTAACGTTATAGGTTAACCGGTTAACACTGTAACAAAGGCACTTTTTATCTTTGAAAAATTCATAACTTTTGATTCGTAACTCCGATTTAGGTCTCGTTTGAAGCGTCAGAAATCTAATGAGACGAACTTTAATTTGATGAAATAAAATGAGTGAAGTGAGACTATTTTTAATGATGAATATATAGAAAAAAGTTGAATTGGTTTTATGATTATGAACATGATTTTATTGTAAGTTGATGATTTGTTGTTGTTGATGAAGGAAGTTGTTTTGTTGTATTGCTGGAATTGGTTTTATGATTATAAACATGATTTTATTGTAAATTGATGATTTGTTGTTGTTGATAAAAGAAGTTGTTTTGTTGTATTGTTAAAAATTGGTTTTATGCTTATAAACATGAGGTTATTGTGAATTGACGATTTGTTGATGTTGATGAGAGAAGTTGTTTTGTTATCTCGTTGATCAAAGGAGTTGTGTTATTGTATTATCGATAAAGAAGTATCATCGATGTGCTGTTGTGGTGAAAGACATGATTATTTAATGATTGATTGCTTAACATGAAATGAATGATGCACTATTGATTTTCGGTGATTTTTAAGGAGTAACGCATCGTTGCATTTCATGGCATATTTTGGTGGGGCTTCAGCTTGTTTGGTAGCTTCAATACTGTTATGCAGATTGAAGTGATTCAATGATTTTTTGGGTGTGCTCACTTGTGGGGGGTTGATGGCCCATGTGTTCATCTCACGGAGAAAAATTGGTACCACATGCATATTATGCCTTTCATTATAGTTGACATCGCATTTTAAAGAATGTGTTTGTGATTGTGTTGTTTCTGAATTTTGTTGTTAACGATGTTATGATATTGTTCTACTTAATTTATTTATATTCCATATCCTTATATTATTATAATGAATTATGATTTCTCACCCTTCCTGCTTGGAAATGTTGCCTCTTTTATGGGTAACTTGCAGATATCCGAGATGAGTTTGCGGTGCATGAAGTCTTAGCTGGAAGCTATATAACTTAATTCTAGAGTGTTTGGTGTCTTGCTCTAATAGATGTAACATCGGGGGGGGGGGGGGGGGGGGGAGGGAACAAAATGCTTATATGATTGGATTTTCGCTTTGTTATTATGAGTTTCATGAGTTGTTAAATATTGAATTGAGAATGATGATAATTGTTGACTTTGACCAAAAGATCTTTACGTTTTAATGAGAGATGAAGAAAATATTTTTGAATATATGATTCCGCTGCGATAGTTTTGATTTTTAGAGAAAAGAATACTTTTAATATAATATTTTGGATTGATGTTTTATGAAGAAATGTGACACCTTCTATGAGTTACTTTAACTATTTCAGTTTATTTATATAATTTGTATTTGGGGTAGAAGGATGTTACAGTTAGAGTCCAAAACTATGATTGTATTGTGGGAAATTAGCTTAGTTAGAGTCCAATATTATGACTGTATTGAATGTTATTAGCTTAGTTAAAGTCCAAGACTATGAATGTTTTGTGAGAATAGCTTAGTTAAAGTCCAATATTATGACTGTATTGTTGGATTAACTTAGTTAAAGTCCAAGACCATGACTGTATTTTGAGTGACTGTAAAGTGTTTGACTGTATGTGCCTTGATTGAAGCCAAAGGTTAAAGCTAAAAGAGACTCAGTATAGAGAATTTGTCATCTCTAAGGAGAGAAGGTTTTTATATGTACCTTGATTGAAGCCCAATGTTAAAGCTAAACAAAGAAAAATGACTCAATGAGAGAGTTTTATCTGTCCTGATTTGGCAACCCAGGTTTGAAGCTTATTTGTGAGAGACTGTTTCTTGATTATATGTATCTTATATGAATTCTAAGATGGGAGGCTGAAAAATATGTTGGGAGACTGACTCTGTATGAATAATGTTTGTATTATTGGGAAGTTTATAAGATATGTGGTCATCAGACATTCCTTTGTCTAGAGAGGTTCAATTGTACAAAGCCGAAGAGGAGGCTAGCTTGGTCATCCATCAAGGAGAGGGAGACTATTGTATTGCATTTGTTTCTAAAGGTTTGTTCCTATGATTTTAGGAAGCCTTTGAGGGTCCTTGTGTTTAAGCCCAAGAGGAGGTTAAGTTACCTATAAGAGACTCATGTGTCCTTAAACAAAGCACAATAGGAGGCTAGGGAAGGCTGAGTAACTTCTAAGCCTGAGAGAAGACACCTTTAAGAGGCCTGAGGGTCCTTGAATGGAGCCCAAAAGGAGGCTATGTTTTTCCCTAGTTTGGTTCTAGTTGTTCAAAGGTTAGGTCCGGTGACAGTAACTCGATTGCTTAAATTCTAGCAAAGATGCATATATATATATATACAGTAAAGATGCATGCAGACAAATAAAAAGGTGTCAGTGAATGTGTTTGACCATTTTTAGTGTGTCTTTACTATGGTTTGAGTATTCTTAAGTTGTTTTATTAAGAATGATGTTGTGAGTTACATATGTGTTTTACATGTATTCTCTTTGATGATTAAGAAATATTTTATTATCTTTTCTTTTGTATGAGATAAAGAAAGATAGTTTTAATCAGAAACCCCAATCTAACAAACAAACAACAGTTTAAGAAAATAGCGAGAAGTTAGAGAGAGAGAGAGAGAGAGAGAAGAGATGGCTCAGAAGCCAATAATATGGCTTAAACATAAGGATGCCTATAGAATTTGTTTATTGATTAATTATCTGATGATTTTATACATAGAGTAGGACTTCAATGCTGAAAAAGCTACCTACAGCCTAGAAAGCAGCTCACCGGGGTGAAGCTCAGTTTAGTTGCTGGTGTATTAAATCTTTAGTCATAAAGATGAAAAAAGAAAAGGAGATGGGACTTATAAACAAGCGGACCCATAATCTCTGTATAAGAGATTGATAACTGTTTAAGAAACAATTGGTGGGTTTAGGATTCATACGAAATCCTGACGGAGTTTTAAAATAGACTGGAGAAAATTTAAAACAGAAGAAATGAGTCATAACACAAAGTATTCCTCATGACACATTTTAACAATTCATTTAAAAAATAAATGGTTATGTGTAAAGATATTCATAGAAAAAGATTCGCAAATGAAAACTAAATACGATGAAAAAGACGATCGTGCCGAGTTTTTGAAAATGTATCAGATGAGCCCTAATGGTTCATTTTTCAAAAAGAGATGGTCTTACACTCTAATAGAGGCCCAAGAGTGATAAAAAATCAAATTGAGGGTGATATAAATCAAAACCCTAATTTTTGATATTTTAAATATTAAAAAATATTTAAAACTTTGATAAATTTCAAACACAATTGAAAAACAAGTTAAGACCTTGGATCAATGTTTGAAAAAATATGTTTTATCCATGAGATAACTTGAATATCATTTATGTTTGAAAAATCAAGTGAAAGAAATGAATTTTAAAATATTTAGAAACAAATAAAATTAATTTTTTATGAAAATATTAAATATATTAAAAAATATATATATATTGGTATTTTTTCATGGAATAAAATATTTAAACATTTTTTAGAATTAATGAAAAAAGAATCATTTTAAAACTCAAAATATTTAGAGAGAAATTAATTTTGGATTGAATTAGATAAAATCACAAAATTCAAATATTCAAATTTTCAAAAAAGGACGCCAAGAACATGGCAAGAACACGCGTGTATTCTTCATGTTGCCTATAAATGGGGATTTTGCAAAATCCCTTATATATAAATGAATATGTAATGAAATGAAATAAACATCAATCTTGCTCGTTTTTAACTCACGAACAATATGATACCAATTAATTTCATTTATTTTTAGTGTATAGTGAAAAATCAGTGAAGAACACAGAAGAACCCTAATTTGGCCTGAGCCTCATGAAATTCTACATGATGATGATTTTGTGAAATTGATTGAGGGGGATTACTTAGAATATGATTACACACATATGGCACAAAGATAGTGCGAGAAAATATGCATGGATTATGATTTAGCCAAGTTTGAGGCTTACCTAAACTTGAGCTTGCAGTTGGAGATGTGATTTATGTAACACCCCATTTCTACCCGATAATTATTAATAAAATCATAGTACAAAATTCCAACAAAGCAATGAGATGATACATTTCAACTTAAAACAACATTCAACATTTGATAAGTCTTTAAAACAAATACTTCATTATTACACAGCGGATTAATAAAATTAAACTTAAACAACTTAACTTGAACTCCACATCAAAACAACTCAAAAACAACAATTCTTTAACAAAACAACTTTAAAATTCAACAACTAAAACAAAAGCCAACATCAACAAAAAAACCAAGCGTTATCCCCCCGAGTGCTACGTATTAGAGCGACAACACCGACTTGAATCTACTAAGGTACTCAACTCTACTCTAGATTACATGCACGTTATCAACGAAGGGCAACATTCAAACATAAGGGGTGAGATATCTAATATTATAATCAAGAATATGATAAATAACATATTTAATTAGATTACAGAAACCACCACTTCACAACTTCACAAACAACTTAGAAACAACATAAGATACAATACGAAAACATAATATGCAACTTGATATGCAACATGGACAAATGTGATGCATATGGTACCATCGAGCATAACTCCCAACTTATAATCTTGCCAATTAATAGAGGCGTTAACACAAGGTATAATCCTTCAACTTTATTTTGCCAATCCAGGGCAACTTACCGAGCAAACAGCTCCAACTCAGATAATGATATGTTATGCAACTCAATATGTATATCAAACAACAACGACTATAGCAACAAATAAACGCAACAACATTCAACTTTGGCCAAAGGCCTACAACTCATAATCTTGCCATTCATAAGGCACTGCAATATAAAACAACGACCAACAACTATACAACTTATAACAAGGCAACAAAACACAAGAACAACCAAATTCATTTCATTCCTATCCACACAAATTTCGACTAAACTGATTGATTAAATTATTTACTATGTTTTGTTATTACTACTTATTGCTAGTTTATTACTATACTTATGTTAAATCCATGACAACAAACAACATACCAATTTTCTACTAATTTTACTCCACTGTTATCTAACTTTCTTCTACTAATTCATCATTATATTACTTATTAATTCTCTGTCAATTGATTATTATGATCACTGCTACTTCAAATAATATTTTTTTAAACTTAATTATGTTACTGTAAGTGAATTATGAACAAACAATCTAGCAGACACAGAACACATAAACAAAACAACAAGTTTTCCCCCAGACCCGTGTGACCATTGTCACACTTGGTGACCCTCGTCACAACTTGTGACGGTCGTCCTAGGGAGGTGACAGGTATCACACATCCCTGACAAACGTCAGGCAAACGGGACGATCGTCCCACAGCCAAACCTGTAACTTCTTTTATGCTTCGCTCGCTCTCGTTTTCTCTCTGAAATCCCTCACATTTTCATCTCGGAACAATTCTCCAATCGACCCAGTCCATAATTCCACAACAAAGTAACATGATTACACACAAACAACATTGACTAATCAATTTACGATTAATTCAGCCACACAATGCAATTCTTTTATTCAACTAGAACAACTTATCAAAACCAAATGACACAACAACTGACAACAACAATTCATATACCTAATCCCACATGTATTCATCATAATATCTCGATTATAAGGTTAGAACCCCACCCTTACCTTGTATTGAAGGCGACTCTAACACTTTGATAGAAACCCTAGCTTTTCCTTCTCCTAAGCACTTCACGTAACCTCTTTTTCTCAACTTCTTGTTTTCCTTATTGATAACCTCTTTCCTCTAACTCTAATTAAATTATGGTTTTATTTTAAGTCTTAATAACTTTATTGGGCCTAAACCATAAACCTCCACTATTACTACTTCTAATCACCCAACAAGCCCATTTACCAAAAATAACATAAGTCTACTAATAAACCCACAATTTAATCAACTTAATTAACTTAGCAACTCAATGCCAAAAACAACAACAATCATACGACAATATTTAATTAAATAAATAATTAAATAAACACGATGTTACAATTTTGAGCGGGAGGTGTTCCAGAGATGTTGTGATGATTGTCCAGCTTCCCTACACCATATGGAGTGTGTTTGAACTCTTGTACTTGATTGCAAATGACTGGATCAAGTTGTGATCTTCAAGTTGCAGAAACAAGGTTTCTTTGAGGTTTTGAAGAGTAATTTTGGGTAGGAGGTGTTTCAGAGGTGATCTAAGTGTTTGAACATCTCATAAACATTATATGTGATGTGTTTGAGCAATTGGTTTGAGTTGATAGTGGCCACAACTCAAAAACCAGTAGTGATTGCTCAAAATATCAAGTTTTTAGTCTTTAGGATCAAAGGAGAGAAATCTTGAAGATCAGAGGCTTTGGTGTAATTTTTATGATCAAATGAGGTCTCTATTTATAGGCAAAGATGTTGAGATTTCTTAGCCCTTAAGTCTTGAAGGGATGAGGTCACAATTGTGAGTCATGCTTTGTGAAAATATTTCTTACTCATGGAATGATGAACTTTTCAAATAGCTCAGCTATTGTAGCAGTAAAATTCACATTCCTTGGATGTTTTTTGCTTGGATTGTGTCCACTTATTGCTTATTGAATGATAGATCCAAGAATATGCCATTTTGGAGCTTGGTGACCCTTGGATCAAAATGCATAAGTGTTGAAATTCATAAATGCCATTTATGGGAATTCCTTGGAGCAATTATGAATTTACAGGTTTGATCAAGTTTGTAATGATTTCTAAGATGCTTAAGACCACTTTACATTGTCCTTTGACTCAAAAAATCAGATTTCAAAAGTTTGTGAAAATCTATTTTTTTTTTGTAAAACAGTCTTGGATGGTCACTTTGATCCATGATTTATTCATATACAAGCAATATATTTTCATGACAATTGGTTCTTTGAATTGTTGGAAACATTTGCAATAACATTGGTGTTTTGAAAAGGATATGAATTAACTTAGAACTTGGTGAAAAATCCCTCCAAGTTTTGGTGTTTTGCTGATTTTGTACTTAGACAAATTTTGTCTAAGTGTTAAAAATTAGTATTTTTCTTGATTTTGATCCAATCATAATTTAAAATCCATGAAGAATTGGAGTTTCTTGTAGTTGAATAATTTGTAGATTATGATGAGATCTTTCATTTGAGATTTGGTTCACCAAAATTTGATGCTTGGATCACAAGTTATGATGCTTGGAAGTAGGGTACTTAAACATTTTTCCCATAACTTAGAAAAATTTATAAGTTTAAAAGATTGCCCCTTTTACAAGTTATCTCCAAAATTTTGATTTTTTGTGATCAAATGAATTCATGGACCATATATTCTTGTAATATAGGTCATGAAGATCATTTTGGGTGAAAAAGTCAAACTTTGACTTTTTGGTCCAAGTGGAAATTACACTAGAGACCCTGGGTTTTCTGATTTTTTAACTGGACATCCATTGAGGTATTTTGACCTTATAAATGCACTTCCATGATGTATATGAGATATTTAAACCATTCCCTATGGTATAGTCTCTTTTCTAGATGAATATATTGGCTTTGGGATCCTCAATTAGTCAGAAACCCTAATCTGGGCACTATGAAACCCTAATCTTGCAATCCTTGATCTCTACACCTTTTGTACTTGTAAATGGATTGTCAAAGTAATGTAAACCTTTATTTATTACATGTGGAGGCCTTGGATCCATTTCCCATGAAAAAATCATCTGGAGGGCTCAGACGACTAAAACCTTAATTAGTGGTTCTAATGGCTCGGGGCCTAGATCATTGGAATTTATGTAGATCTTTGAATGATTTTACACCATTTGAGATTCCTTAACCCTTTGATGGTGATTTAAATGTAGAAAATCTTATGTATTAATGATTGGTCCTTTGCCTGAATCCACTAAGGGACTCAAGAATCCTGATCCATTGCGGGGATAATGTTCAAACCAGTCTGGCACGGTCCTTTGGTAAGTGGATTTCCTTTGATGAGGCATATATCTTAGAGTCAAAATTTAGGGTATGACAAGTAGGTTCAGTTAGACAATTCGATCCGGGTTGTTTTTCCGCCGTGCCATATTTTTGAAAACATATTTTTTCCAAAAGTCTTAGTTGTAAATTTTTTGATCTATTCACACCCTATAGATCAAAGCCTATCATCTAAAAAATCCTTCCTACTCGTCATATGAGTAAAACATCCCAAGTCCAAATATCATTCCTCGTTGCACTAAACTCATTTTCTCATAGTCATTATGACATTATCTTCTGCATGTAACTGGTTACATCTTTCACAAAACTAGTTACAACCTAATTTTGTAGCATTCCCATAATTGATATTGTTGTTGTCCTGTGGTCTGCTGTTGCATTCACCTTTTGTGATCATGATTAATTGTGTTTTTTCTTCATCAAAATTATGTCTTGCAAACTTGGATTCATCTCCTTGAGGTTCCTTCTTGTTTGTATTGCACTCTCTTGCAAAATGTTTGAACCTTTGACACTTAAAGAATTGCTCCTTACTTTTCTCAAACCTCTTATTTTCACCTATAAAGTTGCCTTGACCACCATTTTTGTTGTAGCTGCTCTCACCCCTTTGACAAGTTGATTTCTTTTGGGACTCTCTTCCACTAAAATTCTTAAAATTCCCTTTACTCTTCATGAGTTATTTTCCTTTCAATCTCTTGTCATTCTCCTTGAAGCAAGCTTTCAAAGCGATCTCCGTATTTGTCTTATCATTATTTCTCTCCCCCATTCTTTGCTTATGAGCCTCAAGAGATCTTTTCACTCCTCTTTGCTTATCATCGCAAAACCTTTCGATTCTTCAATCGCTATAACCACATTGTCAAACAACGCATGATTTTTGCGACAACATACTGCTCCGTAACTGTTTCTCCACATGCCTTCACTTGATTCACTATTAGAGTTATTTTTGTTGTGAAATTGTTTATTTTCTCCTTTTCTTCAATTTGAATCAATTCAACTTGACACTTGTGATTTTTTAACGTCACCACTTTCACCTTGTCATTCCCTGTGTATGCCTTCTCTAAGATTTCCAAACGCCACAAAATCTTTCTTATTATCTTCCTTATGCGTTGCTCGTCGTGCATCCGTTGCACTTTCGATAAGAGTGTAATAACTCAAAATTTCCCCTCTTATTTATAACCAAAATTGGCTCATGCTTCACATTCATGTGAGTTCTCACGTTAGGTCATGAGATCGTAATCATGCATTTCATCGGCCCCTAGTGCATGGGTTCAAGCATATTCTTATTCTGAAGATCATTAAATATCAAGGCCTTGTCATTTCCTTCTTCCTCAGGTTTGTGCAACATTACCTTTCCCATTCATTTGGGATAAAAATGTCTGGCTGGTGACTCTACCTTTTCCGCTCCACTTTCGCGTTTGTACTAGGATGAAAATCCCTGGAGCGACAACTGGCTACTTTGATGGGGACCGAACCCAGAATCTCTGGTTTCCCTCGTAGAGTCATTCCTAGCGTCTGTTTGTTTTTGTTTCTTTGGCTGTTTACATGTGTGATGTTGTGTGTTTATTTACTTTGGGTGTTTCTTTGGGTTTCCCTCGTAGAGTCATTCCTAGCGTCTGTCTCATTCAAATGTATGTACGTTACATTCGAAATTAATTGAAACTCTATTTTTCTGCAATATTTGTAGCTTCGGGGACACAAAAGGTGCAATCATTTTGTCTGGCATGATGAGAAGATGACTCCAAAATCAAAAGAGTTGATTTCTTCACTGAATGAAATATTATGTCTATAGAAGATTAAAGTAGAAGAATTCAAGTACAAAGAGGATGAATTGAAGATGAAGATCAAGTTTCTGAAAAATCAGTTGAAGTTAACATTTGGGATGATCATTGTGTTGTTAATATGATTAGTTGCTACAAGTGTAATGAATTAGGAAATACCTATGTACTTTAGTTGATGATGTTTTTAGTTGATGTTTAGTTGATGATGTCTTTAGTTTATGATGTTTTTAGGTGATGATGTCTTTAGGTGATGTTCTTTTGAAACAACCTTGATGTAAAACATGTAACAAGAAATTCTGAATGGAAAAAATTTAGTTCCAATGTTGTTCCAGTTTTGTTCCAAATTTTGTTACAATGTTGTGCAGAACGGGTGTAGTATGTTGTGCAACATGACAAACCAATATGCTTATATAGATATGACAGACCAATATGCACCCAAAATAAACATTGACAAGCGAAATTTTAATACAAATTTGAAAGGACAATATGCACCCAAAATAAACATTGTTATAACATCAAAATAACCACTGTCATTACATCAAATTAACCATTGTCATTACATCACAATAAGTACTAAGTACTAATGTCATAACATACCCTTACAACAAACTAAGCACCATTGTCATTACATCAAAATAACCATTAGTCATTTGCATAAAAATAATTACTAAGTAATACTGTCATAACAGACCATTACAACAAACTAAGTACTATTGTCATAAGACTTCATAGCATGAAACAAACTATTATTGATATGCTTGTGTAAACTGAGGTGCTTGTGATGAACATCCAACTTTTGATACATCTCCACACTCTGCCCTCTTGTTAGCTCCACCCTTTTCCTTCTTGTTAGTTCCACCCTTTGCCTTCTTTGAATTTCCACCTTTTAGAATAGCTCTGTCAGCAACCTTTTTTCCTTTACAACTTGTCTTATTGTGACTCATTGCTCCAAACTTATGGCAAGCAACAATTGGCATCTTCCGAGGAAGAACATGTGGGTTTTTAGGCTCATCATTGACTTTGTTGTGCATATTTTTAGGGCGACCAATTGCCTTTCTCGTCACTGGTGGATTGATAGCTACTTGGTCATCAAGAGGCCACAATTGTGGCCCATTATGGTAGGGGAGATTATATGTGAGTATGTCGTTTTGAAAGTAGTTTTTCTTCATGAAAGAATGACAATAATCACTACATGTGCATATAATGACAATAATCAATACACATGCATATAATGACAATATGAATGAATGACTAGTAAAATTTTGAGACATAGTCTTTTGGTTGTTTCTTGCTTTGCCATATACAAGTTATGGCATGACAACATGTGATTACAGTTAAATCCCATTTTCTACAACCACATGTCTCTTGTTTAAGATTAACAACATAAGTTTTATTTCCATTTGTCACAACATAAGTTTCCATTCCCCCTATGATGACTTCTTAACCTAATTGTATGATTCTATGATGGCCTGGAAAACATTAAAATGCACAATCATAGACCCTAAATTCAAATATGTTCATATACATTATAAATCCTAAAACCATAAAAAGTAAAAGAATTTCACATACCTCAAACAATACTTCACGTCTTCTTTGTTTTGTCAAGACTTTTGGGTTATTCATCTTCAATAACGAAACTAAATGAACAAGGAGGATGAACCTAGAAACCACGATACGAGGGACACGGGTGAAGAACAAGAGACACATGTGAAGAATGAAAGGGGAAGAACAAAACTTAGAGATTCTGATTAAATAATATGGTTTTAATTTGTTTTTATAAATTAAAATATTATATATTATTAATAAAACAATTTCAAAATTAAAATAACATATATTATTATTTTTTAAGTTTCATTTATGACGTGACACCAACTGGTTAACGTCAACTCAACCTTCTCACTTGTCATGTAGACCAAACTCTGGAGGGACTAAAAAAAATCCAGTCAAAGTTGAATCGGGAACTTAAAAATTGAAAAATTAAATCGGGGACTAAAAATTTAAAAAAGTATAAATAGAGGGACAAAAATGCATTTAAATTTAATTTTTTTTAAAAAAAATGAAAATTATTATAATTATGAAGACTCGTTTGAAAATAATGGAAGTTGTTATAATTGTGGAGGAGTTATTTAAATTTAACTAATAATAATCATTAAATATTAAATTAATTGACTAATTAATAAATAAATAATCAGGAAAATTATTAAGAGAGACTCCTATAATTTAGTACAGATAAGTAGCTCTTATAAACTTATTTTTAAAATAATTATTTTATCTCTTTTCAACCGTTAATTGCATAGGAATTTTTTTTTGTCAAAAAACACACTTAAAATTTTGATATGTTTAAACTCTAATACGACAAACTTTATGGCCGGAAATTTTGAATTTGTTACTCTTTGACCGTTAAAGTTTAAACTCTAGTGAGTTAGGCCATGAAAATCAATTTTAAGACTTGAAGTTTAATTCATGAAAATAAAGCAACAAATTCATAAATAAACTTAAACTAAAATAAAATAACCATATAAAAAAATTTAGGTTGTTGAAAAGTCTCAATTGCCCCACACTTTACATCTGCCACATCAACAAACTAAGGGTATTTTTAGTCCCAATTTTACTTTTTCTAACTATTGATATCATTTAGTTCTCTTTAACTTACATAGTTGGTCTTTTTAGCCTTTGATCATTATAATTCAATGAATTGATGATGTCACTTGGTTCCAATTTAACCATTTGTCTTAATATCACTTATTTCAATATTACCTCTATTTCAAATTTCAAACAAAAACAAAATTTGATCTTTCTCTCTTCTCACTCCACGATTTCATTTCTTACTCTCTGCGGCTACGATTTCATTTCTCACTCTCTTTCCTCTTTCTCTCATACGATGATGACTGTGGTTGTGTTGGAAACAAGTATATTACACATATTGTCGTGGTAGGGGTGGATATGGGTTGCCAGTGATAAGTGTGGCGGTGGTGAAAAAGGTTTCCGACGACGATAATGGCGGTGGTCCGATTCGAAAATATTTCTCTCTCTGATTATGTGTTTAGGATTTTGTTCCTTCTCTCATTGATTTTGAGTTTAAGGTTTTGTTTTCCTTTTCTCATTTGATTTTGATTTAGTGTATTTTGTTTCAGGTTTTTTGTGTTGGCTCACGTGTTAGGGGATACGCCGACGGATCTGGCATTCCTGACAGGATCTGGCGTATGTGTTGGTTTTACAACGATATATGGTTTTTCGATGGGGGTTTTCAATTTCTTGCTTTCACATAAATGGTGCAGCGACGAGTTTCGTGGTGGTCGGATTCAAAAAAAAATTTGTATGACTTTATCAATTTAGGTTTTTTTATTAACTTATTCAGATAGATTTTCTAATATATGTTTAATTTTATGGGTTTGATGGATCTGTTGTGTTTGTGTATTTTTCATTGTTGAAGTCGTTCTGAGTATTGTATAATAGTTGTTGTTACTGTTGTGTTTGTGTATTAACTATTACAGTTGAGCACCTTGAGTTTGATTCCACAAGTTAATTTCAGAAAGAAAATGAATGAAGAACAAAGATTCTGAAAAAGGGTTTATTACATTAACAGTACAAAACATATTTCAGTAGTACTTGTATTGTTTGTAACACGTTGATTTGTGTTGAACATGCAATGTAATGTTTTGTGCTTTTATGTAGGTGTTTGTGCAATATTTTGAAGATCATTACTATTATGAAAGAGGTTGCAGCAAAGTACAACTGATTTTTGGCAAAGTTTTCCAGAGGTCTACTTCAATCCCATGACCATTAAACATAGTGGTTGCTTTAAGTGTTGGGTTCAAAGTGTCTTAGGCGATGGAGCATAGACCGAGGCTAGCAAGGCATAAGCAACAATCAATCTGGCAGCAAGGTCTTTTGCAAGAGTTACACTCGAATACATCCGGCTGCGAGATTGGTAAGATGATATGAGTCACATTTAGCAGACAAAGTTGTAACCTTTGCAAAATGGATATTCTTAAATAGACTACATGACAGGAATGAAATTTTGATGAAAATAATGAGTTTGGTGTGGCAATTTGATTTTTTTGTTGCTATTTTGAACTTAACATGCTTCCTAATTAAAGAGAATAACTGGTTTTTTTGTTTGATTCTAATGTTGCTATTCTTCAGGTGCACGGTTCTCCGTAAATGCACACTGAAGTCCCCATGGAAAGTGATAGCTCATACTTACATCAATGTGTCATTGCTCACATGCGCAGGTTCAACATTGAATCATTTTATTTTTATATCCTTATTCTAAGGTACATTTTAACTCCCCTAGCCTATTCTTCAAATATTATGAACAATTCAATCACTTGAATTTTGTAAGTAAGTTGTTGTGCCTATATAGTTAGTAATTCTTTATGAAACAAATTAGCCCATATGGTTAGTGAATATTTATGAAAGAAATTAGCCTATATAGTTAGTAATTCAATCAGTTGAAGTATTAGTTCAGTGTCTTTCATAAATGAAGTTGACATTTAAGTTCAGTGTTTGCGGCTCAACTAACTGTTTATGCTAATTGATAACTCACACAACATCTAAATATCAGTTCTACAGGTTATAAGGGAATCTTTTACTTCCGTAACAATATATTTGCCTATTGAAAAAACTAATGTATTTATACTAATCACTAGCCTATTGAAAAAACTAATGTATTTATACTAATCACTAGCCTATTGAAAAAACTAATGTATTTATACTAATCACTTGGTTTGGTTTCCTTGGTTCTTCTATTTCTGCTTTTGATATATTTGGTCAATTGCACATGTTGTTTGATTTAAACTCACGACTGAGTCTTTTCACTGTTGTCAAGGATCGAACCATGGACCACAACTTACCCAACCCAGCAAGCAAATGCCAACTGAATTACGCCACCCACCCTATCAAATTATCTATATATTAAGTGAGTTTATGTTTAATTATAATTACAATAAATTTATTTTAAACTCATTTGATTTTTATTTATCAACTCTAGAAATGTCTCAATACTACTACTATTCACGTCGATAATATTTATATTAATTGTCTGTCATTTTAGAAATGTCTTTGTATTGATATTGCATTTAAAGTAAAATATACCATACCTCTGCACTAATATATTATGGATGTTATGAGAGTCTCATTGTTTCTATTAGCACACCCAAAAACTTGTAATTTATTAAAAATGATTCTTTCAATTAAAAAAATATGATTAAAATGGTATAAACGCACACAGTGTTTACTTTTGGCTCAAACATTTTTATATACGGGACAATTTTACTATTGATTCAATTTTTTTTCTAAATAGTGTAAAATAAAATTAATATTTATAAACGGGGACAACTTTACAATTGAATCAGTTTTTTTTTTTAATTTCTAAATAGTGTAAAATAAAATTAATATTTATAAACGGAAACAACTTTACAATTGATTCAATTTTTTATTTCTAAATAGTGTAAAATTAAATTAATATTTATAAACGGGAACAACTTTACAATTGATTCAATTTTTTTATTTCTAAATAGTGTAAAATAAAATTAATATTTATAAATGGGAACAACTTTACAATTGATTCAATTTTTTTTATTTCTAAATAATGTAAAATAAAATTAATATTTATAAACGGGAACAACTTTACAATTGATTCAATTTTTTTTTATTTCTAAATAGTATAAAATAAAATTAATATTTATAAACGGAAACAACTTTACAATTTATTCAATTTTTTTATTTCTAAATAGTGTAAAATAAAATTAATATTTATAAACGAAAACAACTTTACAATTGATCCAATTTTTTTATTTCTAAATAGTATAAAATAAAAATTATATTTATAAATTGGAACAACTTTACAATTGATTCAATTTTTTTATTTCTAAATAGTGTAAAATAAAATTAATATTTATAAACGGGAATAACTTTACAATTGATTCAATTTTTTCATTTTTAAACCGTGTAAAATAAAATTAATATTTATATACAGGAACAATTTTACTATTGATTCATTTTTTTATTATAAATCGTGTAAAATAAAATTAATATTTATATACGGGAACAATTTTACCATTGATTCAATTTTTTTAATTATAAATCGTGTAAAATAAAATTAATATTTATATATACGGGAATAAATTCATTGTTGATAAAAGGGAACAATTTTACAATTGATTCAATTTTTTAATTTTTAAACTTTTTCCTAACATAATTTATTGATGCAATTTCAAAAGTCCACAGTAGTACTCGTGCGTCTACACGCGTATCCCACTAATATTCATAAAGAAACAGTCTTTTTCTACTTAATTCTTAAACAATCTTTAAAATACATCAAATGATTTTTATCTTTTCGAAATTTTAATATTCAACCTTGCAACCGACTAATTAAGAGGGCCAATTCATTTAAAGTCGGAACAAAGATTTTAAGAAAAACACTCTGATGATCCAAATCTTCACCACTAAGCCAGAGTTTATAAATTTCAAATGATTAATCTAGGCATATGATAACCATATAACACAACAAACCTAAAGTTGTTTACCAACCTTTATAACACCAATGAACCTAACAAAATTATATACAAATAAACTTCAGAATATTCAAACAACTTCATATTTCTTCATACCATTAAATATTGATATGTTTGACAAAGTCTACTCTTGACAACATAAAAAACTCCACAACTTCATAAACTTGTTTGACCAATATATCTAATCTAATCACATAAACTCATCATCTCAACATCAATCTATTTCAACAAGTAATATACAACAAGATTTTGCTCAATAAATTAATATCTTAATTACAACTTGTTGAAAATACTAGCATCACAGAACTAAGAAAAGTGATTTTCCTGGTCTAAAATTCCAAGAAACTTCTCTCCCAAGTAAAATGATAAAATGACAATAATATATTTTTTTTACCAGACTCTATTCACATTTGCGGTCCGGATTCTTCTATATATGTACATATTTTCTTATTTAGCGAAATAATATCGGATAAACCACATTGATTTAACAAGTGGTTGATGCGTAGTGTGTGAGAGTGTTGTAAATTTCAGAATACCGAGTTTGATTTCTACTTGTTCAAAAGAAAATCAAATCAAGTATTCATAATACATTAGGAAAAGTGCGTCGGGATTATCTTTGGGAAGCTTGTTGATATAGAGGTAAAACCGCAATAAATCTTCTTTAGAAACTGTTTCAGTGTCAACAACATCTTCATCGCAGGTTAATACCCATAGATCCTCGGAATTAACCCTCCTTAAGCTACCGCGACAAAAAGGACACGACTCGGACTTTCTGTTCCTGCAAATGGAACAAGTCCAGCACAAAAAGATTGTCAAACTGTCTCAGAAATGTTTATGTCAGGGGATAAGCTCAAATAAGTCAATCGAAACATGCTCGATAAAGAATGCATTTGAATGTGAGTAATTACCACTTGCGGTAGCATTTGATGCACATGGCATGACAGCAATTAGGCAAAACCATTTTAGTACAAGGCTCTAAGCAAATCCCGCATTCATCTTCTCTTTGTAAATCAACATCGGTTAGTTTCCCATCTCCTTCAATCACCTTCTTGCCACAAACCGAACCTTCAAAACCCATGTTCACTTCTTCACAAGTCTCCAACTTATCGTCGAAGCTACCGTGAAGCCGTTGAAGAGACGGCAATATAACCGCTGAAAATTCAATTTTTTTTCAATGACATAAAGCCAAAGTAAACAATAATCAGTCAATGCAGCCATAAAAGATGATACATTTTAGGATAAGAAAAAACAGTTGTCTATACAAAATTGCAAAGTCAAATTTAATTCACACATACCATAAAAATCCTTAATGGTTGCTTTCCTTCCACGACTAGACAAGATTGATCTACCATCATTTGGTTCCTATGTTAAAACAAGATAGGTTCAACAACAAAATAACAATCATTTATAACCAGGGTCATAGTCGTCTTTGAATGCGTGCAAGGCTAACTACTACACTGAGTCCAAAATTCGAAACATTTAAACCGTAGTTAAAAAGGACCTCCTATTTGACTCTCCACACTTCAACCGTGGTTAACCTATACAGGGTTTCCGAAAACTTAAGACATACTATGATAAGTTTTTTTAGAATATGTTCAAAATCAAACAGAAAAACAACAAGACAAGACAAATTATATAGAATCAAGATGTAAGAAAGAAACAAATGAACTCACTTTGTATATAAGTATGTGGAAGAGGTTAAGATAACTATGCAAAAAGCCAGCACAAGACCAATCCATCCATTGAAGAAACAACAAAACAAGAGGAGCCAATTGATTACAAACCAATTTCATTTTAATAAGATTTCCTCCCTTTGCTCTTGGAATTTCAGCAGCCCTAGAAACCAAAATCACAAACCCATAATTCAATTTCAATATCCACACCTCAAAAAAGCAAAAGTTGAAAAATGGATGAAACTTACAAAGAATTAGCTTGTTGTATATCAGCCTCAAGAATTTGAAGGGAATCATGATAAGGTAACCTAGAAAGGTAGTATGGCATCATTGCCATAACTTAGAGGAAAGTTGAAGCAAAAGAGAATCAACTAAGGAAAAGCTAAAAATCAAAACTTTATGTGAAATTGGTGAAGATGATGAGGTTTTTTTAATGACCCTTTATTGAAATTGGAATGAAAAGGGAAAAGGAAGAAAAGGGTGATGAAATTTTGGAGGAAGAGAAGTAAAGGTGTTAGCTTTTTTGGTTGAAAGTTTGAAGCTTTAAGAGGTGGTTTGATTAATTGATTAATTATGAATGAAATGAAATGGATATTATTATTTAGAGGATGAAATGAGTGTGGTTGGGTTTTGGTTTAAGAGGGTGGGTGAGGTAAGGAATGCCGTAAGAAAAAAGATGCGTCAAATTAAGAGTATTGATTGATGAGACCTACGACATTAGGAAACATATGATATATGCGATAACAGACAATAGCTTATGTATATGTTATGTTATCAAATAAGACTCCTCCACCTTATATTTTTCCATTTCTTTCACACAAAAAAAATATATATTTTTCTTCTCTTTCCTTATGGCTCATCATCCCACTATTGCCATTATCTCAGTGGGTTTTCATATTCCCTATTTTGTCGTATATTGGGTTCACTTGCTTTTCAATTTTGTATATTGGTATAATAGAATGATGGTGCCAAATAACAAGCTCTTTTCAATCAAACAAAGAGATAATGTATAGACTCACTTAATAAAACAATTGTTTGCATTTAGTATAAAGACTTTCAAAAGATTTTCTTTTCTGATTTAATCACAACTGTTTGCATTTACTATAAAGACTGAAAATATTTTCTTTTCTGATTTAATCACTTCATCGAGATAGGTCTCTGTTTAAACGATCATATATTAGATTATCTTTTTATCAGACTTAAATATTCTGGTCCACCAACTCTCTAATGGGTATATAAAAAAATATTTAGATATTACAGAGACGGAGTCAAGCGACAAACATGGCATAGTCCAACACTTTTTTGTCGTCTTATGGAAGAATTTGTCAAGTCACGAATAAGGTGAGTAAACAAAATATCTCAAATTTTGAAGGCAGCGATATGTTAGAATTTGTCAAGTCACGAATAAGGTGAGTAAACAAAATATCTCAAATTTTGAAGGCAGCGATATGTTATTGTGATATAATCCAAGTTAGTTATTTGGTGAACAAGTTAGTTAGTTAGTTGTGCTAGCTACTTAGATTACAAGTAGGTCATTATATATATACATGTGTAAATAACTCTCAACATAACAATTCAATACAATTACTTCTCTCTCTCTCTCTCTCTCTCTCTCTTCAAAGTGCATCAATACTAAAAAATTGGTATCTAGAGTTTCTAGTTCGTTTTTATTGATCGTGAATTCAAGAACTGAATGTCGGTGGTCGTGTTTCCAAGGATTGTGAATCGTGTTTACTACAAAGGTGAATGGTAGCAATAGTATTCTCAATTCTCTTCCAATTTTTGATGGAAAAAATTGGATCTGATGGAGTAAACAAATGCAGTCATTATTTGGTTTTCATGAAATCCTAGAAGTGGTTACTAATGGAGTTCTCGAGTTTTCTCACAATGAAAATGACGCTTAGAGAGTTACTCACAAGGATGCCAAGAAGAAATATTGCAAGGTTGTGTTATGTATTCAATCTGCAGTAGATGCGGCAAATTTCGATCGAATTTATCATGTTGAATCGACAAAGGGGGCATTGGATATTCTTGTCAAGTATTACGAAGGCGGTGAGAAGGTTAAAGTTGTCAAGTTGTAGGCACTGCGAAGGAAGTGTGGGTTATGAACATCATACTGAGTATGGGCTTAATATCACATCAATAAACAACTTATTATGAACACTAGTTGGAAGCAATTACCTTTCTTACAAATCATCATATCACCATCTCCCCTATATTTTTCAAAATGGGTAAGGTGTAACACAAAAATCCATCCTAGAATGGGCACAAGTACAATAAGAACACATAGCACAAAATTTGCAGTAGCAACTATTTTGTTCTTCAGATGGACAAATGCCAAACACAATGTCTAACACAATGTGTATGACAATGTACTTATGTAGAAACAATAACAAGTTGAGGTGAAAAATGCTCAAACATTTCTCCATCAAAAACCATATCAATTTCATCAATAGGTGCACAAATGTATTTCACAATATCAACCACATATTTCCTAACATTCAATATGCAACTCAAAGTCAAAGCACTTGGGACAACACCATTCTCATCATCACAAGTAACCATGTATTTCTTTTGAACACTCAAAATATCACATATTAGAGAGGGAACACCAATAAGTGGTTGGATGCCATGAGACTCAACATGTTTAACCAATTGACAAAGACAATATTCTCCATATTTCAAGGTAGCATGAGTTCCTACCTAATACAAAAAACCAATGATGCAGTAGTAGAATGCTTATGATTACAAACTTCACAAATTACCAAGACCAAATTCATCAATAACAAGAGCATTAAAGGACTAATATCTAGGACATCTTTCCCAACAAATAACTTGTTCTTGAATTTCAGCATCTCGTGAGAAATACCATCATTCTTAACCACTAATTCCTTTATCAACTCAGGATAACCAGATCTAACATTCAACATTTCTTCAACAACTGAACATCACTAAGAAGCTCTATAATTTTACTATACTTAAGTGCTTCAATATAATGTTCTTCTTCATCCTCACTTGCATTTTCCTCTTCCTTGGTCATAATCTTGTCAATAGAGAGAATCTTGTCAGACCTTACAGACTTGCTTCTGCCCAAATAATCATTAATAATTAAAGGTGAAAAGTTCACACACTTTATTCTATCATACACCTTTATATACTCCTTGATGCCTTCAACATTACAAATGGTAATGTTCATAATGAATTCCTTGACCAACTTTTCATAGCATAGACCAACATTAGTTACAATTTTCATTAACCAAGTTGCTTTCAGCAACTCCATAATTCTTTACAATTAATTTTTTTCCTATCTCTCTTTCACAAGTAATCCTTCTTTGGAAAACACATTTCTACTTCGGAACACTTGTTTCAGAATGAAGTGAAACATTATCCATGTGAGGATAAGATACATTCACATGAATTTTCTTCCCATTAACCTTTCTCATTACAGTGTGTAGAATGTCTAGGACATCTTCTTCATCATCTGTCTCATATTCACTTGTTTGAACACACTTTTTATTCACTTCAGAATTAGCAAGGGCAACTTAATCATCCTTCCTCTGAGTTGGAAACTCAATCACCAACATGTCATATAGGTTGTCTGGCACATCCTGGTTTGCATATTCATTACCATCTTTAATTACATACAATGTCACATATTTGAGCTTTTGGTTACTCCAAAATAGTTAAGTGAAACTACGTTCAACATATATAGGTTGGGAATCAAAGATCCCATCCTTCTTCATTTTCTTAACTTGAAACCCAATAAAGTAGGTAACTTCCTACCATGATCAACTCAAATTCATGTTGCATTTGTTGAACAAAATACTTCACCATCTTGTCTGACATGTCATCAACATAAATGTGAACTATCATAATATTCTCATTGTATTTCATAATGACCTCCTCCAGAAGCTCAACAACCTTTTCAAATGGTAAAGCTTCCTTTTACATATTGCTTCCAATGGTTATCCTCTTGTGATATAATACTTCCTCTTCAACACACTTTCTGCAAATGGAAAGGCACATTGTCTAAGGGAGCAATAGGAACAGTTGTGGGAATTTTTTTGTCTCCACTTTTTTTCTTGAATGCAAGTACCACAATGTCATGCATAATTTCTTCACATCATCTTCCACTTAAATTTGAAAATCATTGAAAAACACATTTTTTTTAAATCTGGTCATAGAATTTTTGTGCTTGTTAAACATTGTCCACCCTCTTCTATTAATGGAACACACTAAAAACATGCTTTCATTACTACTTACCACATCTTCACACAATGTCTCAACATCTTTCTCCATTTCTTCTAATGCATGATTCTTCTTTCCTGTTGATGCAAATTTTCTTGTATCATTGTTATTTACAAAACCAACATAGGATACAATAGTATCAACCTCAACATCTTCATGGACATGAAACACAATTGAACTACACATAATCATTTATCTATTTCCATCTATATTAGGTTGATAACGTCCAATTAGGTTTGGTGTAACCCATAATAATAATATGGGATTTTTGTGTGTGTTCAAATAAGAAAACCAAGGTTGGGTTTTCCTTCAAGACCATGTTTGATTTGAAGGTTTTGGAAAAGATCATATTAACACAAATTCGACCGAGTGAAAGCCTTGGGACAAGGTGGTTCCTTGTGAGGGAGTAGCACGAGATGGTGAATTGTGTTAGGGAATCTTGGGTTTCAACAATTTGATAGCTTGGCCCAATCAGTGGATTAGAGAAGCATTATTGGTCGCTTGATCAAGGGTTTGGAGGTGGAAAAATCAACACAAAACAATAAGGTTTTTGGGGTTTGCATTCTTCATCTCTTTTATAAACATATTTGCAAAGAAAAGTTTAATATCAATATCTCAATTCAATTTTGAATTGAGGGTAGACATACCCATAGCGAGGCCGATTAGGGAACTTCCTAAACAAATATTGGTCTCTCTCTTTTATTTCATTATAGCTTTTATCATTGTTTTTGCAATTTATCGAGTTCATCAATGTTTGATCATTTCGATTGAAAATTGTTTTTCAATTAGCTTTTAAAAGTGTTGTTATTGATATAATCATAATCACTTTGATTGTGATTGGCTTTTAACATCAACAATCGATTGGAAACGGTTGAACCGACGTTTGAAGGCGCACAGTCTAGTGAAATCAAAGAAGTGGGTGATTGAAGACGAAGTTTTGAATACATGTTAGTATTATTTACATGTTTTTGTAACTAAATTAAGGCAAAATTTGAAGGATTTTTGTAGATTCAGGGATCTATGTATATTTAGGTTTTTTAAATTAGATTTAGGACTTTTCTCAAGGCAATACAACTCAACAATCACAAGGTTGTAATACCCCGTATTTAATTAAATGTTCTGGATAATATTAATTAAATATTAATAAGATTCAGATGTGCTTTGAGAGTTTTCAATTAAAACGACGAACTTAAATTAATTATATAAGTGTTATCTGACTCAGATGCTTTATTAAATATTCGACTCAGAGATATTTTAGATACTCTCAAATTGGACCCGTTAGAGTACTATCTATTGTATATCGATATAATATACATTGTTTGGTTATAAGAGAAATAAATAAGTTATGTGTTATAAAAAGAAACGAAAAGAAAGCTAGGAGAAGAAAGAAAAAGGAAAGAAAGGAAGAGAGGAGAAGAGAGGAAGAGAAAGAAAAACTGAGAAGAGGAAAGCTTGGATCATCACCATTTCTTCATCTTCACCAGCCTCCTCATCGATTGCAAGGTGGATTCATAGTTAGAAACCTTTTCTTTGAGTTTTGGTTGAGTTTATGATTTTAGGGTTTTGTAGAAAATCTTAGAAATCGGAAGAATAAATTGTTAAAACTCGATTAAACTTAAGTATGATGCTTAATATATGACTATAATCATGTTTACTGTTTGATTCCTCTATTGGATGATGTTTTTGGATGGGTTTGGCTTGGAAGAGAGTGTTTCTCGTTAGCCATTTTTCTGGAAATCGCAGAGCTCACTCATCGAGTAGGCTCGCTTAGCGAGCAATTTGATTCTGCAGGATAACCTGAGTTCTGGTATAGTCCGCTTAGCGAGCGAGTCAATTTTCTGGAAAGGCACAATGCAGGAGCTTGCTCGCTCAGCGAGACCTGGGAGTGTTGTTTTGTGATTTAATTCATAATTTGTGATCCGGGTATCCGTTTTTAGTGTTCCACATATCGTTTTGAAACTAATAATATATTCTATCTTTTGAGAAACTGAAATATTATTTTGAGCCGACTTTTACCCGACTTTTACGGTTAACCGTAATTATGTTAGTTAAGGGATTGTGGTATTAGTCAAATTGTGGAACATGCGTTGATTGTGAGAATTGAACGAAAGAAGAGACAATGAGTTTATGGTGAGGATTGTTTAATGGTAATGATTAAACTAAAATGTTAAAAATTATATGTTTGAGACTATAATTAAAAGCACCAAGAATGGAGGAAGAGTGAGGAGGTCTTACCTTAAACTAATAGTATGGCATAATATTGTGACTATAACTTGTTTAATGGTGTAACTTGTGAGATGACTAGGATTACCCTAGGTTGTTACGAACCATTAGTGTACTATACACTAGGCCTCCGTAATAGTCTTGTGTAAGTCTTGAGGTGGGTAGATCTTTGTCCCACGGGAAGCATCCGTAAAGGCTAGAGGTGTGTATTATACGGGTCCTCCATAGAGTCTTGAGTAAGTCTTGAGGTGGGTATTACATTGAGTCCCACGGGAAGCATCCGTAAAGGCTTGAGGTACTGTTGGTAAGCCGAGGGTAGTGGTTTGAGTAATGCACCACGCTAGATCCTCGATGAAGTCTTGAGGTGGGTTATTCTGAGTCCCACGGGAAGCATCCGTAAGGACTTGAGGTGTGTATGTTACTAGATCCTCCGTAAGTTCTTGAGTAAGTCTGGAGGTGGGTTATTTTGAGTCCCACGGGAAGCATCCGTAAAGGCTTGAGGTGAGTACTACACTGGTTTACGCGGGAAGTCTTTAGTAAGTCTTGAGGTGGGTTATTCTGAGTCTCACAGGAAGCATCCGTAAAGACTTGGGTGAGTGAGATATCGAGTCCTCTGTAAGGTCTTGAGTAAGTCTTGAGGTGGGTTATCCTTAGTCCCATATGAAGCATCCATAAAGGCTTGAGGTAGATGTTTCACTTGTTTAGTGGTGTGAGTGTTGTATGGATGTTTAATTTATCTTGTTCTAGTTCCTTGTTGAGAAGTAACCAAAGACTTGAGTTAGGTTTGATAAAAACGTTAGAGCCGAGAGAACTCTAAGATAGGGAACCCACTGAGATGTTGTTATCTCACCCCACTATTGTTTTTGCTTTTCAGGTTCTTTTGCAGGTTTGATTTTGTAACACGGTGGGAGAACTGGCTTTCTATAAATGTTGCGGATAGCAAGAGTCGTCACCGACTTTTATTTTATCCATGTGGAAAGGACATAAAAGAACAGGAAAGACCTATTTTTAAAAGACTTGAGTTCGGGGGATAGGTTATATAAAGGGAAGGTTTTAGCACCCTTTATATCCATGGTTATCCATGGGCTCTTAGTTACTTAGCTCACTTTAATTGTTTTTGAAAAGTGTAGTGTGTGATTAGAAATTTTCTAAGTACTTTGTAATGATCCTCGTATACAAAGCCTTGTTTGAAAATTTTTAAAAATAGTGAGGTGTGAAAAGTATTTTTTAAAGGTGTGAGCAAGTAACTATGAGGTACCTACCCTAGACTAAGTCATTAATGTTCTTATATGTTCTTTCAAGGGTAAGACTATCCATATTATTAAGGAATAAGTAGTCATTACCTTGGATTTGTTTAAGGGATGAGCGTAGGGTCATCGTATGATCAATGAAGGCAACTTAAGGGGTGTCTTTAGCAATTCACAGGGACTATCATCCTTTATTCGAAGGGACAAGATCATTATTTCGTAGGCAACCTCGAAGGGACTTGATCTTTTAAATCTGTAGGGACTTGATGATTTATACGCGAAGGGACTTTGCTTAAGACACCCTATATTTGAGGGACTTGACCATTTAAATAAGGCAACCAAGAGGGATACCCTCGGAAGTGCAGACGGCGATCTTAGATCACCTTACGTGTGTGAATGATTTATTTCAGATATTTATCTTATTTAATTAATTTTCTAAGTGCATATTAATATCAATTAGGTTGTCACTCCCTATTTACTAACCAATCATTTTAATAATAATAATTAAAAGGAAGGAAAAGTAAATCTAAGCTATTACAAGGCTTTGGGCAATTACAAAATAATCGAGCAAGAAAAAGAATAAATTATAATATAAATAATAAGATAAGAAGAATCAAAGCAATAATAATTAAAATTAAAGGAAACTAAATAAATCAAGATTTAAGATTTTCAAATTAGTTTAAAGTTTTAATTAAAAAAAAGTTTAGGTTAAGAAAATTAGATTAAAGTTCAAAGTTAGAGAAATTAGGGTTTTTAGAATAAAATTAGGTTAAAGATTTAATTAAAAAAGAAAAAAATGATAAATTTATTTAAGAAAATAAGAAGTAATTATTAATTAAAATATAAAAGATCAATTATATACATAATATTAAAATTTAGAATTTTTAATTAAAATAAGAGTTATTTAAATTTATTTACAAAAAAAAACATATAAAGATTTATTTACAAAATTATTATTACAAGAAAAAGAAAATAACTAAAATAAGGTTATTATTAGTTTTTTAAAGAAAATAATTGAGAAATTAAGTTAACAGTTAATTATTAATTATTGTTTTAATTAGTTAATAGTTTATTTAAAAATAAATAAAATAATATAAACTTAAGAAAAAAAAACAATTGGACAAAATAAAGTGACCTAGGATTTGAACCCAGGTCCTTTTACCTCAAGGATGCTTCACAAAACCAACTGAGCTGCGCGCGCTAGTGAAAGATGTTAGCAACGAATTCATTATATTTTAAGCTTGTTAAAAAACAAATGAATAATTTTTTTTTTGCTTCAGCCTGGATTCGATCCCTCAACCTTGTGCATGTAAAGCCAATACTCTTGCCATTAAGCCACATGGGGCACGTCTGTTAACATAATAGCGAAATATCATAATATATTAAGTTTGTTAAGTGCCTGAAAAATGAAAGAAAAAGGATGGATCGAACACGGGTCCTCTCGTTACAACCAAAACACCTCCGTCCGTTGGGCCATTTGCACGCTTGTGATAATCCAATGAAATAAATATAATAAAAAAACAAACAAAATTTGGATTTTTAATTCGCACCAAAACCATCTTCTTCTTCCTCAGAATCGCAGGTTTTCCTGCGAATTTATTTACAAACTTTTCCTGCAAATTTTCCTACATAAAAAACCTGCGAAACATGAACTAACACGAACACGCACGAATCCACCAAATTGATCATGCCAACATGATCTATATAGTTTGTTTAACTCAATTATGGTCTTAGAATTAATTTATGTCCATTAATTTAGAAAACCCTAATTGGAAGGGATGAACCCTAAAAATGGTGTCTCACAAATTATGGCTTAAACCTGATATTAAATGAACCAGAAAGCATCAAAAATTTAAACCAAACATGATTCAACAAACAAAATTGATTAACAATACATGAATATATGAAAACTAAAAAATAAAAAAGCAAGAAAAAGTGTGGTTCAGATTCCTTAATATGTGATGTTTTTGATGAATATGATGATCGTGTTATGCTCAATGATGTTCAAGAAAGTCATTGTCATCATTATTTGGTCTTGAAAGTACCTCCTACAAAAACGAATGAGTTTTTTGGAAAAAATGTGAAACTTGGAATGAGGGTAATGGATGTTGGATCCGTCCCCTTGCTTCGGTTTATGTTTCTATATATATGAGGAATATAATTAGGTTAAAAGTTGGGCTTTGGATCAAGAGTTTTGATTGCTTGATGGTGAAGAAATCTCTTTCATAATTTTGTCCAAAAATCAAATGATATACTTCCAAATTAGTTGTGCACGAAATTGGATAGCATCAAATCATCTTGAATGGTCTTTAAGAGTTTCTAGAAGAAGAATCAAATCAAATATTTGAATATTTATATTTTATTTTGATTTAAATTGAATTTTAATGAATAAAATCCAAATAAATAATAAATAAATTATAAAAATCAGAAATAGTTTGAATTAGGCCGTGCTTGATGTTATTGTTAAGATTGGGTTACAAATTGATAGGCCCATTTGGAAAAAAATGGATTTAAGACCTTATTTGCTTCATACACCCCTTGAAAATCTACCAACTTTGACAAGGCATAAATCCCTAAATTTTAAGGCTATGAAGGTGTTCTTGGACATTTTGGAAAGTTTAAGAGTCCTCTAACAAACCTATTTAGTATCATGTTCATATCTTTTACCATTTTCAAATAATGCTCTTTGGAAAAAGTTGACTTTTTGTTGACTTTTGGAATGACCTGTAATGTTTTAGCTCATACCTTCCAAATGAAGCATTTTTAGGCTTGGCTGGTGAGACATAAAGTTGTAGAGAATTCAATTTTCTTCAAAATGAGCTTTGGATGGGAAATGTTTGATGAAGCATGTGAAAGTTATGGCTGGTCAAAGTTCAGTTGACTTTTACTATGAAATCCTATTTTAGAAACTTCTTGATTCTTGATTATCTGAGACTTACTTGATGAATCATGATCAAACCTTGATCAAATGATGAATTTTACTTCATAAACTTGATGTTGGCAAAAAATCTTGAAGTTTGACTTTAATTTGACCTCAGTTTGACTTTTTAACTACTTTGACTGATTTTTGCATATCTGATCATCTGACTGGTCAAACTTATTGGGAAAGCATTGCAACTTGACATGGAGATTCTTGAATACATGTGGGATGTTATGAAGCTCACTTGTGGCCTTAGAAGTCCATTTAACTCAGATAAACGCAATACCCTAGTTGTGGATCCTTTACTTAGGAGGAGGCTTTGGCTGAGGAAACTCTCAAACTTTCTGACCAAATTGTGAACCTTGTGAACCCTGTGAACCTTGAGAGAACTCTAGGGACAAATTTATTTGATTGTGGGAGGGAAAATTTTGGGATACAACAGATTTACAAGTGGAGCTATGCTCGGGATGTTTCAAGTGAAGCATAGTTTTAGTCTTCCGTTGTGTATTTTTGTATCTTTGTACAATAATGGATATTGTATTGATCTTAGTTTTTTTTTTGTTTTAGTATAATTTCCATGTCTTGTACCATATTTTTGTATTATGTTTGAATTGGTCAAGAATGTGAATTATGCTATTAGGCATCTTATGATGGTGTCAATACCAAAAATTAACACTTGTATGATATTATTCTAGATATATATTATATGGGCGTTACAGTTGGTATCAGAGCAGGTCGTATCCTCGACCTAGCCTTGATACATCATAAGTAAATCCTTCCTGCCTCTTAAGTGTGTCTGACCGACATGGTTCTTAATATCATATTATGTAGTATTGGGCCTGATCAACCTAACACTATGTATGTGATAGGTAGAATCATGGTTGTGGGACCATGAGGACTCTGAAGTGTCATTGTAACTTGTGTTGTGAGAGTAGACTCAAGCCAAGAGTTAGCAGAAGGAGCTTTTGTCAGCTCAGTTGGAGTCTTCATAAGAGTTTTACTTCCTGTAACATGAAGTTGCAAAGTAGTGTGTTATTTGAGAAATCCTTTGGAATGGATAGAGTCTGAAGGATAAAGATCTCTAAAATATGAGTCGTCAATGTATAAAGGAATACATAAAGTCACCGGTGGATCAGTTTTGGTCACTGGTATGGAAAAGAGTGTTGAGAAATCTCATTCCACGAAAAGAGGGGGTGCTTGTGGAACGTGTGACGTAAGTTCGGGAATGAGTTAATTGTTAGTGTCTCAGTTCTAAGGTCGCGGTGGCATCTTGGATGAGCAAGAGTACTTCAAGGAATGTATTTGGATAATACCTTGCGGGTGGATAGAAGTTACAAGTTAAAAACGTTCGTTTTCTTATGAGAACCTAAAGTCGTGGTGAAACGTGAAAAGAAACACAAAGATGTGACTACGCATTTCAAGTGAGACAAGTATACCCCAGATGAAAAGTAGAAGACTAGAGTTGTATATCCGGTTATGACCGAGAAGACAAAGTTTAGAGTGATACATCAAGATGTTCTAATTAGTAAGGGATGGCATAAGGTATAGTGTCGAAGAGAGAGGAAGCTTTGTTTAGTAACATGAGATGTGTTATGTATGGCCCAAATGAAGTTGTGTTAAGTGGTAGAGTAAGCGCCTTGGATTCGGGAGAGTTCTATTAAGATGAAGTATGTTGGGTATGAGAGGATTACCGCAGAGCGTGAAGTGAGCACTACATGGAAACAGTTTTAACAGTGCATTTGAGGAAGTGACAACACGATGTATTTTTAGACAAATATGCAATAGATTTGTTAAGTTGTTGCGACTAAAGTTAAGGAATTGTAAGCAATGATAGTTCGCTCATTAGGACTTTGGTGGTATGATTACTTTTGTGGAGTCGTCGGTTGGTATGGTTGTAACTTTTGGATGTGATTGGAATGAGTTTGGGAGGTTTAGGTAACAATAAAGACCAGAAGTTTGCTTTTGCGTTGAGTAATCGCTTACCCTCCTGGTAGTGACCGGTTATCATTGTTAAGTTTTGGAAAATTGAGTTTTTTCTAAAATGCATACATTTTGACTTGAGTGCCCGATTGAATCGTTCTTGGCACCGATGGGAAGTCGTGGGAACATCATGTGCAATGATTAGAAGCGGGTAAGGAACCCCGGTTATTACGTAAGCAGAGACAACAAGGTTCTTCAAAGGAGTGTGTTACCTCAGTTTTCAAGAGTAAGGGGGAAAACTCCTGTAATTTGTGAATGATCAGTATATTTTTGGAATTTATCTCTAGTGGGATTAAGAATGTTTTTGTTTTAAATACTCTCTAGGGAATTAAAGAGAAAGGACATATTTGTATGCTAGACATAAGATGTCCATCATTTTGTTTTACCCGTTAAGGATTGTGTGTTGGATTTTGCTTACGGACGAACCAAGTGTTAGTTTGTGACTAAAAACCCTTTTGATGTCATCATTGTCATTTTCCTACTAACATCGTTGTACGAGTGGAATTGAACTATTCTATTGAGTATTCGTGATATGAACGTAACAGAAAGGTAGTTCTACTTTGTCACTTGTTGTAGTATGTGATATGCGTGTTGTGTCCGTTTTGTGTTACCTTGAGTTGTAAGTGGTGGGTGAATGTTATACATGGTTAGAAATCGCGAGTGGGAATCATCTTGCAAGTTAATGGGGACTGGATTGATATTTTTGAGTTGGATTGTTTGTTGACAAGAGGAACAAGTTTAGTTATATTCGATCGTTTAGCCTTGGATAGGTAATCGATTGATACATGACTTTTTCCGAGGACTTTAGAGAATCGTATTTTATGAATTGCAAGTTTGTTTTGGTTTCCGTTTAAAGTGTCAGGGAATGAAGTGTTGGATTTCCTTTGAGCATGTTTTGGTAGACGGTAAATGATCTGGATAATTGGTGTGTCGTCGTTGCGACTATTGAAGAACGACGACTATTGAAGAATTAAGTTGTGAAGTTATACAAGGATCATGAAGTGCTGATCTTTTCGAAAATGTTTTGGTATTTGAATTATTGTGTGGATAAGAGATAGACAATTTGTCAATTTTAGTATCGTTAAATTCTTAACATCAAGTTATGGAACCCGTAAGAGTAATATTGGTTGTGTGCAGTTGAACCTTATTCAGAGATAAGAAATTTTAAGTTACCCTTCCAGATAAAAGTGAGAGATGAATGTCCCGAAGTTAAGCATGTAAATTGGATCGTTAAGATACAATACCCTTGAGAGAAGTGAATTTAAATGATAAGCTTTGTGTGATCCTAAGAGGTGAGTAAGTGGAATATTATATGCAAAAGGCAAGTGTTATGGAAATCCGCAAGTGTACTAAGGATGATTTGAATTTGGTATTGGTGACTCACTGGTTATTGTAAGTTCTGTGGCATTACTATGTTGTTATTGATGGAGACCATGTGTCAACAGAAACCTTGAGTGAAGGAAATATTTGTAAAGATAATTAATATGGAGTATAGTAACCATGGTCAGATTGGTTAAGCTTAATTGGATAAATTGTTTCGAGTTTAGAATGGGATTGGAATTGTATTGGTTATGTTTGCAGCAGTACAACCCTGTATCTTTGTTATTGGAGAGATTTGACATGTTGTTATTATTGTGTGGTTGACAGGCGAATTGTTATATTGTTGCATGGTTGCAAGTTCTTATTCTATTAGTTGGTGAGAGCTCCAATGGATAAGTGTTTTCTCCGCAGACTATCAACTACTTGGTATCGTTTGAGAATTCGTAGTACCTCCGTTATTAGAATTTGGAAGCATAGTGGAAGGAAATAGATGAAAGAGTCCAATCATATTGTTGAGAATCAGGAGAGAATTATTTATAAGTGTTGAGATAAGAGAATTTTTATTCTAAGTGCGTTGTCTATAGTAAGATACTGAAAGAATGAAGTGTCTGATGTAAATGGTTACATTTTTTATATAAGACCAAGTGGGATTGGTAAAGAAGTCGTTGACAACTTTTGAAATGGCTTTAGTGATTGAAGGATCTTAATAAGAGCTTTTGCTAGAAAATTGTGCGTAGTTAGGATTTCGCCAGGATACCTTGGGGAATTTTGTCGAGTGTGGTGGTTCCAAAATCAAGTTGGAGTGTTATGCCTTGTGTTGTGACTCAATGGAAGGGTTTATCATGGTATGTTTCTTCGAAGGAGGGATGAGACTAAGTGATTAAGTATGAAGTAACAGATAACTTACGGAGATAGTAAGTTGGAAATTAACCAAATGTTGGAAACAAGCGTATGAGTAAGGACGTAAGGTTTGATTTGTTATGAAATGGGGATTTTGAACCGCAAAGTCAAATTGGAATTTGAGTATGTCAGAATATGTAAGAGAATTAAGGATAAGTATGGATCTAAGTCAGTGTTGTAAACTGTCGTTGTGGATGAGTAAAGGAAAATCGAGGACGAATTTCAATTCAAGGAGGGGAGGATGTAATACCCCGTATTTAATTAAATGCTCTAGATAATATTAATTAAATATTAATAAGATTCGGATGTGCTCTGAGAGTTTTCAATTAAAATAATTAGAGCAACCGACAAACTTAAATTAATTATTTAAGTATTATATGACTTAAAGGCTTTATTAAATATTCGACTCGAAGATATTTTGGATACTCTCAAATTGGACCCGTTAGAGTACTATCTATTGTATATCGGTATAATATACATTGTTTTGTTATAAGAGAAAGAAACAAGTTATGTGTTATAAAAAGAAAAGAAAAGAAAGTTAGGAGCAGAAAGAAAAAGGAAAGAAAGGAAGAGAGGAGAAAAGAAGAAGAGGAAGAAAACCTAAGAAGAGGGAAAGCTTGGATCATCACCATTTCTTCATCAAATCTTCATCTTCACCGGCCTCCTCATTGATTGCAAGGTGGGTTCATAGTTAAGAACCTTTTCTTTGAGTTTTGGTTGAGTTTATGGTTTTAGAGTTTTGTAGAAAATCTTAGAAATCAGAAGAATAAACGGTTAAAACTCGATTAAACTTAAGTATGATGCTTAATATATGACTATAATCATGTTTAGTGTTTGATTCCTCTGTTGGATGATGTTGTTGGATGGGTTTGGCTTGGAAGAGAGTGTTTCCTATAAGCCTTTTTTTTCTGGAAACCGCAGAGCTCGCTCAGCGAGCAGTTTGATTCTGCATGAAAACTTGAGTTTTGGTATAGCTCTCTTAGCAAGCAGGAGATCGCTTAGTGAGTGAGTCAATTTTCTGGAAAGGCACAATGCATGAGCTTGCTTGCTCAGCGAGCAGACCCCTCGCTCAGCGAGACTTGGGAGTGTTGTTTTGTGATTTAATTCATAACTTGTGATCCAGGTATCCGTTTTTAGTGTTCCACATATCGTTTTGAAGCTAATAATATGTTCTATCTCTTGAGACCGAGAAATATTATTTTGAGCTTACTTTTACCCGACTTTTTCGGTTAACCGTAATTATGTTAGTTAAGAGATTGTGGTATTAGTCAAATTGTGGAACATGCATTAATTGTGAGAATTGAACGAAAGAAGAGACAATGAGTTTATGGTGAGGATTGTTTAGTGGTAATGATTAAACTAAAATGTTAAGAATTATATGTTTGAGACTATAATTAAAAGCATCAAGAATGGAGGAAGAATGAGGAGATCTTACCATAAACTAATAGTATGGCCTAATATTGTGACTAGAACTTGTTTAATGGTGTAACTTGTGAGATGACTAGGATTACCCTTGGTTGTTACGAACCATTAGTGTGTTATACACTAGGCCTCCATAATAGTCTTGTGTAAGTCTTGAGGTGGGTAGATCTTGGTCCCACGGGAAGCATCCGTAAAGGCTAGAAGTGTATATTACACGGGTCCTCCGTAGAGTCTTGAGTAAGTCTTGAGGTGGGTATCACATTGAGTCCCACGGGAAGCATCCTAAAGGCTTGAGGTACCGTTGGTAAGGCGAGGGTAGTGGTTTGAGCTATGCATCACGCTAGATCCTCGATGAAGTCTTGAGTAAGTCTTGAGGTGGGTTATTCTGAGTCCCACGGGAAGCATCCGTAAGGACTTGAGGTGTGTATGTTACTAGATACTCCATAAGGTCTTGAGTAAGTCTTGAGGTGGGTTATTCTATGTCCCACGGGAAGCATCCGTAAAGGCTTGAGGTGATTACTACACTGGTTTACGCGGGAAGTCTTGAGGTGGGTTATTCTGAGTCCCACGGGAAGCATCCGTAAAGACTTGGGTGAGTGTGATATCGAGTCCTCCGTAAGGTCTTGAGTAAGTCTTGAGGTGAGTTATCCTTAGTCCCATAGGAAGCATTCGTAAAGGCTTTAGGTAGATGTTTCACTTGTTTAGTGGTGTGAGTGTTGTATGGATGTTTTATTCCATCTTGTTCTAGTTCCTTGTTGAGAAGTAACCAAAGACTTGAGTTAGGTTTGATAGAATATTTAGAGCCGAGATAACTCTAAGATAGGGAACCCACTGAGATGTTGTTATCTCACCCCACTATTGTTGTTGCTTTTGCAGGTTCTTTTGCAGGTTTGATTTACAAGTGGAGTTATGCTCGGGATGTTTCAAGTGAAGCATAGTTTTAGTCTTCCGCTGTGTATTTCTGTATCTTTGTACAATAATGGATATTGTATTGATCTTAGTATTTTTTGTTTTAGTATAATTTCCATGTCTTATACCATATTTTTGTATTGTGTTAGAATTTGTCAAGAATGTGAATTATGCTATTAGACATCTTATGATGGTGTCGGTACCAAAAATTAACAATTGTATGATATTATTCTAGATATATATTATATGGGCGTTACAAAGGCAGTGAAACTCAAAAATCTCACAGTAACACTACTCAAAAATCTCAGGGAAATGCAACTCAAGGAAGTAGGAATGCTACTCAGAAATCTTAGGCAACTAAAGGATACAATAATGCTACTCAGTCATCTCAAGGAAAGGCAACTCAATAAACTCAAGGGAAAAGGCCAACAACTCAACCAACTAATTCATCTCAGGCAAGATAACTCAATCAACTCAAGGGAAAATACCAGTTACTCAAGGCAGTGCAACTCAATTAACTCAAGGAAATGGCAAGACACATAATTTAGGTTAGGAAGACCATTTGTACCTACAGGACCAACACCAAGATTAATTTTAATCAAGAATGTAGTTGGTCCAACAACCAGGAGTTCTACTCCAACCAGGAGGTCTACTCCAACCAAGAGAATCACGCCAAAGAAGAACATCTAATGTTATTTAGCCCTTGTCTAGTTAATGTCTTTAACATGTATTTTGACACACTTTGGTTGTAATATGAACCACTTTGAATCATTTTGGTATTATGTAACATATCTTGAACATGTTTATGTAACATGTCAATGTCATTTTGGAACCTTTGTGGAATTATGTTATTTCTTGGAATTCTGTAGTGTGTTATGTGTAACACCCCGAATTTTCCCTGTCATTTTTAATAAATAAAATATGACAATATCAAAGTAAAACGTCATTTTCGATTCAAGGTGCTACTTTCAACCAACATAAAACATGCTCTTAAAATTTTATACATAACATGAACGGAAAACTATTCAAATTAAGCAGCAGAAAAACCAAACTTTAGCGATATCATTGAAATAGAAAATAGTCTGAAAACTTCTAAAACAACATCAACTTGTTCCAAAATATAACAAATGAACTAAAGCAACAAAACTACTTTCTCGACTCCCATGTTACGTATTAGAGCATACGCCATGACCACAACCACGACTACTCTTGAGTATCTGCACGTTACCATAGGGGTAACATTCAAAAAAAAGGGGTGAGATTCTTAAATCAATTAAAAGAGGAAATGATATAAATATAAGACATATATCACATAAGTACAACAACAACATACTTATCACGACAAGAATCCCAACCCAATTACACATCTACAACAAACACATCAACAACATATACATCCATGTCATACACATCAATAACATATACATCCACATCAATAACAATGCATGAAAATGAGACTCAACCATAGACTCAATGCATGTGGTACCAAGAATCGATCCCTATTTCATGATTCAGTTCTCGTCGAAACTCTCGACCCTTTTCCATGGTCCAGTGTAATCCCTCTTTCATGATTACACCCTCGACCCCTATTGCATGGTCCAGTATGGTCCCTATTTCATGATCATACCCTACGTCGTGATTGGACACAATCACCTCACCACCAACAACAACAACAACATGCAACAACGACAACAACATGCAACAACAACAACACTTCTAGTATATTCTTCCTCATACTAACAATTTTCAATCACCAACACATACGCAACTAAACATACATCATGCATTCAAATGTTTCACACAACAACATTCAACATCGACACAATGTACATACAACCTCTCTAAACATGCTCACACCGCATAAACAACTCACCAACCTTCTTATAACATTAAAAACAATTTTTCATGAATTTTAATAAATTAAAAACACATTTTCTCTCTTCCAGGTCTCGCTAAGAGACCCCTTTTCTTGCTAAGAGCGCAAGTTACTGCCTTGAAGAGGAGAAAGTTTCCAATGGCTCGCTAAGCGAGCAAGGCGAATTTGGAAAAAAATCCTGCGATTTCTGCACTCCTCCCATGCGACTCTCACTCTGAAACAATGTATAAAACCAGTCCAAATCACTATTTTCCACCGGAAAACTCACATCTAACACTACCAACATATATACAATTCATACATTAGGAGTTGCTCAATTTCATACCATATTCATCAATTTATCAATCACCCAATCCCACTAACATACCTAAGGACATCTACCCTAACATTCATATTATAATACCCTTAAAAGATGAAAGAGATCCCACCCTTAACTTAATTTGATAAAAAATCTCTTCCTTTCTCAAGAAATATTTGCCTTTAGCCTTGCCCTAACCCTTCTCCTCTTCTCTCTCCTACACGCTCTTCCAAAATTCCACGATTAGTTTTTTCCATGAATGACTCCCCCAATTCTCCTAATTTCAAACATAACCCTTGGACCCCTAATATTGGAATCCCTATTATGTCCTCACTAATTCCTCATTTAATTATCGTATTACCCTTTCTCCTTATTTCTAATATTATGAATTAATTTAATATAACACTCCACAACTTAATTAGTTAATTCCAAATTAGAAACTTAGGATAATTTAATTATTCTACTTGACGCGTCATCAAGTCCTACGTTATTAGTCCAACACTCCCCCTACGACTAAACCCACCCTTCACCACGAGTACATAACACACAACTATAGCACCACCACACACAACTAATCACAACTATTCACACAATCACACAAATATACAAAATAAATAAATAAACAATGACTTAAATAAATTAGGGCGTTACAACTCTCCCCCTTAAATATTTTCGTCCTCGAAAATTACTTGCCGCAAACAGATTCGAATAAGACTCCCGCATCTTACTCTCCAATTCCCAAGTCATGTTCCTACCGACAACACCTCCCCATACCACCTTCACGAGAACAATATCCTTGCCTCTCAACTGCTTCACTTCGCGATCATCGATACACTCAGGTAAAGCCTCAACCAAGGTTAACCCTTACTTCCACCTCATCCATCGATATCACATGTGATGGATCCGTAACATACTTTCGAAGTTGCAAAACATGGAATACATCATGCAAATTTGACAATTGTGGCGGCAACGCCTCTCTATAAGCAACTGGCCCAACTCTTGCCAAAATATGATACGGACCAATGAATTTCGGAGTAAGCTTCTTCGACTTCAAAGCACGTCCAACGCCCATTACCGGAGTAACTCTAAAAAATACATGGTCTCCCTCTTGAAATTCAAGATCTTTCCTTCTCTTATCATGATGACTCTTCTGTCTACTTTGTGAAGTTTTCATCTTCTCTCGAATCAACTTCATTGTCTTAGTGGTTTGCTGAACAATCTCAGGTCCAAGCACTATACTCTCACCGGATTCATGCCAACACAAAGGTGTTCGACATCTCCTACCATGCAAAGCTTCAAAATGTGCCATTCCGACACTAGAATGATAATTGTTATTGTAAGTGAACTCAATCAATGATAAATGATTATCCCAAGCACCTCCTTGTTCAAGTATACAAGCTCTCAACAACCTTCCAAAGATTGTATAGTCCTTTCCGCCTGCCCATCTGTCTGCGGATGATAAGTGGAACTCAACCTCAACTTCGAACCCAACGCCTCTAGCAAAATCTACCAAAATCTAGAAGTGAACCTCAGATCTCCATCTGAGACATTGCTCAACGAAATCCCATGAAACTTTACAATCACATGAATATAAATCTCGGCCAACCTCTGCAATGAAAAGCTAATACCAATCGGGATAAAATGTGCCGACTTCTTTAGTCGATCAACATGTACCCAAATCGCATATTTCCCTCTTGGAGTGTTAGGTAATCCTGTAACAAAATCCATAGAGATATTATCCTATTTCCACTATGGGAAATCCAACGGTTGCATCAAACCAATATGTTTCTGGTGTTCTACCTTCAACTTCTAATAAGTCAAACAAGCATACATGAAGTGAGCTACGTCACGCTTCAATCCATACCACCAAAATATCTTTTTCAAATCTTGATACATCTTTGTAGCTCCCAGGTGCACACTCAAACTACTTATATGACCTTCTTCAAGAATCATTATTTTCAGTTTTAGATCTTCAGGAATACAAATTCGCTCACGGAATCTCAACACACCATGACCATCCACACGAAAATCACCATTTCTCGTGCGCTCGTCTCTAACCATCAAGTCTACCAACTTCACATATGACTTATGGCTCTCTTTGATATTAGCGGGAATATCATTGTTAATATTCAACATTCCCAATTTTACACTATACAATGTCAGCTCATAGACCAAACTCATGTCTCTGAATTGCTCAATCAACTCCAACTCTCTCATCATCATAGCTGACATATGAATTGTTTTCCAACTCAAAGCATCCACTTCAACATTAGCTTTACCGGGGTGATAATTCCAGACTAAATCATAATCCTTCAAAAATTCAACCAACGTCTCTACCTCATATTCAGTTCCTTTTGGTCAAACAGATACCTCAAGCTCTTGTGATTTCTAAACACCTCGAATAAAGAACCATAAAGATAATGTCTTCAGATCTTTAGTACAAACACCACTACTGCCAACTCCAAATCGTGGGTAGGGTAATCCCTTTCAGGAATCCTCAACTGACGTGAAGCATAAGCCACCACTTGGTTATTCTGCATTAATACTCCTCATAAACCTAACAGAGAAGCATCGTAATACACCAGAAACGACTCATCCAGTTTAGGAAAAATCAAAATTAGAGTTGTATTCAATCGCCTCTTCAGCTCAATGAAACTTCGCTCACAATGATATCCCACACAAACTCCTTACCTTTACAGGTTAACTAGGTCAATGAAAGAGCTAACTTCGAGAACCCCTCATTGAATCTTCGACAATAACCAGCAAACCTCAAAAAGCTTCTGATCTCGGTCACCGACTTCAGAGCTTCCCATTTTAGAACTACATCTACCTTGGATGGATCCACTACAATACCATTACTCGAAATGACATGTCCAAGAAAACTCACATCTTTCAACCAGAACTAACACTTATATAACTTCGCATAAAGCTTCTTATCCTTCAACACTTGTAATACAATCTGTATATGTTCAGCTTGTTCTTCTTCTGACTTAGAGTAAATCAAAATATCATCTATGAAAACAACCACAAACAGATCCAAGTACTCATGGAAAATATGATTCATATACTCCATAAATACTCTAGGTGCATTAGTAACTCCAAATGGAATCACCACATATTCATAATCTCCATACTGAGTCCTGAAAGCGGTCTTCTGAATATCCTCAACCTTTACATGTATCTGATGATAACCCGACTGTAAGTAAATCTTGTTAAACACCCGATCACCCACCAACTGATCCATCAAGTCATCTATTCTCGGAAATAGATACTTGTTCTTGATCATCACTTTATTCAACTGTCTGTAATCAATGCACAATCTCATAATGCCATCTTTCTTCTTTACTAGCAACACCAGAGCTCCCCAAGGTGACACATTTGGTCTCACAAACTTTTTCTCTAACAACTCTTCCAACTGTTTCTTCAACTCTGATAGATCTGACACCGACATGCGATACGGAGCCATAGAAATAGATCTAATATCAGGTACAAGACCAATACTAAACTTTACTTCCTGTTTTGGAGGTACATCAGCAATATCATCCGAGAATACTTCTGGAAACTCTCTCACCACTTGCAACTCATTCATTACATAATCGTTCTACACCACTAAGGATGCAAACAAAGCCAACACACGAACTTCTTCATCCAAAAGCTCCTTCAACCCTTTAGCAGATAAGTAACCCTCTTCCTTCTCTTCTTTCGGAGCAATGAATCACATAGTTTTATTGTAACAGTTTACATAAACATGGTTGAACTCTAACCAGTTCATTCCCAAAATCACATCAAGACCCTCCAACGGTAAACAAACGAGATCAACACTAAAGTCCTTACCATAAATTGATAAAGGACACTTCAAACAAACTAAAGAAGTAGTCATCGATCCTTTCGCAGAAGTTTCTATAACCATTCCTCCCTTCATCGAAGAAACAATAAGACCTAATCTTTTCACACAATCAACATCAATAAAACTATGTGTTACACCAGTATCAATCATAGCAATCAAAGGCGTATCATTAATGTAGAAAATACCTCTGATTAGTCGATCCTCACTGGAAGTCTAAGTTCCTATAAAAGCAAACACTTTCCCTCAAGTTGAAGCTTTCTTCGGCTTCGGATAATGAGTGCTGATATGGCCTTTATCTCCATAGTTGTAGCAAGTCACGATGTTAGTCTTACAATCTGCGATCAAATGCCCAGGTTGTCCAAATTTGAAGCACTTTTTCACATTATTCGTGCAGTCACTAACACGATGACCGAACTCACCACATCTATAACACTTCAAAGGGACAAAATATCCTCTCCCACTTGGCTTCTTGCCATCAAAAATTATCTACTTACCTTTATCAGTCGGAGTTGCATAAGGCTTCCCATGATGCATCTGTTGCTTTCCTCTCCTTTCAGCCAAACCTTTGAAATGCTCTGACCGAGCCTTGCCATCTTCCTCAAAGATCCTACAACGGTCAAACGAATATGTAAATCTTCTGATCCTTTGATAACCAATCGTCTGTTTAATCTTATGACTCAAACGATTCTCAAATTTCATACACATCGCGAACTCAGCAGTCACCTCACTGTAATGTGGATAGAACTTAGCCAAATCTGAAAACTTAGCAGCATAATCTGTCACTGACATGCTACCCTGCTTCAATTCCAGAAACTCTATCTCTTTCTTCCCTCAAACATCTTCAGGAAAATATTACCTCAAGACCTCCCTCTTAAACACTGTCAAAGTGATTGCCTCACCTGACACTTCCAATCTTTGTTGAGTACCGACCCACCAATCGTCAACATCTTCTACCAGCTTGTGAGTACCAAACTGCACCTTCTATATATGCCTTCGAAAATTCCATCACCTGAAAGATCCTCTCGATTTCCTTGATCCACTCTTGCTCCCTATCCAGGTCATACTTTCCCTTGAAAGTAGGTGGATTGTTCTTCCAGGATTCATCATTCTCGTTGTTCCCAACATTCAACAGATTCTCCACAGCTTGAGCCATAGCCTGCATAGCGGCAACAAGTGCAGTGTCATTCCTTCCAACCATTCTCAAATGCTACACAATAACAAAAACAAGAAACAACAATCAAAACACCTATACAGACAACGACCGACTATCACATACCTCAACCAGGACAACAACAACACAACAACTCGACGACTTGGTCAGACGGACTGACCTACTCTGATACCAATTATAACACCCTGAATTTCCCCCGTCATTTTTAATAAATAAAATACGACAATATAAGAGTAAAACATCATTTTTGATTCAAGGTGCTACTTTCAACCAACATAAAACAAGCTCTAAAAATCTGATAAATAACAAGAACAAAAAACTATTCAAATTAAGCAACGGAAAAACCAAACTTTAACGATATCATTGAAATAGAAAATAGTCTGAAAACTCCTAAAACAACACCAACTTTTTCCAAAATATAACAAATGAACTAAAGCAACAAAATGACGCTCCCGACTCCCATGTTACATATCAGAGTGGACGCCACGACCACGACTACTCCTGAGTATTTGCACGTTACCAACATAGAGGTAACATTCAAACAGAATGGGTGAGATTATTAAATCAATTAAAAGAAGAAAATGATATCAATATAAGGCATATATCACATAAGTAGAACAACAACATAATTATCACGCCAAGAAGCACAACCCAACTACACATCTACAACAAACACATCAACAACATATACATCCACATCATACACATCAACATCATATACATCCACACCATACACATCAACAACAATGAATGCAAATAAGATTCAACCATAGACTCAATGTATGTGGTACCAAGAATCAATCATTATTTCATGATCCAGTTCCCGTCGGAACTCTCGACCCTTTTCCATGGTCCAATGTAACCGATATTTCATGATTACACCCTTGAACCCTATTTCATGGTCCAGTATGGTCCATATTTCATTATCACACCCTACGCCGTGATTGAACACAAAGACCTCACCAATGACGACAACATGCAACAACAACGACAATATGCAACAACAACAACAACACTTCATGCATATTCTTTCTCATACTAACAATTTTCAATCACCAACACATACACAACTAAACATACATCATGCATTCAAATGTTAAACACAACAACATTCAACATCGACAAAATACACATACAACCTCTCTAAACCTGCTCACATCGCATCAACAACAAACCAACCTTCCTATAACATAAAACACATTTTTTCATGAATTTTAATAAAGTAAAAACACATTTTCTCCCTTCAAGGTCTCGCTAAGCGACCCCTTTGCTCGCTAAGTGTGCAAGCTACTGCCTTGAAGAGGCGAAAGTTTCCAACGGCTCACTAAGCGAGCAAGGCAAATTTGGCAAAAAAAAACCTGTGATTTCTGCACTTCTCCCTTGCGGCTCTCACTCTAAAACAATGTATAACACCAGTCCAAATCACTATTTTCCACTGGAAAAATCACATCTAACACTAACAACATAAATATAGAATTCAGACATTAGGAATTCCTCAATTTCATACCACATTTATCAATTTATCAATCACCCAATCCCACTAACATACCTAAGGACATCTACCCTAACATTCATATCATAATACCTTTAAAAGATGAAAGAGATCCCACCCTTACCTTAATTCGATGAAAAATCTCTTCCTTTCTCACGAAATCTTTGCCTTTAGCCTTGCCCTAGCCCTTCTCCTCTTCTCTCTTCTTCACGCTCTTCCAAAATTCCATGATCAGTTTTTTCGACGAATGATTCCCCCAATTCTTCTAATTCCAAACATAACCCTTGAACCCCTAATATTGGAATCCTTATTATGACCTCCTTAATTCCTCATTTAATTACCGTACTACCCTTTCTCCTTATTTCTAAAATGAATTAATTTATTATAACACTCTACAACTTAATTAATTAATTCCAAATTAGAAACTCAGGATAATTTAATTATTCTACTCGACGCATCATCAAGTCTTACGTTATTAGTCCAACACTTCTCATACGACTAAACCTACCCTTCATCACGGGTACACAACATGCAACTATAGCACCACCACACACAACTAATCACAACGGTTCACACAATTACACAAATATATGAAATAAATAAATAAATAAACAATGACTTAAATAAATTAGGGCGTTACAACTCCCCCCTTGAATATTTTTGTCCTCAAAAATTACCTGCCACAAACACATTCAGATAAGACTCCCGCATCTTACTCTCTAATTCCCAAGTCATGTTCCCATCGACAACACCTTCCCATACCACCTTCACGAGAACAATCTCTTTGCCTCTCAATTGCTTCACTTTGTGATCATAGATACGCTCAGGTAAAGCTTCAATCGTAAGGTTATCCCTTACTTCTACCTCATCCATCGATATCACATGTGATGGATTCGGAACATACTTCCGAAGTTGCGAAACATGGAATACAACATGAAAATTTGACAAATGCGACAACAATGCCACTCAAAAAGAAATAGGCCCAACTCTTTCCGAAATCTGATACGGACCAATGAATTTTGGAGTAAGCTTCTTCAGCTTCAAAGCACGTCCAAAGCCCATTACTGGAGTAACTCTAAAAAATACATGGTCTCCCTATTGAAATTCAAGATCTTTCCTTCTCTTATCATGATAACTCTTATGTCTAATTTGTGAAGTTTTCATCTTCTCTCAGATCCAAGCACTATACTCTCACCGGATTCATGCCAACATAAAGGTGTTCGACATCTCCTACCATACAATGCTTCAAAAGGTGTCATTCTGGTATTGGAATGATAATTGTTACTATAAGTGAACTCAATCAACGATAAATGATTATCCCCAGCACCTCATTGTTTAAGTACACAAGCTCTCAACAAACCTTCCAAATATTGTATAGTCCTTTTCGTCTTCCCATCTATCTGCGGGTGATAAGAGGAACTCAACCTCAATTTTGAACCCAATGCCTCTTACAAAATCTTCCAATATCTAGAAGTGAACCTCAAATTCTATGTGACACAATGCTCAACGGAATCCCATGCAACTTTACGATCACACAAATATAAATCTCGGCCAACCTCTGCAATGAAAAGCTAATACCAATCTGGATAAAATGTGTCGACTTCGTCAGTCGATCAATAATTACCCAAATCGCATTATTCCCTCTTGAAGTGTTAGGTAATCATGTAACAAAATCCAAGATATATTATCCCATTTCCACTATGGAATATCCAACAGTTGCATCAAACCAGCAGGTTTCTGATGTTCTACCTTTGACTTCTGACAAGTCAAACAAGTGCACATGAAGTGAGCTATGTCATGCTACAATCCAAGCCACCAAAATATCTTTTTTAAAATCTTGATACATCTTTGTAGCTCCCGAGTGCACACTCAAACTACTTTTGTGACCTTTTTCAAGAATCATTCTTTTCAGTTCTGGATCTTCAGGAATATAAACTCGCTCACGAAATCTCAACACACCTTAATCATCCACATGAAAATCACCATTTCTTGTGCGCTTATCTCTAACCATCTAGTATACCAACTTCACATATGACTTATGCCTCTCTCTGATATTAGCGAGAAAATAATTGTTAATCTTCAACATTCCCAATTTTACACTATACGATGTCTACTCACAGACCAAACTCATGTCTTTGTATTGCTCAATCAACTCCAACTCTCTCATCATCATAGCCGACATATGAATTGTTTTCTAACTCAAAGCATCCGCTACGACATTAGCTTTATCGGGGTGATAATTCAAGCCGAAATCATAATCCTTCAAAAATTCCAACCAACGTATCTACCTCATATTCAGTTCCTTTTGGTCAAACAAATACCTCAAGCTCTTATGATTGCTAAACACCTCGAATATAGAACCACAAAGATAATGTCTCCAAATCTTTAGTACAAACACCACTGCTACCAACTCAAAATCGTGGGTAGGGTACTTCCTCTCATTAATCCTCAACTGACGTGAATCATAAGCCACCACTTGGTTATTATGCATTAATACTCCTCCTAAACCTATCTGAGAAGCATCACAATACACCACAAACGGCTCATCCAATTTAGGAAAAATCAAAACTGGAGTTGTAGTTAATCGCTTCTTCAGCTCAATGAAACTTCGCTCACAATGAATATCCCACAAAAATGCCTTACCTTTACAAGTTAACTAGGTCAATGGAAGAGATAACTTTGAGAAATCCTCAATGAATCTTTGACAATAACCAGCTAACCCCAAAAAGCTTCTGATCACAGTCACCGACTTCAGAGCTTCCCATTGTAGAACTACATTTCCTTGGATGGATCCACTGCAATACCATTACTCGAAATGACATCTCCAAGAAAACTCACCTCTTTCAACCAGAACTCACATTTACATAACTTCGCATAAAGCTTCTTATCCTTCAACACTTGTAATACAATACGTAGATGTTCAACATGTTCTTATTCTGACTTAGAGTAAATCAAATGGAATCACCACATATTCATAATGTCCATACCGAGTTCTGAAAGCGGTCTTCTGAATATCCTAATCCTTTACATGTATTTGATGATAACCCGACCGCAAGTCAATCTTGTTAAACAACCGAGCACCCACCAAATGATCCATCAAGTCATCTATTCTCGGAAGTGGATACTTGTTCTTGAACGTCACTTTATTCAACTCTCTATAATCAATGCACAATCTCATACTGCCATCTTTCTTATTTACTAGCAACATCGGAGCTCCCCAAGGTGACACACTTGGTCTCACAAAATTCTTCTCTAACAACTCTTCCAACTGTTTCTTCAACTCTGATATTTATGACATCGACATGCGATACAAAGCCATAGAAATAGGTCTAGTGCCAGGTATAAGATCAATACTAAACTCTACTTCCCGTTCTGGAGGTACATCAACAATATCATTTGGGAATACTTCTGGAAACTTTCTCACCACTTGCAACTCATTCATTACAGAATCGTTCTCAACCATCAAGGATGCAAACAAAGCCAACACTTGAGCTTCTTCATCCAAAAGCTCCTTCAAACCTTTACTAGATAAGTAACCCTCTTCCTTCTCTTCATTTGGAGCAAGTAATCACACGATCTTATTGTAACAGTTGATATGAACATGGTTGAACTCCAACCAGTTCATTCCTAAAATCACATAAAGACCCTCCAACGATAAACAAACGAGATCGACACTAAAGACCTTACCATAAATCGATAAAGGACACTTCAAATAAACTAGATAATTAGTCACCGATCCTTTTGTAGGAGTTTCGATAACCATTCCTCCATTTATCAAAGAAACAACAAGACCTAATCTTTTCACACAATCAACAACAATAAAACAATGTGTTGCACCAGTATCAATTATAGCAATAAAAGGTGTATCGTTAATATAGCAAATACCTATGATTAGACGATCCTCACTAGAAGCCTGAGTTCCTGTCAAAGAAAACATTTTCCCTCCAGTTAAAGCTTTCTTTGGCTTTGGACAACGAGTGCTGATATGGCCTTGATCTCCACAATTGTATCAAGTCACCATGTTAGTCTTTCAATCTGCGATCAAATGCCTATGTTGTCCAAATTTAAAGCACTTCTTCATATCACTTGTGCACTCACTGACACGATGACCCAACTCACCACATATGTCACACTTTAGAGGAATAAAAGCTCCTCCCCCACTTGGCTTCTTGCCATCAACAATTATCTACTTACCTTTATCATCCAAAGCTGCATAAGGCTTCCCACGATGTATCTGTTACTTTCCTCTCCTCTCAGCCAAACCTTTGAAATGCTCTGATCGAGCTTTCCCATCTTCCTCAAAGATCCTACAGAAGTCAACCAAATCTCAAATATTGAAATCTTCTGATCCTTTGATAGCCAATCGCATGTTTGATCTCATGCCTCAAACCATTCTCAAATTTTACACACTTCGAGAACTCAGTAGTCGCCTCACTGTAATGCTGATAGAACTTGGCCAAATCTGGAAACTTAGCAGCATACTCTGTCATTGACATGCTACCCTGCTTCAATTCCAGAAACTCTATCTTTTTATTCCCTCGAACAACTTTAGGAAAATATTTCCCCAAGAACTCCCTCTTAAACACATTAAAAGTGATTGCCTCACCTGACACTTCCAATCGTTATTGAGTACCGACCCACCAATTGTCAACTTCTCCTACCAGCTTGTGAGTACCCAACCGCACCTTCCGTGCCTTAAAATATTACATCACCCGAAAGATCCTCTCGATCTCCTTGATCCACTCTTGCGCCCCATCTGGGTCATATTTTACCTTGAAATTAGGCGGATTGTTCTTCCGGAATTCATCATTCTCGCTGTTCCCAACATTCAGCGGATTTTGCATAGTTTGACCCATAGTGCGCATAACGCCAACAAGTGTAACGTCATTTCTTCGAGCCATTCTCAACTTTTACGCAACAACAGTCAAAACACCTATACAGACAACGATCGACTATCACGGTCCTCAACCACGACAACGACAATAACTCAACGACTCGACGACTTGGTCAAATAAACCAACTTGTTCTGATTCCAATTGTAACACCCCAAATTTTCTCCGTCATTTTTAATAAATAAAATACGACAATATCAGAGTAAAATGTCATTTTTAATTCAAGGTGTTACTTTCAACCAACATAAAAAATGCTCTTAAATTTGATACATAACATGAACAAAAAACTATTCAAATTAAGCAGCAGAAAAACCAAACTTTAGCAATATCATTGAAATAGAAATTAGTATGAAAAACTTCTAAAATAACATCAACTTGTTCGAAAATATAACAAATGAACTAAAGCAACAAAACGGCGTTCCCGACTCCCATGTTACGTATCAGAGCGGACGCCACGACCACAACCATGATTACTCTTGAGTATCTGCACGTTACCAACATAGGGGTAACATTCAAACAGAAAGGGTGAGATTCTTAAATTAATTAAAATAAAAAAATGATATAAATATAAGGCATATATCACATAATTACAACAACAACATACTTATCACGGTGTCGCTCCCGGGATTTTCATCCTAGTACAAACGCGAAAGTGGCGCGGAAAAGTTAGAGTCGCCAGCTAGACATTTTTATCCTGAAGGAATGGGAAAGGTAATGTTGCACAAACCTAATGAAGAAGGAAAAGGACGAGGCCTTGCGAACCAAAGATCTGGGTACGGAAGTCGGTTAGGAATTGGGAAGGTATTAGCACCCCAATCCGCCTGCCGTACCCGACGGGATCCACGCTTATAAGTCTGTTTTCAAAGGGGGAGAAATAATATGTTGTTTGAATGGAAGGATGGTTATCTGGAATGAAATGGAACTGAGAAAAGAAATGGAATTGAAGAATGGAAATAAAGGGGGAAAATGTAGGGAAAAAGGATGATTGTGCTCGAATGGGCCCTACCCCACTGCCTACGTACTTCATCGGGATAAATGAGGATCAGAGGTGCCGTAGTTCGTCTAACTAAGGCTGAAACTTGTTTGTGATTTTTAGGATGACGTTGCCATAGCTCTAGCTCAGGTGTTACCGGCTCTGACTCGAGGGTGTTTACCGTATCGCTGTTTGAACTATCGAGACAAGTCATGTTCGTCCGTAAAGAGTATGAGATGAGATGAGAAGACGTGATGTCTTGGTTTGTTGTCTTTTAGAAGAAGTGTTTTGAATTTGTGTTTATTGTATGTACAACACTAAAGACTATGACACAAGAGCGAATACTTTCCAAGATCACCCCCAATGGAACGTTTGTAAAGCATCCTAGAAGAGTGGAGGAGACCTCCACTAATCATTTCCCGTATAACTTAAGGCTCGTGGCGCATTGTACACCTTTTCCTTTATTAAGTGTTTTTGATTTTCTTTTAAGATGAGAAGTGAGACTCAAGTTATAAAAGGAAAAACTCTAAGGGAAACTAGACTTACCCTAAGTTAGTTGAATTTAGGGATGACCTATGGTTAGTGAGGTTTGAAAGATTAAATCTACCTAAAGATATTAAACTAGAAATGCAAGTAAAAGCTAATGAGCATTGTCCTCCTAAGTCATGGTGGGTGATAACGTGAATGAAACATAAATGGGATGAAACAATGGATCGGGTGGGTCGATTGTGTGGTGCTGAGACGCACGACTTATGGTGTGCAACATACAAGGCTTGCTTTTGGGTGTAATGGAGTGGAACGATGGTAATCGAGGAACCCTAAAGTCACATGCAACTTTATTTATTTATTTGAAAATTCTACTCGACGTTGGATCGAGTCTTTATTTATTTTTGAGATTTTGGTTTTCTAGCGATTCGTTTTATCTTTTCTATCCTAGTTATAGAAACTATACAAGCATACAAGTATTACATCACAAAGTACACAAAATATAATCGAGGCATAATAACAATCCAAGTCCATAAGCAAATCCTCGGAAAATACCTTGCACAAAAAGGAAATTGTTAGTAAATGAAATGAACATGAATATGCAACAATATGATGGAAATGAATTAAAATGACAAAAATATTAAAAGCCATGGAAAAAATGTGAAATTAATTCCCTAGGGTCTCTAACCTGATTATAACATTGAGTTAAAAAATCTCTTAAAAATTCAAAGTCTAACTATGTCAAATTGCCACCTAAAGCTATCTAAGGTTCAATCCTAAATTTATACAAATCACACTACCAAAACAGTAGATAAAATGCCCTAAAACATACATAAAAAATATTCTAGATTCTATCATTTGTCTTCTAATCATAGCAAAAAGAATGGATCAAAAATGTTATAGGAAGTGGCAGAAATAAAATGTACAAATTTATGTGTTCATGAAAGAATTCAACCTAAAATCAATTAAATGAAAAAATCGAAATTAAATTGAAAAATGCAAAAATTCAGAAAGTAAAAATTGGGAAAGGTTCTAAATTGAGTTAATATCCTACTATAATTTTTGGGGAATTTTATTAAGTGTTTTAATATTTTTTTGCGAATTTAAATAAAAACTATACAAAATAAAAATTTAAAAGAAAAGAAATAGAAAGGGGAGGTGAGGTGAGGAAAGAAATGTTTTTTAGTTACAATGACATTGGGCTTGCAAAAGAGAGTGTGGATAGCAATTCGCGTGGGCCCAAAACGCAGGAGTCTTAGAGGTACATTGTAGTTACAGTGTGTGGTATGCGTAGGATTAACATACAGGGGTCCAACCGGACGGTGACAAGTGTCACCGCCGGATTGGACCGTCCAAAGGGAATCTTATCTCTTCCCAAATCTTATCCTTGGAAACCATAATTACAGATTAATAGTCTTTTAATAGTTGTTCCATGCTTTAATTCTTTTTAATTTCCATAATAATATGACATTAATCATAATTAAAATACCACTCAAAATAAAAACTCAGACTAACAACAATTATCCCCTCTCTCACGCCTTTCCTCTTATCTCCCTCACTTTTCATCTTCTTCCCTCATAACCCTAGCCGCGCCGCTACTGTTCATCCAGACGGCCAACCCTAATCGTTGCCGGAGAGCCACCGCGCTACTCTAACCTCCATCTTCACATCCGCCAATAATTTCTTCAATGAAAATCAAGCCATTGAAGGGATCGACGCGTCCGAAGATGAATATTGATAATAACAAAAGGTCGCATGCCAAAAACGGTGCAAGCGACAACACCATGAGAAAATTCAAACCGGATTCTAGTTTACAGCTTCAAGAGCTCGAGGATGTGTACTTGTGATCGTTGGCGAGAAGACCGCAATCGACGGAAGAATACAATGACTTTTTGTCTGCGGATTACGACGTGACGCTTCGAGGTAAGCTTCTTGTCTAAACGCCACGTGAATCCATTTCTGAGTGTTTGTTGTTGCGGATTTGAGTTTGTAACTATTGATTCTTATTCTTCTGATTTTCGATTCAGTGTCCTGTTGTTGATGAAGCTTCTGTTGCAGAAGATGGAGAGGGATTGGAGATGAATGAACAAGGTGTTGATGAAAACAAGAAGGATGGATGAGGAAGAAGATTTAAGGTAATGGTTGAAGGCTTCATATTTCTTTGTGATTTTTGTGATTCTTGATGTGGATTCAGATTTTTGAATCGGTTCATCGAGTCGATATTGTTTTGAATTTCTTTTTGCAGGTTCTTTGGATGTTTTCTATGAATGAAGATGGAGCTGAAGTTGTGTGGTTGTGGAATGTTCATGAGGATCGAAGATGATGAAAGTTTTGATCTTTGATAATGGAGTTTGCTGAGTGAGTTTGCTGCGAAAGCTGAACATAAGAGTTGGGAAGGTGAAGATGGATTTGATGTTGCGAGTTTTTCCATGATAATGATTGATCCCGCTAATAAAGAATCGAAGAATTGATGAAGAGGATGCAACATTTCAAGGTAATAATGTCGACACTGTTTTCTCCTCCTTCTTAATTACGCAATCTCTCTCTTATTGAGCTTCTCGCGATTCTCATTGATGTCGTTGTTCAATTCGCAGTAAATCGCATCCTATTGATTCTTGCTAATTTGTGATGTTGTCGCTGAATATTGTTCTTGATTATGGATCTACAATTTACTTCTCGCAGGATAGTCGATGTCTATCGAAACTTTGGATTGACAACAATGATGATGCGGCCCGTGTGCAGAAGATTGAGGGAGAATGAGGATGCAGGAATGAAAGAGGTTATGGTGTGAAGATGAATATCATGGAAGAGATGAAGGTGGTGAGGAAGTGAAGATGAAGAATGGAGGAAAAGAGAGATATTGAAGAAGTTGTAGCATGAGGGAGATGAAGAAGAAGATTGGAGTTTGCAATTGGTGATGATGCAGATTCTGAGAAAGGTTGATGATTGAAGAAGAAGGAGGAAGAATAAGTTTGATATGGAAAAATGATGAAGAATCCCCCTTTTTCCTTTCTGTTATCCTGTTTTTATATCAGTTATCCCTTTTTAACTGTTTTCTGTTTTATCAGTTCATAACTGATTTTTCTGTTGTATTTCTTCTTCTTGTATTGAGTTTCTTCTCTCTCCTTATTGTACTTCTCAAACTGAAATTTTTCTATTGCGTTATTTCTCTATGGTATACCTTCTATTCTTCTGAATACCTCCATTTTGTTATGATAAAAAATCCTGGTGAATAAGTTCTCAAATCTGCTATAATAAAACAAAACAATTTTGTTGAATAAGTTTCTCAATTCTGCAATAATAGAAAAACAATCCTGTGATTTGCACGCTCTTCATTTTTCCTTTTGCAAGTGGGTCACGTGTGGAATGAATGGTGAAGTTGTACGGAAGCTTTTTTTTCTCTGCACATCAAATTATTTTCTTCCTTTACATTTCCATTTTATCATAATATAAAATGAATCATGAATTTAAATTGACTTTAAGGTTGGTCTTGGACTGAATTTAGATCTAATATGTGAGCTTGACTTGGGGAAAGTGAGACTCTTTAAGAGAATGAAACTGAAAATTAGATGTGGAAATGATCCAAATGAAATTGGATTTACAAAAGTATAATTAGAAATGAATTGAGGGTGGTTATTGAATTTTGAAATGGGATTATTATAATCAAGAGAATAATAATAAAAATAAAAAATAAAAATAAAAAATAAAAATAAAAAGGTATTTTACTTGACATATGTGATCGGATAATTAATTAAGTTGGACTTGACAATGATTTGGTTAATCGGTACGACACTTAATCCATACGATTAAACTTAGCATGTTTACATCAACTCAAATGTTCAACCCATATCATGCTTGTATTTTCAACGAATCCACAAACTTCTATCAACTTCAATCTCGAACCTCGTGACCTTATAGCATGAGAGTCCACCACTTGATCTCGTGTACCATGAATATCATGACACCTTTGATATGAAAACTTGAACACCATTTTCAATCAACAAAATATACCAGAGATAAGAACCCTTGCACCACTTACATTGAGGTATGAACCAACTGAATAACCTTTTGGATAAAGCCAATTCCAATCACCCGAAATCCTTTGATCCCATGCCCTAGGGGTCAAGGAAATGCAAGATTGTGAATGTTATGACCTGATGAAATATGCGGATGAGTGGGAAACCCAAGCCAGTCAAGATAATAAAAAAGAGGGCAAATTTTTGGGTGTTACACACGGCAAAAATCACAACTACAACAAACACATCAATAACATATACATCCACGTCATACACATTAACAACATATACATCCACATCATACACATCAACAACAATGCATGCAAATGAGATTCAACCATAGATTCAATGTATGTGGTACCAAGAATCAATCCATATTTCATGATCCAGTTCCTGTCGGAACTCTCGACCCCTTTTCCATGGTCCAGTGTAACCCCTCTTTCATGATTACAACCTCGACCCCTATTTCATGGTCTAGTGTGATCCCTATTTCATGATCACACCCTACGCCATGATTGAACACAATCACCTCACCAACAATGACAACATGCAACAACAACACTTCATGCATATTCTTTCTCATACTAACAATTTTCAATCACCAACACATACGCAACTAAAAATACATCATGCATTCAAATGTTTCACACAACAACATTCAACATCGACAAAATGCACATACAACCTCTTTAAACCCGCTCACACCGCATCAACAACACACGAACCTTCCTAAAACATAAAACACAATTTTTCATGAATTTTAATAAAGTAAAAACACATTTTCTCCTTACAGTTCTCGTTAAGCAACCCCTTTGCTCGCTAAGCATGCAAGTTACTGCCTTGAAGAGGCGAAAGTTTCCAATCCCTCGCTAAGCGAGCAAGGAAAATTTGGCAGGAAAACTCTACGATTTCTGCACTTCTCCCCTGCGACTTCCACCCTCAAACATTGTATATAACCAGTCCAAATCACTATTTTCCACCGGAAAACTCACATCTAACACTACCAACATAAATATACAAGACATCAGGAATTCCTCAATTTCATACCATATTCATCAACTTATCAATCACCCAATCCCACTAACATACCTAAGGACATCTACCCTAACATTCATATCATAATACCCTTAAAAGATGAAAGAGATCCCACCCTTAAAAGATGAAAGAGATACACAACACGCAACTATAGCACCACCACACACAACTAATCACAACGGTTCACACAACAACCCAAATATACAATAAAATAAAATAAACAACGACTTAAATAAATTAGGATGTTACATTATGCAAATCATTTTATGTGTTATGCAAGTCACTTTGGAATTCATGTTATGTGAACTAATATTCTAAACTGGTTAAGTATACAACATGTGTTGCATTGTGTTTATGGACTGGTTTATGAACCAATATTGTAAATTGGTTAAGTAAAACTGATATGTTTATGGACTAGTACAAACAATAATTTGTCAAACAAACTAACTCATATTAGATTGATATAATGTGTTACATACCAACTCATTTCTAACAATACAGTGATACCAACTGATATTGTTAACTGATACATACCAACTCATCCATACAAACTGACATATACAAACGGGTACATACTATCGCTCCCACCAAATGGCACATGGTCAGAAGGGGTACAGACGCGAACGGTCGGCGAAAGAGAGAACATGATGATGCACTGAAAAAGAGTCGCAAGCTAGGCATTTTTATCCCGAAGGAAAGGCAATGCTGCATAAACCTAAAAAAAGATGGATAAGACGATCGCGAACCAGAGAAACTGAGAAAGGGGGTTGGTTACAACCTGGGAAGGTATTAGCACCCAGATTGTCCGTCGTACTCGACGGGATCCACGCTTGAAAGTTTGTGTTTAAAGGGGTAGTGTCAGTGATATTCTGTGTGCAAAAGCTGGAAAAGAATACAAGTGTCAGTGCAAAAGAAATGTGAAGTGAAGAAAAGGAGTGTCAGTGTAAGAAAAGAGTGCAATGCTCAAGACAATGAGGCTTAAAAGAATAAGGCTAGAAGAGGGGGAATATACAGAGACTTTTGTTCGATAACTGTTAAGTTATGCCTACGTATCCTCTCGTGCAATGAGGAAGTCAGAACACCGTAGTTCGACTCAAGGAGAATGAAAGAATTGACTGATGAATTGCTTGCTTGTCTATGCTCAAGTGTATGACTCGTCTGGCTCGAGTGCTAACTGTCTTGCATTAGACGGAAGAAGCGAGTTCTCGTTTATGAGTGAATGAGGTGAGAAAAGAATCCCGGAGGAGACGATTATTGTTTGTTTTTTATGTTTTCAATCTTTTATTTCTTTTTGTGTTTGTCATAAGATAATGAGCTTAAACCTAAACCAAGGGTTAGTAAACTTATCACATCTTCCCTCTGATTAGGGGTAATGAGAATACCTTAAGTGTGAAGTAAGCACCTCACACTTAATCACCATGATGTAGGATTAAGATCATTAACCTATTTGTGATTATTTAGATGTTTTTTTGGAGTTTTTGTTTAGTGTTAAGTAATGAGTTTAAGCCATAATCAAGGATTTAATGGACCCATTACACCATCCTAATAGAAGGATAATAGATGGGAACATTTAAGCTGAGGAAGGCTCCTCAACTTAATCCATGATTAGGGATTAACCTCATGACAAAACAAGGCCTTTCTTAAAGTGGATTTTTAGTTAATGGTAAGATTAAGAAATGGATTTTATGGTTTGTAAGACAACTTGAGGGGGACTTGTCCATTAACATTAGGGTTAGTCCTTCTTAACCAATTAAGGAAGAATTAGAACCCTAATGCAAGGCCCAAGTTAAAAGCTTGATGTCTTAGTGATTATTAGATGGATTGATTAAAGGATATAAACACATTAAGGGTTTAACACTTAGGATTAAAGTTATACACTCCATCCTAATAGAAGGATGCAAGCATAAGCTTAATCACAAAGCCTTAAAACCTTTAAGGTTTAGTCCTTGATTATGAGATGAGAAGAGAAGACACAAAGATGACACAAAGGTAAAACTAATGGGGGGACTAATCAAACCTTAATTGTGATCATGCTTGGTTATTCCTAGGGTTTATGAGGTTTGCAAGAGACCTTCAAGGAAAAGCCACCAAGGAAGAAACAGGATGGAAGGAGGAGAAGCAAAAAGAAGCAAGACAACTTACTTCACTTAAGAAGATAAGTTGCTTGAAGAAAGAAAGTGAAGAGAGAACATGAATGAGCAAGATCACTCTAATACAAAAGTAAAATGCAGCAATGAATGCATAAGAGGGGTGAGAAGAAATTGTGAGAAGTGAAGGCAAATTCACTTCTCAAATACTTACCACCTGAAAAGTTAGAAAAAGGAAATGAAATGAAGTGAAAATGAAATGAAATGCAAAGATGAAAGCCAAAACCAGGAGCATGTTCATGATGCTAATGATGATATAAATGTATGTCATGAGATGAAGATGATCATACAAAGGATGGGAATGCAAATGAAGCATAAAGGAAGCATGAAAGTTCATGAATGCATATGAAATGAAATGAAAGCATAACATGGCAAATGGATGATGCAATGATCAAACATGATTCTAATATGTCCTAAGATGTCTTATATGTCATGTGGATACACAAAATGTCATGGCAAGTTCATGTATGCAAGTTTATACAAGAATGGATGCAAATGAAGATGCAAATTAGGGTTATATGAACATGTGAGATGCAAAGCTCAAAAACAGAAGCAAATCAATAGATAAAAAATTGGAAATGGGCTCAAAGAAACCCTAAACTTATATTAAGTTACCATCCAAAGGGGGAGGTCAGAAGCTTAACCTAGAAGGACTTATGATTTTTCTAAGTTTCTAGGGTTTTAAGGGTGACCCTAAAGGTAAAATGCCAAACAAATTGAAAATGCACTATAAAAATGAAACAAAAATGTTTTTAGATGCTTGAAACCATGCATAGCACAATGCAAAAAGAATCATTCACAAACTCACTTTGGTTCCAAAGATATGAATTTTTGAAGTTAGGGTTAAACATATTCAAATTTAAGAACCCTAATTCAATTGAAAAATATCAAAGTATGATCAAAACCAAAAAGAAATTTGTGTGGTGAGTTTGTAAATGTTTGAAAATGCTCTCTGATTTTTTTTGTGATTTTTAAATACCTAAATGTATTTTTAATTAATTAATTCTCATTAACTAATTAAAAATAACATTTAAATGATTTAAAAACAATTTTTTAATGCAAAAAATAAAAATAAAAATATTTTTGGGTTCTGAAAATTAATTAAAGGTTGGATAAAAAATTTCAGAATTTTTTGACTATTTTTGCTATTTTTAAAAATTCGTACAAATTAAGTGAGAAAAAATAAAATAAAAACTAATTAAATGAAAAAGTATGAAGATCCTGAGGTCCAGATTTGAAGTTGAGACTTTGTAGTTGACTGGCGCGTTTTTTAAGGGTCTGGATTCGTCCTGACTAATTAATCATAATTAATTAAATAAATGGTGGATTAGGGTTTAAACAAGTGATCTGGGACGTCCACACGCGCGGTAAACCTAGGATCCAAGGGCCATTATTCAAACTCAGCTAATTACGTGGATTAGGGCAAATTACTTTCAGGTGACCGGAACAGTGTTCCGGTCATCTTCTCCGGTGAGCACAAACCCTAAATTCTTCCCTAAGCTTCTAAACTCAAAATTTCTTGCCCAGAAATGATCCCCTAACATCCCTGAACCTAAATCCCCAAACAAAAATCATTTATTTTGCATCATGAACATGATTCGAACCAAAACGTAAAAACGGGCAAAATTTCAGAACACGCATACATCATGGTTTCTCAACCATTCTCAGAAATAATCACATCCCCATGATCAGGGGAGCACGAAGAATCATTCAAGAACTTAAAAACAAGCTTCTGGGAAAAAAGTTCTTGAGCTATACCTGAGATTGAACCTTCTGATTCTGGGCTTTCTGGATCCTTCTTTGATGCAAATCCACTCCTATGAACCTCCTGAAGATGATATGAAGCTTAGAACAAGCTTGTATGGCTTGGTTTGATGGTTTTAGTTCTGGTGTAGCAGATTTTGGGGTGTGTGTATGTGATGTTTCAGGCTGTTTTAAAGGTTGATTCTTGCTATATGGATGGTGTATGACTTGTTAGTGAAGAAAAAATTGAAGTTTGATGGCTGTGGAAGGAGTTTCGAAGAGATGAAGGTTTTGGCAAGTTTTGTGAATTCTGATTGTGTGTTTGATCTGAGCTTGTGTGAGGCTTGTTTTATGATCCATAAACTAATCCTAAACTATTGGAAAGAGTCAGAAGAATTGACATGCACTGTGGGAATGGTATGGGGCAATTGGCCAAAAAGTCAAGAGTTGGTGTACTTCAAGCATGGGCCATGGCAGAAGCTACTTTAGGGCTGCTCTGAGTTCAGCTGTCTTCAAGGATGGCCATGGGATGAATTAGAATGATCAGAAGTGGATGAATGGTGAGATGTCACATGTTTTGCACTTTTCACAACTTGTTGCATTTTGAGATTTTGGTCATGGACATGTCCTATTCCAAGCTGAATTCTTGTCATGAAATGTTACATGATGTTATGGTAATGCTTTGAGGTCATTTAGAAAACAAACAAACCCTTTGGAATCACTCTTGCAAGAATTCCCCCTTTCTTGAATTTCATGGAAATGGCTTATGATTCTTGTTATTCAAGGCATGAATTTTGTGAATTTGTGTAATTTCTGATTTTAGCAAGTTGTAATGATGCATAGAAGTCAATTTGAAGCCACAAAATGGTTTGGCGTGAGGTTTTGCAAAAAATCCCTTTTGGCATGAAACATGAAATTATGTGATTTTTGCCAACTTTGGAAAGCCATAACTTAAGTTCCAAAATGAATTAGATCTTGTTCTTGTACTTTTTTAAAAGGGAATGATCCAATATACAACTTTCATGACCAAGAATTTTTCATTTGAAGCATTTTTGGTTGAGAAAGAGGAGGTTGAAAAACTTTCCCAAAATGGAAAGTTTACATTACAAGTCATTTCCATTTTTGGCAACTTTTGGTTTAGCCCACTTTTCTTCAAATTTGTGAAATTCTAAGCACTTCAATTATCAAATAAAGATCATATAACTTCAATTTGATGAAAAATCCACTTTGGTTCCATGTTGGGGGCCCTCAGATGCCCTGATTTGGCTCTGACTTGCTTAGGAAGTTACCCAGTGATCAGATGACTTCCACAATGAATGTTTCCATCAAACTTGGTATGCATGATCCCTATATCATATTGAGACTAATAGAAACAAGAATGACCAAAATAATTGGAGTTATGGCCTCTGAAACCAAAACCCTAATTTTAGGTCATCTGTGCAGTTAAACCTGGCTCTGCTTCCCTGCCTTGCAAATTCTTGTGATTTTCTGACTTTATTGATCTTGGGAGGATATAATATGATGTTTGGACATACATAGACCCTCTTGAGATGATTGGAGGCCTTTGGAGTGGCTCAGATGGCTCATGGACTGCTCAGATCACAAACCCTAGATGCAGATGACTTGAACCAATACAGTGAAGCAAAAATGAAATATGATATGATATGATTGAACTAATGCAAATGAAAATATCACAAGCCATAGTGTGAACTTAGTGAGGGAAAATTTGGGGTGTTTATACATACTCCTAAAACATTCTAAAAAGAAATGCATATAACATTTTAAGAAACATAATATTCCATGTTTTTCCCCTTCAAGATCTTTTTTACTTTAGTTTGAAGTTCCATCACAACTTTCCCTAATTCTTAATTTGTCACCCTTGCTTTTTCAAACTCTTTTTTGCATCATCAATTTCCTTTGATATGCTTTCTAACCTATTCATAAAAAATTGCCTCTTCTCATCACCCAAATCCTCATGGAACCAATTGAAAAAACCACACTCTTTTTGCAAGGATCCATGAAAATTTCATATATGTATCAAAACTAGTTTATCACATTTGGACATACATCAAACTAAAAACAAGGCTTACCTTAAAATTTAGACAACCCCAAAAGTTCTTATCAGTTGTTGGCCAACGAAAAACATTGGTTGGACTTCATGATTCGAATAAAACGTAAAAAGAAAACGATGAAAACAATGAACCAATATTGCCTTTATTTTATTTTAGTTGTAGAAAAAGAATACAAAAAGTGAAAAATGAAGAAGTAAATTGGTAATAAGGAAGATGATGTACTATTTCCAACTCAGCTGCCACATAGCTTAAATAAACAGAAATTTAAGGAAAACAAAAGGAAGGGACTCATATGCATCTATTAAAAAATAAAAGGACCAAGGTGACTCAAAAAAATTAAGGGATCAATATAAATCCAAGAGTATAGTTAGGGGACAAAAAGGGTATTTACCCAATAATTATAAATAAAAAATATAAATCAACGTCAACACAAGTGGCATTACAAAAATACAGTTAGGGTGCTAATTAGGAATTTTTATATGGCAAGGTTAATTTTACAATCATAGGGTCTAAAACAACATAATCTTCATATGGCAAGAGTAGTTTTACAAAAAAAAATAATTTACAGGGTCTAAAACAATAAAATCTTCATATGACAAGGTTAGTATTACATTTTTGGGTAAAATATGTTTAAGGTCCCAATAAATATCCCAACTTTCAGGATTAGTCCCTCAAAATATTTCCTTCAAACATTGACCCCCCTAAATTTTTCTGTTTCTAAATGTAGTCCCTGCCATTAGTTTCAACTAACGGAGGGTGATGTGGCAAGCCATGCGGGTAGAAATCATTTGTCATTGTGTAATTTGTGATCCACGAGTGAAATGAAATGCATAGTATTTGTAGTCAACATTCCTCTTTTTCGGTCAAACCCTAAATCCTCTCTTCCTCCCCAAATTTTCATTTTGTCTTCATCTATTCTCTTCATCTCTTCACCAGATTTCGTATTTTCTTCCCCAAATCCTTCATCTCCTTCCATTTCTTCATGTCTTATTCATCAAGGGTAAGAAATTCCGTGTCATAAAACTTCATCATTGCCACCAATAGTGAAGGGAAAAAGTGTGGATGCAAGGGTACTTTGATTGCATACATGTGCAAGAAGGGAAAGAATCAAGGGAGATTGTTTTGGAGATGCCCATTTTGGAAGAACGCGGAAACTTGTAATATGTTTGTTTGGGATAATGAGTATGGTTTAAGGAAGGAAGATGTCAAAGTGTTGGAATCTGAATGCAATAAAAATGAGAGGGATATGCAGTTTGTCGATACGTTTAAGAAGTTTTATGAAGCACCAATGAAGAAGAATAGTAGGTTGAAACTGAAGTTAAAGAAGGAGGAATTATATGGAAAGTTTAAGACCATATGTGTTGTAATTTCAATGTTGGTTAACATGTATTTTGTTCTTAGATGTAACTATTTAAGTGATATGTTAATGTTGTTTTGTTTTGAACAAGTGATTTTGTAATGTTTAGGTACAAGTCCTTTTGTAATGTTTAGGTACTTGTCCTTTTGTAATGTTTAGAAGTTATAAAATATAATTTTCTATGTTGGTTTGTTATAAACAAGTACTTCCTTTAGTAATATTTGTTCTGTTATGATATACAAATTTAAGTTAAGTTGTTGATTTGAAATAAAAAGGCCTATACAAATTTGTTCTGTTATGATACAGATTTTGTTTAACCAGTAATGTGAACATAAAAAGACATATACAAACAACGATGTGAGTAGTACATCAAAATACCAAAAGAGTTTTCATTTCATTGTAGATCAAAGTGTCATAATGTAATTAGTACATTACACCAGAAGTGCATTACACTAGAATCCAAAACAAGAAGTGCGTTACATCAAAATATCAGAATTGTAAAGCATCAAGAAGTATAAAACAACAAGAAGTACATGACATCATATTCCAAAACAACAAGAAGTAATTCACACCATAATTGTTTCTTAGATACTTAAACAAAACCAAAAAAACAAAAGTTATCTTGACTTCATTCATTTTGACCCTTACTAGTGCACTCATCTTCTTGTATCACCAATGGATCATCAGGGTGTTTGCCTGGGCCTGGTATGTTCTTAGACTTCAAAGTCCTCAACCTCTCACTGTGTCTTTTTTCAGGTAACACGCTACTTATGGATTTGTACCTGCTTTGTGTCTTATGCTTGATTGGTTCACTACTAGATGGCCTTGACAAAGAAGTTCTTATTCCTGGTGGTTTGAAAGGAGTTGTTCTAAATAATTTTGGTTGCTTCCAAAAAAAGAATCTTGCTCCACTTGGCTTAGAGGGTGATTTGATATATTACTTGAGAGGTGACTTATCAATTCTCAGAGGTTGAATGTTCAATACTTCACCACTAGTTTGTATAGCAGTTAAGGTCTCATCCAATGTTGTAGAGTTCTCCATGACAATTGGCTCTGGTTCTGGATAAATAGTTGTTTCATTCTCAAAGACTATTTCATTCACAATTGGCTCTGGTTCATGCACAATAGGGTTCTCCTTCTCAATGACAGTTTCCTTCAGAGTTGGTATTTCCTGCAAAATCGGTGCTTCCTTCATAATTGGTGCTTCCTTTAAAGTTTATTTCTTTTTTGCTACCCTTTGACTGATAACTGTTGAATCCTTCAATGTTTGATCTTTTTTTACAGTAACTTTGTCTTTTTTTCGCTTTTAATACACCTATGCTAGTTGATGCTCCCTTAACAGAATATTTTGATGCTCCTATGTTAGATGGTGCTCCCTTGGCATTTGAGATTTCAATAGTCTTGGCCTTTTTTGGCTCTTTGTTTATGGAGCCCTTGGGCCTCCCTTGAAACACATATGATAACAACATTTGAATGACCATAAATATTAGCATTTGACCTAATAAAAAATTTAACACCAACATAAGTATTACCCTTTTTTTTGGTTGCCACATTTGAATCTACATTAGCTTGACTTGCTTGAGTAGGTATGTCTTGAGCATCTTGTGCAGGTATGTCTTAAGCATATTGTGTGGAATCTACATTAGCATGACCAGTTTGTGACTTAGATTTTACCTCATGCTTCCATTTCTTGCATGTCCTCTTGTTATGGCCCAATTGAAAGAAGAATTTGCATCTATGGCTAGTGTTTGTTCTTTGCCACTTAGTTTGTGCAACTTCATCAGGTTCCCTCCTTCTCAATTTCTTAGGTCTATCTGGCCCACATTTAAACTTAGGTGGAAGCATGATTTCATTCTCAGTTCTAGACCACTTCTTTTGTCCATTCAATCCACTCATATGCTTCCAAATTGATCTCTTTAATCATTAACATCTTTGCCTCACGTGCTTCAAAATATGTAGCTTTTGCAGGAACCATCATGAGATCTCTAAACAAGGCCACTCCTTAAAATTTATTCTTAAAGTTTGCATAAAGATGTCTCAAGAAAAACCTATGCTCATATGTTGGATACTCCTCCTCAAACACCTGTACCAGACTTTGTTCAAGCAGCCATCATCAGTACAATGTTTTAACATGTTAAAAGTAAATGCAATGAAACAAATACTATGACTACCTTTTGTTGGTCAGAAATGAAGCACCACCTTCCATCATATATGTCTTCAATTAGAAATTTCATGAACCATCTCCAAGAATCCTTAGTCTCCATCTCAACCACAACAAATGCAATTGGTAGGTATTGATCATTAGGATCTCTCCCAACAACAATCAAAAGAATCCCTCCATATTTGTGTTTCAAGAGACAACCATCCAATCCAATGAAAGGTCTACATGATCTTGTCAAAGCCTTTTTGGTTCCATCTAGGGACATGTAACATCTCTCAAATCTTGGACTCAACCCTTCAGTTGGAGCACTAGTATTTATTTTAAAAGTGTTACCAGTTGATGCCCTTCTCAATTCAGCCCCATAAGACCATAAAAGACTAAATCGTTTGCTTGAGTCACCTTCAACAATGGCTCTTGCAATATTTCTTGCCTTGAATGCCCTACATGCTAGGATCTCTGTTGCATACCTTTGCCTCACATCAGCTACCACCTCACTTAGCCTCATCTTAAAGTTATTCCGCAAACCATCAATAATAACTTTAGCTATTCATTCTGCTCTAGCATTGTTGTTAAAAAACTTCCTTCCACACTTGTGTTTTGCATACAAGGTTTTGATTTTAAATGTAGTGGAGGTGAGTACCCTACTACATAACACAATATAGTCACATTTTTCTCGTCCTTACACACAATCCTACATCTATTTGAGTCATTTTTTCAAACTTAACCTCCATTCCATTCAACACATTATGTTATAATATAGCATCTTTGAATTGTCTAAGAGATGAAAACTCCATTCCAACTTTGAAAACATAATCCTTACATAATGTATCATCCTACTTATACAAGGCCTTTCATCACAACTATCATCATCACCATCACTATCAAGCTCATATGTCATATATTCATCCTCAATCAAATGTTCCTTACCCATCTCTTCAGTTATAAATACTTTCTTACCTTCTTTACTCTTGCCCTCTCCAGTTTTAGCATTCTCAATCTTGTTTACTACCTCATCCTTATTGACTTCATCATCCCTATTGACAGTACATCAACAAGTCCTTCTTCAAAACCAGCCATCCTCTCATCTTCACTATCCTCAAAGTGTACACCTTCCACAAAATTATCACTAGAATCACTACTTGATTCACTCAAATTGTCAACTTTGTCTTCACAATTAACTTCCTTTCCTTTCTCTATATACTTAGTCATAAAATTTTCCTCTCCATCTACCTTAGGCTCACAATAAATCTCAACATCACATTTATATCTAATAGAATACAAGGCTGACTCATGGGCATCTCCATTATCCCTAAATTTTTTTAAATCTTCTTCAAGCAATCTTCCCTCATGCTTCCATCACATATTAACTGAAGTATAATCAAACTCTGGTTCAAGCACTTTCACTAAATCAACTGCCTCAAAGAAACTCCAATAATCTGAATCTTGTCCACTAAAGGCATATATATATATATATATATATATATATATATATATATATATATATATATATATATATATATATATATATATATATCCCCAGCCTCATATTTTAGGTTAGTGTATTTTACAAAACGACCCTTTGTGTAAAACACTATCTTGAACTTATCCATTAACATGTAGACATAATTTAACCTAAGTTTAATATCATTTACCATTTCAGTATCAAACATTACATTAACCCTAATTTTTTTATCAATTCTAAATAAAAAAACCTCAACATGTTGCTATGCCCTAATTATTTACTCATAGTAACAAAATCATTTAGTTAAAGCATCGTACAACATGAATAGAAAACACACACTATTAAAGAATACAACACTTGGGACCACATGAGTATAACAATGGAAGGCAAGAGTTACTAACTTGGGACCACCTTCTAGGATACAAACGATGCTTGCTTGGGACCACTTCACAGGTTGCAATCTTTGTTGACTTACGGAAAAGTTTCCCAAGTAGAAAAGGCGAAGAATTTGATTCTGAACTAGGGCATGAATGTAAAAAGGAAAGAAATGTCTCTTTGAATTACCATTCACTTTGAACCTTTTAATTTTAACATATACTCCACTGTGGCATAAGTCACCCACTTTAGTAAATGAATTAGACACACTTGGCGTCCACATCACCCTCCGTTAGTTGAAACTAATGAGAGGGACTACATTTGGAAACGAAAAACTTTGGGAGGACCAATGTTTGAAGAAAAAATTTAAAGGGACCAATCTTAGAAAGTGGGATATTTGTAAGGACCTAAAACTTATTTAACCCTACTTTTTTTTACAGAGGGTAAACCATAATTCTCATATATGGTATAGGGTAAAATGATATTAATCCTTAAATATATAGTGATGTAGGAAGGCCTACTGCGCATATAAAAAAAGAAGTCGTGTGTCAGAAAGGTTTGGCAAGATTTGCACAAGTTTGGCGTCCGATGTCAGAATGATTCTTATTATACCTTTCCAAATAGGGGATCGTCTCACGAGTTCAACTCATTACTTTATTGTGATATATGGGATATTTAGGCCACCCAAGTTTGTTTCATGGTTGAAATAGTATTTTAATAATTTCCATAATTTTAACAATTTCCATTTTTATTTTCCACAATTTTAGCAATTTCCATTTTATTTTTGTTTTTGAATATTTTTAGCATTATGATTTCTTTTAAGTATTTAAATACTTTTGGGTGTGGTCGTCAAAGTTATATTTTATCATAATAAAATAATAGTTTTCTCTTTCTGATGGATTCTAGGGTTTTATTTGACAGGTTTGTAGCTTGCAAACTTGTGTTACGTTCTAGGTTTAGCGCTTGCTAATCCTCTGTGATCCTGATTGCGTCGGGTGGTATCAGATTAAGTTTCTCATATTTTTTTTTCGTAGCTTGATCGGCCACGTGAGATCACCAAATGTCCATAACAAATATTAAGAGAATTACTATGAGTTTTACCATGATTCTAATTGCTTTAATTGAACAAATTACGACTTTATCAAATTAGGTGAACAACGCCAACAACAACGAGAATAAGTGAAGAGACAGTGGGGGAGAGCATATTAGGGTTCCGTAAGATGGAAAAAATTGTGTTGTTATTGCTGAAAATTTGAGTTCTGAAGAAGAAGAACTCGACGAGGAAGAGACAGTTGATCATGGGAACCAACATAACCATGAATATCAAGTTAAGGTTGATATTCCATTATTATATGGAATGGTGGAAATGGAATATTTTATGTATTTGTAGATCGACATTGGCATATTCTTCGATGTTATGGACGTCCTTGAGCACAAGCAAGTTAAGATGGTGGCAATCAGGTTGAAGAGTATTGTTGTTATCTAGTAGGATAAACTTGTTGTTCACATGCAAAGGTAAATGAATAAACCATTCAAAACTTGGCGATGAATTAAATAATTGATTTTATTGTGGTTTTTACCGGAGGATTATGAACATATTCTTTACAATGGAGTTTCTGGGGGGTTTTGAGTGCTATGAACTGGGAGAATCAGAGAGCCAGAAAGTGGCTCATTACATCAGTGGCTTAAGAGGATCTCTGCAAGAGAAGATATGTTTACAAACTATATAGACCACGACTGAATTGATGCATAAATCCCCTCGAAATCTCTCATTTTTTAGGTATTCTCCCCAGAGTAACTTTGAATCAGAAGACGACAAGGAAAAAGTGCAGCAATCAGGGATTCCAACCCTGGGAATAAGGGAACTAACAGCCCTAACGATGTGCAGCAAGGTAAAGTACATGTCCAGAGGAAGATGAATCCATATGCTAAACCCATCGGTGGCACATGTTATCGTTGTAATGGAAGAGGTAACATATCAAATGTTTTTCCAATAAGGAGAGTTACGACTATTGTTGAATAAACGGGAGAGGAAGAGGAAAGAGAAGGACCTGCAGTTAAGAATGATGAATATGAAAGGGTTGAGTTTGTAGAGGAAGAATCTGATGAAAGGGTAAAATTTTCATTGCAAAGAATTTACTAGCATCCAAAGATGAAGGGCATAAGAAAAATTTGTTTAAAACACATTGTTCTATCAAGAATATGGTGTATAATTTGATCGTGGATAGTGGCAGCACAAAGAATATGGTGTCACAAAATTTGGTAGATTATATGAAGTTATCCATGGAATCCCTTGAGAATTCATACACCCTCAGTTAGATAAACAAGGGTTCCTAAGTTCGAGTAACACTCGCTTGTAAATTTCTTATCTCCATCGGAATGCATTATTGAGAAATGGGTACTTTATGATGTTCTTGATATTGATATTTGTCATATTTTACTTGGTAGGCCTTTGATAATGATATCACTTACCGAGGGCAGGATAACGTAATGATGTTTACATGAGGTACACATAAAAATGCTATGACTCCTATTTTGTACTTTGATAATAATCCAAAAGGAAAGAAGTCTAGTTTCTTGGTGATGACGCAAAGTGAAAAAAAGCTTGATGAAGCGGTTAAAGAAACTAAATTTTTATGTCCAGTGGTGACTAAAGGGTTGATGAATGTTATAATGGTGGAAATAACAATTCCAGAGAAAGTTTTAGGGATCCTAGAGGAATTCAAGAAGTTGACCGCAAATAAACTACCAAACAATTTGCCTCATGTGCGAGATAAACACAGGAAAGTAAAAGTCTTCCATATGGGAGAAGATGTGATGGTGTTTTTGCGTAACGAGAGGCTTTCAGTTGGTACTTGCAGAAAGTTGCAGCCACATAAGTATGACATGTTCAAAGTGACCCGAAAGATCAACGATAATGCTTATGTGGTAGTTCTCTCAAATTCCATGAATATATCTAATACTTTAAATGTTACTAACATTCATGCGTACCAAATAGTTGAGGCTCTTTATCAAGAAGAAAAATCAAGGTCGAGTTCTTCAGAGGTGAAAGAGACTGATTTAAGAAAGTCGACTACGCGTATCAAATAAGAAGTCGTGCGTCGGAAATGTTCGGCAGAATTTGCGCAAGTTTGGTGCCTGATTTCAAAATGACTCTTATTATGCATTTCCTGATAGAAAATCAACTCACAGGTCCAACTCATATCTTTGCGGTGATCAATGGGCTTTTTAAGCCATCTAAGTTCGTTTCATGTCAAAAAAAATAGCATTTTAATAATTTCAATTTTATTTTCCACAATTTTAGTTATTTCTACTTAATTTATGTTTTTGAATATTTTTAACACTAGAATTTCTTTTGGTTAATTTGAAGTTCAAATTTCATTAATCAAATTTATCCATTGAACACTATCTAATATTTTAATATGCATCTTATCCTTTATATATATTAAAAAATATATCTATCCATTCCTCGTGCTTCATTGTGTAAAGCACGCATGGGTTGACTGATAATGAAACTTTATGTATACATTGTATACTAATTGCCATCAATCAATTATTACATTACTATTTTGAAATGCCTCAGTTAGGTTTTGTGACATGGAAATTTCTAGATTGCAATTTAGAAATATGATGACTAATATTCATGGATTTTCAAATGAACGCGTCGAAGTTTTTATCTGCTTGTTCTTTTTGACAATTTTCTAGTTGTAGGTAATATGCTCAATTAATGCGACAGCGATGAAGGAGAATTATCTACATATACTTTCATGTTTCAACTTTCTTCACCAGTCACCATCGTCTCATTTAAGGCTTAAGTCGGAGAAAAGTTACAAATTAAGTGATTGTTGACTCGGACATGCCTCTTGTCCCACAGGTTTTTTTTAACTTACAACTTATTGTCTAATTGTAATTAGGTACCTTGGATTGATTTTTAAATATCCAGATGAGAAATTTTGAATTTTTATTAGTATTAATATTTATAAAAATAATATAAAATAAAGTAGTTTTAAAGTAATATATAACATATATTAATAGTTAACAATGAAATATTAAAAATAAATAGATAAGCAAAACTAATAAAAATGAAAATATTTTAAAATATTTAAAATTGATAAATATTTTTCATTTATAGAATTCAGAGTGCGTTTTGAAGTCTCTGAATTCTAGAATCTAAATTAATTCAACATATAATGATGTCAAGAATCACTATGCCAAACAAGATCTTAGACAACGTTTTTTTTTTGTCTTAGACAGCGCTTTAAAGCGCTGTCTAAACCTGCGCTGCTAAAAGTTTAGACAACGCTTTGGTTAATGACAAAAACACTGTCTAAAAGGGCTTTATACAACACTTTTATTGTCAAAAGCGTTTTCTAAATCCCACTTTAGACAACGTTTTTTGCCTTTTTATCATATACCTTAGACAACGTTTTTATTTTATTTTAATGGTATACTTTAGACAACGCTTTCACTAAAAGCGTTGTCTAAACCCCACCTTAGACAGCGCTTTTAATGAAAGCGCTTTCTAAACCCCACCTTAGACAGCGTTGTCTAAGGTATACGAAAATTTAAAAAAAAAATTCCTTTAAAAAGCATTGTCTAAGGTTGCCAAATTATAGGCACCTATTTTTATCCACTTTTTCACCTGGTTTTTAAACCAGAATTTGTATCTGTTTTCCAATCCAGAATTTGCACTAAATTATCCTATTTAAACCTACTAATTTAGGCACCGATTTATAGATACAAAATAACTGGATTTTCAATCACCAATATCTACGAAACAATTCATACAATCGTACCAATATCTATGAAACAATATTAACGAAACAATTCATACAATTCATTTCATCCAACTATACATTTTTGGTTCAAATGAAATTCTACATAAACTAAAATGTGATAACTCTCCGAGCTATACATTTTCATCCAGTTGCAACTATACTATAACGTGAAACAACACAAAAATATTGTAATTGATCAATTAAAACAAGTCATAATCAATATGTCTATAGTTACATACACATACTCAAAATTTTCATCAATTAAAGTAAGAGTACAATATACCTTATAACACATTTAGCCCCATAATGAATTGACATCATTCCTCTTTAATTTCATCCAAATGATTACTTGAGTAATACGCACACTTGAATTCATCAAAGTACTACATAATAATATAACATAATTTGATTTAGTTTCAACTATTTAATTATATGAGAAATATGTATTAAATATTAAAATAACTCATAAGTTAGAAATACATACATCAGATGGAATCTCTAATCGATCCAAAGAAAGAGTTTCTCTCATAAACCTCAACATGAAATATCCGCAATCTATACCATTACGTTGCAGAGGACACTACACATGAAAAGAAAATATGGATAAATCCTAAGTTTTATCAAGTATCATCACTAATATAATAAAAAATGTGATAATTAATAATATACCGCCACTTTTATCCATGTAATGTTGTTGGCTCTCCTTTTTGATACTTGGATATATCGTTGGGCTCGAAAAGCTTGTATAATGCTAATAAAATATAAATGAATATTTAGAACAATTCACATAAATTAATAAATACACACAAGAATATTTAGAACAATCTCACTTACGTGTCAATCATGTTCTTCATATCCGGGTATGTTGTTCAATCATTTCCTAACGAGTCAAGATAATAAACAATTTCTCTGATAAGATTGATTGCGACCAACAACCAATGTCCATTGTATGATTAAACAAATGTTAGATGGAAATTTTCTACACGACGTCAAAATAGAAAATAATTATGATAGATGAATTTAGAATGAAAATCTAACCCAGTATTAAACGGTAAAAAGAACAATTTTTCCGTATCTTTGTTGGCCATGAAGAGGTTGTGAACGTACACCATCACGTCATCTGGTCTACTTAAGATTAAAGCTAAGTTGACGGACGCAGGGCTTAAGAATCCAAATCTTTCATCCAATCCACTTGGGCGCATCACTTTGTCATACAAAAAACTTAAATAAAAACATCATTAACATTAGACTATTCATTTGAAACATAAAGTAAATAAGTTGTTCAATTAATATAACAAAGTAGACCGGATATACCTCACATATGTATTGACAACACTGACGCCTATTTCTTCATGACGAAAGATTTGCACAAATTCTTCATTACCAACTAATTGTTCATATCCAAATCCAAAAATACCTTCCTCCATATGTATAAGCCGAATACCTCCGGTAGGAATATCTGTCAACTCTAGAAACGTCTGAAGGCACGACCTATACTTGGAGGTAGGTTTTTTCCTAGTCGCGGTCTTCTTAGCACCAACCTTTTTTTGTTGTGTGGAGACGTTGCTAACCTCCTTATCGTGAAGCTACATATCATATAAATAGTTAGATGAAGTATAAAATCAAGAATTTAACATTTTCCATGCATAAATATCATATAATTGTAATGTACCTGTTTTTTTTAAACAACGGACTCGGTATGCCGCGAAATAGCCTTATCTTTTGATTTGGATCTTGTTGGAGTCTAATTAATATAACCATGTAAAAACTGTACGTTAAATATGCGTAAAAACTTTGAATCTACATATTAAGGTTAACAAAGGTTCATAATGGTTTTAAGCATACCTCATATCCTACGCTAATGATGTTTGTCGGTCATGCAACAAACGAACTTATTGTTTGTTCCACCGTTGTTGCATCCGAAACATCGTCAAGATATGGTAATAATACATTCGGCTCTACTGCAATATCAACCACGACTTTCAAACATCCAGTGGGGAGAGTTCTAGCGTGAAGTAATTCTCTGTTAGTGTTATGCACTTTTCCCTTGCCAACCATCCGATAATATGGTGACGATAAGTAGAGCTGACAATGGGAAATGCCCTAAAACCAATAATAAATATGAAATTGTTAATGCGTATATATGTCAATTACATGATTTAAGCTAATAGTTCAATTTAAGACAAATATATATAATTACCTCTGGAATGTTCGGCTGAAAGTTACAGTTGATACTATCTTTGTCCAAACCATCTTTAAAACATGCTGAAGCGCTAGCCTCTTTTTCTTTCCTTAATGCACGAACTTCAGCTTCTAGTGCTTCCAATTTTGCATTAAGCTCTTTATTACTAGGAGACTTTACTTTTTTAATACTCAAGGAGGCCAGAGTGATCCCAAATCCCTTACCCCTCACCCGACCCGAGTACTCACGTACATCTAATGCCCGACTAAGTATGCTCCTAGTATCATCTGGAGATAAAGCTGAATGAGATAGCGCCTCCTGAAAATCAGATGAATATCGAATACTTGTCAAATATTTGTTAACAAATTCTTTATTTAATTAAAGAAATAATGTTATACTTACACATTTCTCAAATACTTGTTGAACATCTTCTTTAGCAACTCCAGATTTGCCCACACGGGCTTCCTTCCACAAAACATGTGCAAGAAAAGATGTTTCAGAAATTTTCTCCTTCTGCAACTACACATTAAGTCATTAATATGATAAAATAAAACTCAAGATGAACAAATATATTATTGCAATTTATAGATACTTACCATAGATTGTTCTAAGCGTCCATATCCGACACGTCCTTTTCGGTATAGATACGCGGGACTTGATGCTCTTTCCCAATTTGTGTCACTTATTCTTTTAAATGCTGGGTCCTTTCGTTTGGATTTAAACACTTTCCATTTCTTTGGAAGCTCCGCATCAACATGATTACCATCTTCATCCCTAAGATACTTGGATGATAAAAATGTTTTAAACCCTCTTAGTAGCTTTCCGACCAATTTAAGACAAAAATCTCTTCTATCATCTTCGATGTTGAAACACCTCTAAGAAAAACATACACATTGTTCGTTAGTACACATAATTTAAGAGAAATAATTAGTTCGCATAATTAAAGACATAATTATTGTACCTTTATCTCAGTCCAAATTTTTTCTTTGGATTCATTCAACTCTTTTTTTCTCCAATCATCACAAGTAATTGGAATCTCATTCCTTACTAATGCACCAATGAAACTAGTCAAGGTATGACCATTAGGTTCTATAAGCCGCCCAATCTCGCTCCAATGCACATCTAGAATGATGCCTCGGTCTCTACCATGGATCACTCTCATCATCATTGTTATGCCTCTTCTAATATCGTATTCTGTAGATACCTTTTTATTACCTCATTCATGCGTAGAATGATCATCATGTGGGCGATCATCATTAGTGGCCATATCTAACTTGTAATAAAGAAACCAAGGATATTAAATATAAATTATAATGAAAGCAATTGAAAATGAAAAATAAAGAAACCAAGGATATCAAATATAAGTTATAATGAAAGCAATTGAAAATGAAAATAAAGAAACCAAGGATATCAAATATAAATTATAATGAAAGCAATTGAAAATGCAAATTACATAATATATAACATTTTACTATATTACCTATTTCACTAACATCTCTTTCTTTTCTTTGTTGGAATATTAATTACTTGTTTCTTAGCAATGCAGACGGATGAATTGATCTAAATTCCCTCGTTATGATCATTCCTGATATATGACTCATCCGCTATAAGATCCTCATCTTCATCATTTCTATTCAACTCATTCAGTCTAATGCACGACTCATTCTCAACATCAATATCACATTGATCGACATCGCTATCATCAACCACTTTGTTAGAGAAAAGCACTATAAATCATTTTGTACTCGTCGGGTCATTCACATAGAACACTTGCTTAGCTTGAGATGCTAGAATAAAAGGTTCATCTTTGTACCCCACCCTAGTAAGATCAACTTGTTAAAATCCAGACTTATCCATTCGTATGCCACTACTATTTACCCACTTGCAACCAAAGATGGGAATCTGAAACTTCTCGTAATCAAACACCAAAATATGCTCAATAACTCCAAAATATGACAAATTTGCATATTTGGGGTTTAAGTCCCTCATACTTGATATATGCATTGCTTCAGCTAGCACGGTGACACCACTATTTTTCATAGTATTCTTATCATCTTGTTCTTTGGTATAAAATATGTATCCATTAATTGCGTATGCACTATGAGAAAACACATGCAAACTTGGACCATATGCCAAACATCTCAACCTTTCTGTAACCGAAGCAGGATCTGAATAGAGCTTCGAATAAATATGATCCTTTAACCATTGTATGAAACTTTGATTGTGCTCTTGTACTATTAAATTTTCATTTATGTTCGGATTTAACCTTCGGAGTACATCCTTGTGCATTTCAACATATGGCTCAACCTCATTATAATTGTGCAGAACATATAAATGCACGTGATCCCGTTCATCCCTTGATACTGTCACAATTTTATTTCCAATTAATTTTTTACCTTCCTTTTTTTCGAAAATCTGAGCTTTGGGGAGTCTAATCGATTGAACGTTGGACAAATATTTAGTACAAAACTCAACAGCTTCTTCAACAATGTATCGTTTAACAATACAACCCTCTTGTCGACTTCAAGATTTCATGTACCCTTTTAATATTTTCATATACTATTCAGCAGGGTACATCCATCTCATATAAGTTGGTCCACACAACTGTGTCTCTTTCACAAGATGAACAACTAGATGAACCATTATGTCAAAAAAAGAGGGAGGAAAATACATTTCAATCTCACACAAGGTAATTACAATCTCTTTTTGTAGTGTTGGTAAGATCTTGAGATCGATCACCTTACTACAGATTGACCTAAAGAAAAAACACAATTTAGTTATTGCACTTCTTACTTTTCTTTGGCAAAATAGAACATATACCTATTGGTAGAAAATGTTCCATTATAACATGGCAATCATGTGTCTTCAAAATCTTCAACTTGAGGTCTTTCATAGACACAAGTCTTCTAATATCTGAAGAGTATCCTTCTGGAACCTTAACTTCACTCAGAAACTTACACAATTATTTTTCTCCTTTCTAGATAGAGTAAAAGCAGCAATTGGTAGATATGCTCGTCTTCTTTTCTTCACGGGTGCTAATTCAGTTCTCATTCCCATTTTTAACATGTCCTCCCTTGCTTTAAGGTCATCCTTAGACTTTCCTTTTATATCGAGTAACATACCGATAACACTTTCAAATACATTTTTTTCAATGTGCATAACATCAAGAAAATGTCTCACGTACAAAGACTTCCAATATGGCAATTCAAAAAATATCGACCTTTTCTTCCACCCACCTTTGACAACCTTATGTGCAAAAGGCTTGTCAAACTCAGTACGCATATCTTTCACCTTTTCAAAAACTTGGTCACCTGACAATGCGAGTGGAGCTTTACGCTGTTCGGTGTCTCCATTGAATGCTTTTCTCCACCCACGGTAGTGATGTTTAGAATGTAAGAATCTATGATGACCAAGAAACACATTCTTCTGACAAAGTTCCAATCGAATCGTATCGGTTCCATCTTCACAAATAGGACACGCACGTTGACCTTTAATGCTATACCCAGATAGATTCCCGTATGCTGGAAAATCATTAATTGTTCCAAACAACATCACCCTGAAATTGAAACTTTCTTTCCTATATCCATCATAAACCTCCACACCGTTCTCCCACAAAATCTTTAAATCTTCGATCAAAGGTGTCAAGTATACGTCTATGTCATTCCCTGGTTGTTTAGGCCCGTAGATTAACATAGATAACATCATGTACTTACGCTTCATACATAGCCATTGAGGTAGGTTATAAATCATAAGAATCACAGGCCATGTGGTATATGAGATACTTTGAAGACCATGCGGGTTCATTCCATCAGTAGATAATGCCAAGCGAAGGTTTCTTGCTTCTTCTCCAAAGTCAAGATAATCATTATCAATCTTCGACCACTGTGGTGAATCAGTCGGATGCCGATACTTTCCATCAATAATTCTTTCTTCTGCATGCCAAGTCAGGTGTCTTGCATCGGTTTCACTATGAAACATGCGCCTAAATCTCGGAATTATAGGAAAATACCATAAGACTTTTGTTGGAGACAATCTTTTCTTATATCGAGACAAACCGCATTTATGGCACTCAGTTAATGATGCATATTCGTTACGAAAGAAAACGCAATCGTTAGGACAAACATGTATCTTATCAGAGCTCATGACAATAGAGCACAACATTTTTTTGACTCATAGTTTCGATTAGGAAGAACATTATCTTCCAATAGCTTTTCTATCATAGGGCCAACAACTCTGTGAACTTTTATCCGACCATCCATTGCCCGCCTTTAAGTTGTACAACTTTAATACCGCAGACAGTCTTGAGAATTTAGTGCAACCTTTATACAACGGTTTCTCTGCATCGCTTACCAACCTCTCAAACATTTTAGGACAATCATGAAGATCTTCTTCAATTGCTTCTACAATCTCTTCAACTCGGTCACAATCGTATGTTTTCGTGTCTTTGTCGTCTGAAGCATAGGTCGTATTACTTTTCCCACTCGGTTCAACATTCTCGTTAATTTTCTCACCGTGAAATTTCCAACACTAATAACTTCGATCAATTCCATGCCTCAGTAAATGCGATTTCAATCCATCTGCGTCAACCTTACCAATATAACAACAAGGCAAGCAAGGACATTTCATTCGTCTGGGGTTTTTAACGTGTTGAACAACAAACTTAACGAATTCCGCAACCCCATTCTCGTACTCTTTGGATAATCGATCGGCACACATCCATGTTTTATCCATGGTTTTCCTACTTATTAAGGTAAGCAATCAATATCAACTTCAATAACGTATACATAACCAATGTAAATTCAAACGACAATAACATATATACATAACCAATGTAAATCCAAACGACAATAACCTATACATAACCAATGTAAATCCAAACGAAAATAACCTATACTATTTTCACTATTTTCACATAATCAGTCAAGAACGAAAACTATTGTATTAGAGTTATATAGTTTTTGACATGAGAAGCAACTAGATTGATATTGCAGCAGACAACAAGCTAGATTAATAGTCGGGTAGTATCTTCGAATATCCTAAATACAATTCTACTAAGTATTACGATCTTACTACACTTTCCATACCCGTGTGCCGCATAACGTTTAAGAAAGAAACTAAACAATTGCCTTAAAAGACTAAAAATTACATTGGATGAGGTATCATCACAACTCACTTCTTAATTTTGTCCTCAAACAACAAACCTTCCAAAATGATTGAAACTTTAACTTCAAACATCATATTAGACTCTTTCATAAGGAAAATAAACTTATCATTTTATAAAAATCATTCTCAAATCTCAATCATTGTTCATCTAAATGACAAACAATTTAGCTTCTAACAACTTTCAAGTTCACTTTATTTTCTCACAATTTACAGATATTTACATCATTCAAGTTGAAAATAGAGTTACATATAATAACAACAATATAACAACAATATTAGACTTATCGAATATTACAACAAAATAACAACAATATAATCGATATTACAATCAATAAACAACATTATAACCAAAAACTCAGTCAAGAAAATAACAACAATATTATGACTTATCAAACATAACAACAACAATGTATCTTATGAGAACTCAGTAGAGGACGAACTCGAACAAACTCAGTCAAGAAAATGGACGAACTCGGTAGCTTATCGAACTCAGTCTACAGATTAACCAAAAACTCAGTTTCTTATACAAACAAGCAGACATATCAGATGGCTAAAATGAAATAACCTAAACCTCAACTAAAAAGAGACAAAAACTCAATCAACACCCAAATGTTATGAAGAAATTTGTACCTCTTCTTCTACACGATGGAACAAAACCTCAGTCAACACCCAAATGTCTTCACGATTCTTCAAAGCAATCTTCACAAGAACCACAATGATTGAAACCGAGAAACGAAGAACATAAACGATTCAAGGTTTATGGAGGGTTTTCAGGTTTAGGTTTCGCGTTCGCATGGGGGGAAAGAAGAACAAAAACGAACGAAAATAGAAACTGAGGTCTAATATTTTAATTTAATTAGACCTTAGACAACACTTTTGATTTTATTTTTTTAAAATTTTAAGAACTTAGATAGCGCTTTCTCAAAAGCGCTGTCTAAGATATACCTTTAAAAGCGCTTTGAGAAAGCGATGTCTAAAGGGCACCTTAGACAAAGTTTTTTAAAATATTGTGAACAATTTCCGTGTTTTATATTTTTTTCACTTATAACAGCGCTTTTTTAAATAAGTGTTGTCTAATGTGCGCTGTTAAATGTCATTTTTGGCATAGTGAATTGACAATTCGACGTGAATAATGTGTTCTCTGTAAGTTTTTGTTTTAACTGAAAACATGGCGGAGATGGAGGAATCGGTGCTGGTTGTTTTAGAATTTTTATGGAAGACAAAGATTTCTTTAAAAGTAAAGATATTTGCATGGCGAATGGTTCTCAATAAACTACTGACTCAGATGAATCACAGGACTGGGCCTCCAGGCTGTATTGGGCCATGACCCAATACGTCGAGCATATGGCCATACGCTCGGGCAAGTATACTTGTTGGACGGGCGAAGCCACTTAACGGTCGGGCACGCGTTCCATGTGTCGGGAACATACTCAGAGAAGGGCAAAGAACAGGTCTGTCATTCCACTTGCCACATCACCCAAATGTCCCCTATTATCTCCTGAAAGATAGGGGCAGTTGGACCAAGGACCATACCACTTAGCTAGATCTTCACGTTTCTTACGCGTTCCTTGGCAGTTCTTCCTTGGGCCTAGCTGATCCAGCCTAAAGAAGGACCTCGGCCCAGCGCTGGGGGCTCACTATAAATACCCTTTTTCATTAAAGGGTCAGATATTCTGATTTAACTCTTCTAACTTACCACTTTATGTACCTCTATTGACTTTGGCATCAGAGCGTCTTGCAGGTACACCCCCTCCATTCCATCCATTTTTCTGTTTAGACCCAATTGCTGGAAGGCCCTCCTGATCAGGTAAGATCAAACGCTCTTGAAGATCTGACCAAATCGCCGCTGTTGTAGGCATCTGATGTGAGTTTGAATTGTACAACTCGAACAAGCGGAAAAACCTCGTGATGTTATCACAGATCCTAGAATCTAAAATTGAGTGTTTTCTGACGTAGTTTAATTTTTAAACCAATTCGGTGTGCATCGTTTCATATATGGATGCTCTTGGAGAATCTGTTACTGATGTGCATGTTGCTAATGTGAAAGTTGCATAACGTCTAAAATTGGATGAAACAAATGTTGCTCGTGAGATGAACAAATGTTGCTCGTGAGATGATAAATAATATGGTCATTCAAATAACCATTTTGATGACATTGAAGTAAAGAAATTGTTGTAATACAACTAATATTAAGCATGTGTATAATGCACAACACAATTTTAAGTCTATCACTTGGTAAGGTACACTCTATTTAAAAATGCACAACATGTGTATAATGCACAACATTTTCTGAGTTATATTTTATATATTTAGCCAATGTGTGACTTGTAGCCAATGTGTTATACATTTTGTGAGTTATATGTTATATATTTAGCCAACGTGTGACACTCTATTTAAAAATTAAATATATAAATTAGGTTATATGGATATGGTTTAGTTGGACACTTGTTAGGTTTAACTTTGGTTACAAACTAAAAAAGATAAAAAGAAATAACAGCCACAACCAAAAAAGAAAAAGCAGACCACAGAAGAGTGTTATTGTCACTAGTCAATGTGTGTATCATCTTGATATGAAGAATAAATTTCATTACAGCTTCTAACTAGTCAATGAGTGTTGGTGTGTTATAAACATATTTAATAATTAAAATTAGTGTGATAATGAACGAAAATAGTGATATAGTTACCATGTACAAAAAAACCCACCCACTCACATAAGGTCTTATTAGGTAGGTAGGTACATTGATAAGTTGATATGAATAAGAAGAAAAAAAATAGAACTATCTTGCTGATGGAAGACATCCATTTGACAAATCAGGGCTCTCAATTTCAAGAAAACTTGTAAGCAAAGTTTTCCTTGAAGATTGTGGTTTTGAATCACCTGAGGATGATACTTTCATTTGACTATCTGTTCCTTTCTCTATCTTAGAAGCATCTTGTATTGCCAAAATCACTTCTTGCATCCTTGGCCTAGAGGCACCATGTGGTTCTACACATTGCATGGCTATTTCAGCAACCCTCCAAATTGATTCAGTTTTCACATTTCCAATTAGCAAAGGATCCATAATGCTGATTATATCCCCTTTTCGAATTAACGACCTTGCCTGCAAAAACAATATTTTAGTCATATAAGTTTTTTTTCATAAGTTATTATGGAGAGCTTACGAAAATATGCTGAAAATAACTTATGCACATGTTGTAAGCTTGTTTACATAAGCTATCTCAAACAGTTTCAGAAGTGCTTATGCCAATAGATAAGCTCAAATAAGTCAATTCAGTGAGGCTGCAACGTCAACAACATACCCAATGAACTATATTCATTTCTGGACCATAATCTTCTGGTGACACCGGCTTCTTTCCGGATATCAGTTCCAATAGAACAACTCCGAAACTGTATACATCACTCTTTTCGGTCAATTGCTGATTTGCATAGTACCTATTAATATCGAGAGAAAAAAATGAGCTCAACATGTTTAAGAAAAACAATGTTGTTGATCGTGGAAACACAACGCTAATGTCTTACTCAGGATCCAGATATCCCACAGTTCCTCTTGCAACACTTGATATATGAGTTAAATCTTCTTCGGCCAGTCTTGAGAGTCCAAAATCTGAAACTTTTGCTCGCATATTGATATCTAGGAGAATGTTGCTTGTCTTTACGTCTCGATGAATGATACTAGGATTGCAGCCTGTGTGTAAGTATTCAAGACCTATAGAAATAGATATTTTGTTATTTAACTGTTTATTCGGAAAAAGGAAATACTAAAAGTTACTTATGGACCAAGGATCAACCTTTGGCTGAATCTTCTGCAATTCGAAGCCGAATTAACCAGTCTAATTGCTTCTGACTTGAACATTCTGTCAAAACGTTGGAATTTGAATTATGATATATTTTTTTACTATCAAGTATGTAGACGAATACAAGGGTATGGAATTAAACCATGAATGTGATCCCTTAGAGTTCCATTGTGCATATACTCATAAACAAGAATATGCTGATATTCTTCTTCACAATATCCAATCAGAGGAACCAAGTTTCTGTGATGAATTCTTGATAGTAGAGCTACCTGCATTTGCAACGTTAAAATCAACACGGTAAAATTCAAAAACACAAATCTTTTGATTCAAGTAAGAAAACACTACCTCAGTTACAAATTGATGGTTCCCATGGCTTGATGGATCAGTCATAGTCTTAACTGCAATCTCTTTTCCGTCTTTCATTTTTCCATAATAGACAGATCCAAAGCTTCCTTTTCCAATTTTCTTTGAAAAATTGTCGGTAGCTTCTCTCAAATCTGAGAGATTAATATAGTATGCAGTACCTTCATCCATTAAATTCCCATCTCGGCCGAAAGAGTATCCGGTTAAATGTTTAGTACTACTGCGTCCCGGATTACCTGAGCATAATAAGGCTTTAACAATAGAAATTTATTATATATATTCGTCAAGAAAAAAGTATTAGACTTGACTTGTTTTTTCACTAACCTTTTTCATCACTTTTCTTTTGAGAAGCCTTTCGCCTTAGGTAATGTAATAACAACAAACTCCCTATGAACAAGACTAATAGAATCACTAGTACTCCGATCGAAACTCCTATTATCAACTGAAAATGCTTTTTGTTCTTTCTATGTAGTTCAGGATTATCATCATAGCTGAAAGAGAAAATAAATTTCTATCAGTGTCACTTCAATCTAGATACTGATAAACTAGTCAGAAAAAATCCTTGACCTATGCTTTTGCTGAGCTTACATGAAAGTGATTTTTGAAGACAATAATCCTGCAGGTATTTCCCCGATAAATGAGTTATTCTGTATGTACCTGGCATAGATACATTCATAAATGTATGAGGCTAACAACAAAAATGCTACTGGTTGTTCCAAAAGTAGAGATGATAAATATTGACGAGTAAACGCTACATACAATGCTTGTAAACTTGGCAAGCTACCGAGGTAAGGCGGTAGTGAACCGTTAAACTTATTGTTCTCTAGATGTCTGCATATCATTATTGGAAGAAGAAAAAAATTAAAAAGAGAAAAAAAGAAGAGTGTTTTCCAAGATATTGATTCCGAACTAAAGAACTTACACAATCTTTAGATTGATAAGATTGCTCAGGTCAGGTAAGTTTCCTGTAAGCGAGTTTCCATCTAACCACCTAAGAAAACAATAATGAATTACAAAAGCTAAAATAAATAGAAGCATTTTCTGTTTCGAAGGTGTTTTACTTACAATTCTTCCAAGGCGTCCATGTTGTTGAGCTCTTGTGGTATTTCACCGGTCACGTTCCTTCTTGACAAGTTTCTAATTCAAGTTATTGCAATCAGTAAAAACATGTACTGCTTTAATTTCAAAATGTTATGTGAACAACAGGAACGTTTAATTGCAATTTTTCATCATGCTTCTGACTTACGTTTTTCTGGGATATAACTACATCGCTAGCTTGCACTCTATAGTATTAACATTTGGATATCGAAATTCTAATGTGTTTAAAAACAGCTGCCATAGATGGCTCAACCAATCACTAGACACTTAGCATGAAATGGAAGTGTCAACAAAAAAGGTATAGAACTTTACATCTTTGAAATTCTTGGAGGTGTAGCGGTACTACAGTTCACCCAATCCCATGGAGTTGGAACACAAGGATCGCCTTCGTTCTTCGGGATAATTTCATCAGACAAGGATGCAAATGCACTTACAGAATTTGCTGTAAAAACAAAAGTATGGTTAGCAATTTGTTCATTTGATACACATTCTTGATTCCTATTTCCCTAACTAATATGCTATAATTTGTATCTGTAACTATCGAATATTATATCAAATTCTTCAATACATGCACCAAAACATCTATTTTCCCCAAATACACACCGATATTAATAAGAACTTACAATCTTGCTTGAAGGTCTTCGAAGCAATTTCTTGATATTTGCTTATTTCCATAGCATTTAGTAGAGGCCCTCTAGTGGAATCACGCGTCCTCTTAAATGAGAAGGAAAGAACAAACTCCAGACTCACATTCATGTAACTTGGTTCGTAAAGGGTGTAGCTACCATTAGCATTCTCTGCTATGTTCACCACCGCGTTGCTATAGTCAGGTATATAAGGTTGCTCCAATTTGAATTTCCTAGTCTCATTCTGACCCAAATCTTCGATTTCTGCTAAGTAAGCATAAGCTCTAGCATTCGCGGGAAAGTCTTCTAAGTTGAGTCTGTAACTAAGTAATCCTTTTGTGCCAACAACTGCAGTTTGCATCACCTTAACTGGAGGGTATTCTCTGGTCTCTATTCCTATGTTCCTTGTTGTGCTAATTCTTTCTGTGCCTGTTGCTACTCCAACAAGATAATTTTGTCTTTTTACAAGATCAGACTCCCATATTCTATCATATGGATCCTCTGGATACCTGATGAATATTAGGTAGATAAATCAAGCTGATGAAACCAAATATATGACTTTTTGAATTTTAGAATTCTTAATCACATGTAGTTTCTATAAGACAATTTAGGAACTAAATTCGTTGATCCAAAAGGATTAATATAATCTGAGATTTTTAATTGTAGTGACTGTTAGAGCAACCCTAGTTCAAAAGATAATAGATACAATTTTGTTAACATGCATGATTTGATCACATAGTTCGACCAATTTTGTTAACACGCATGATTTGATCACATAGTTCGACCAATTTTGTTTAGTGTTACAAATTACAACTAGTGCTTAAATATTATAGTCCAATTTATAAGATTACCCGGCCCTGAAGCGTATTGCAAATTTGCAAGGGTCAAAGTCCCCCAACATCTGCAGGTCACCGCCCAACAAACGAATGAGTCAAGCCTAAATCCCAACTTGTGCTTAAATACTATGGTCCCATTTAACAGATCACTTGTCCACTTATCAGAAAACTATGAGTCATTCCTATTCTGGGCCGCTCACAAGGCCCACTCATCAAGGCCCAATAGCAAGCACTAAGACGAAAGGGGCGATGAACAGGTACGACCTCACTCAAGTACGGAGCGCATGATTCCGACCACCTGTCAACTTCTCACCGTCAGATCTAATCGGACGGTGATCCACACGAAACGCCGGATCAAGCAGAAGCAGTTCTAACCACCTTCCGTATATAAAGCTCTGCACGCGCCGAGATCTAGGTATTCTACCCATTCTCACACTCACACTCAAACTACTTCACATTCATTCACCGACTTGTGCGTTAGAGTGCTAACCTCGCAGGTCTACCCCACTCCGCCGCATCGGAAGTTCACTCCACCATACCTGAACCCTATCTCACTCCATCATCAACTATTTCTAGTCCCTAACCAAACAATTCCCAACGGTTACTATTTAAAATATGAGCAATTTCATCAACTAATCCAACATCATCTTACAATTTCACGGACTAAATCGATGATTCACTGTAAGAAAACATAAGAGAAAACCACCATACCTAACAGCCTCCTCAGTTGGAGCACCAAAATTAATTCTTGCAGCCACTTTCAAGAAGAAATCATCCTCAAAATCAGTAGCATACATAGAAAGATTCAACGGCCTAAGCTCAAGAGTAGAAATAAAAGGCGAACCAGTAGTAGCACAACAAACACAAACATCAACAGAATCTGCAGGTGCCCTAAAAATCATTTCCTTAACATAAACTCTTGAATCATCATAGATTGACACAGTAGCCCATTTAGTTGCATCCAAATAAAGCTGAAACTGAGGGTAAGTATCACCATTTTCCAAACTTCCATACTGAAAACTTGCTCTTACCAAATACCTTCTTCTCTCCTCAGTCACAAGTGTATAACAGTATTTCCTACTATCAGTTGGAAAATCTCTGCGTCTCTCATACTGAACTTTGTTCCCATTAGGGTTTTTCACTTCCACTGTCTCACCATTTTTCATGATCTCAGAATCTGAAATCCATGAAATCCCTGTGGCTATGTCTGTGTAGTTAGTTCTTGTTCCTCCACAATCAATGCTTACAAACTCTGCAAACAAAAGACAATAATTTAGAACAGCATAATGATTATACTATATAGTAAAAGTAAAATGCATGGCTAGGTACATTATATTAGACATATACCTTGAAGTTGTGAAGTTGTGTATGATATTAAGAAAAAAAGTGTGAAGAGAAAGAGAGAAAATAAAGACATTGAATTTAGGAAGAGAACAAAGTAGTAATGATAATTTGGATGAAGAAATTTGGTTGATTGAACAAAATTAATTGCTTCTTTGAGATGATAATATGAAACAGCTTTTTTCCACTTAATGCCTTTTTTGCTTTAAGTCTTTAACTTTACATATTGATAGTTGTTTTGTATGGCTTTTTTAATCTCATTTTTCGAATCTTCTTTTTCTTTGAGAAAATAAGACTCTACTTGTTCCTTTTCCTTTATTTTTTTACTTTCCCTATTATCATAAAAAAAGCAACACACAACCTTAGGGGTGGCAAAACGGATCGTGGCTAGACTTTTATGTCAACCCGCCACCTTGACGGGGCGGGCTAGACTTTTATGCCAATTTCAACTTGGCGGACATATCCGCCCCGCTATTTTTTAACGGGATTTAGACGGGGCGGGCGGCCCGTTTTGCCACCTCTACACAAGCTCAATAATGAAAGGAATTAGTACATTTTTATTTGGTATAACAAGAGATTAATATTTTGATTTGAGCCCACTTTATTAAATCCCCAATAAGTTAAAAACAACTAAAATTAGGTTTAGGAACCTTTGTCCCTAAAGCTAAAGTTTTATGAATCAATTTTTTCTTTTTAAATGTGAAATATGTTAGGGATTTGAATATGCGTATATGGGATTTGATGCGATGTTTTTGCAATAGTTAATCGAATTAAATTAATAAAATAAAAATTTAGTATTTTTTGTCTAATAATTTAATGACAGAATAGAAAGAAACATAGTCAAATAAAAAAGGAATGAATGAAGTAGAATGAAAATTTTATTTCATCATTTGAGTATTTTAGGACGGATCAAAGAAATTTTTCGTTCCATCCAACTCAAAAAGAAAGAAATATGATGGTAAGTGATAGAGTAGAATGAAATTTATACCATTATATTTCACTTATTTCCATTAAAATTTAAACGATCAAAACAATAGAATATTACTTCATTTCATCTTTTTTTCCTTTTCATTCCAATAATCAAAACATAACTTTAAAAATAAATAATGGTTGTCCCGAGTGTACCTCTTAAAAGTGAATAAAAGAAATTGAACTCATACCCGTACAATCAAATATTTCTATAACTATGAATTGGATAGGTTTTGAGCAAAAGCCTTTCCAATCTGTTAGTGATGAAAATCTGAAACTAATCAAAAGCAGCAACATCTCCTTCATTCCATCTCATGTCATTTATGCAGATGGCATACTTATTTTTTGTAAAACAATAATTTCTAAATTAATGCTCGTATTCATCTCTTCAAATGATACTTCATGGTCTCCAATTAGATGGTTAATAACACAAAGTCATTCATCTACTTTGGCTCTATTAAAAGCTCCAAGCTTTAAACCGTTTTGAATATGACTGGATTTACTAGAGGCTCCTTACCATTCATGTACCTTGAAGTGTCATTTAAAAAAGGTAAAACTAAAGTCTCTGATCTTAGCCATGTGGCTGATAGAACCATTGCTAAATTGTCTGGTTGGAAGGGATTCACTCTCTTTATGGCAAAAAGAGTCGGGTTGGGTAAATCAGTCAATGAAAGTATACTCACACGTACAATATATATATATATATATATATATATATATATATATATATATATGTGTGTGTGTGTGTGTGTGTGTGTGTGTGTGTGTGTGTGTGTGTGTGTGTGTGTGTGTGTGTGTGTGTGTGTGTGTGTGTGTGTCTTCTTTGACTTCCAATTCTCAAAAAAATATGGAGTTGGTTTCAAAGCACTACCAAGCTTGCTAATAGTATTCCCTAAAACTTGGATTCCTGGTGGAGTTTTTGCACCACTAACAGGTCCAACCAATGATTGTTTCTGCTTACCTTTGCTACTACTTTTATTCTCCATAACTTATGGGAAGCCATAAATCATGAGAAACTCAGAGACATAAAATCTAGAATTTCAAAAGTCATAAATAAAGTCAAAAATTAAATCTCTATTACTACTCACAATTCCTTAGCCACGTCTCATGCTTCAATGGAAGATTTCAAACTGCTCAAAGCTTTTAACATCTTGATTAAGCCTCATAGGGCACCCAAAATCAAGGAAGTCTTATGACATCATCCTCTCTTAGGTTGGACAAAGTGCAACAGTGACAATGCTTACAACCACAACAACCTTCCTACCGGATGTGGTGGATTGTTTCGTAACCATAGTGGTAACTTCATATTGACTTTTGCAGATTCAATCAAGTGATTCTCCTCATACATAGTAGAATTGGTGGTAGTCATTAGGGCTATGAAATTTGCTATTGAGAAATATTGGTTTAAACTCAGGATAGAGACTGATTTAGGTTGGTGGTATTGAGAATCAAGTGTGAGGAAGAAGTCTCATATTTATTAGAAAATGGAAGATTGAACACTATATAAATGGGAGAACCCACACTCGGGAAAATGACATATTTTATAGGGATGAAATTTATATACTCTAAGAAGGGTATCATTTTGCATCAACTGAAGTATGAACTTGAGCTTCTGAAGATATTTAAGCTACAAAATCATAAGGCTGATATCACACCTACAAATACAAATTAGAAACTTGATTATTATTCTTATGGTGTGGATGTGGATGCTACAACCTTCAAACACTGTTGGGGCGATTCGTGGAGGGTCAACGAGAGAGCATTTCTACTTGGGACACATCGTTGTGAGAGACACATCATACATATTCGCCTAAAACCTTAAGGTGATAGGTGTGTGAGTTCTCTCACTTATATAATGTTCTTAATCTTCTATTTTCTAATCAACGTGAGACTTCTTCCTTATACTTGATTCTCACCATGTGGTTCAAGCTTTTAACTTCTTTAATACCTTAGCAAGTCGAAATTGTTTGATAAAATTCTATTGTTTTTTTCTCTTCTAATAGACATCTTTTTATTTCTCACATTTTTAAAAAGGATAATTCTTGTATCGTTTTTTTTTTCTTTCAAACATAAATCTTAAGTGTAACTCCCTCACTTTTTTTTGTTCTTTCCCTATAGACATAGGAAATAATTTGTATAAAATAGGCTATGAATATCTAATTTTAGATTTTCTAGTTGATGAGTTTCATTGGTAAAATTCCACCCTTTTGTAATGTTTTCTTTTCTATAATATAAGATTTCATTCTAAAAAAATATACATAACATAATTTAATTTTTAATTTGTCAAGTATATTCACTAATTGTAACTATTTAAATTTCATTTTTTATATTTAATATTTGGCACTTTTTAAATATGTCTATTTTTCCCGTAAAAAAAAAGTATGTCTATTTTTAAAAATTGGTCTTATATTAAACTAAAAAAAATTATGCCTATTAAATCAATGGAATGGAGAGAAGATTTGATATCAATGCAAAAAGTTAAGTACAGTAAACATAACCTTAATTATGCAAAATTGAAGGGCAAAAGCTAAGATGGAAAGAGAGATTCATGATTAGACCGAGTGGGTTAAATTAATTAATGTAGTTAAATGAGTGCTTTAGTAGAGCGTATAATAATGTTATTAAAGGTGGAACTTTATATCATATTATCATGTTGTACTATTTGATGTTTGAAAAAGTACGCAGATATCGTGTGGTCCCCACAGTCTCAAATTTCCATGCAATTGGTCCAATGCACACAGATTGATTCACTTTGTCTTCTTTATTTTCAACTTTCGCTGCTTCTGTTTTTCAGCAGTTTTTCTTATTATTATTTTGGAAAATATCATTATTCTTAAATTTTGAAATTTTCGATAAAAATATTGCAAATATCAGAAATTTCATGTTTTTTTATCGGAAATAGTAAAAAATTTCAAATATATATATTTTTTACATTACTACGGTACCGAAAATTTCTGAATTTTTTTTAATTGCTACAGTTTTAATTTTTTCAAAGACATTTTCAATATTATAAAACTAGTAAGATATTCGTACGGGATAGTGTGTATTTATAAGATATTTAAATATGAAATGATAAATTTAATTATGTAATAATCAATCATTATATAAATCAAATTGTATTAAAAATCATAAATAAACAATTTTGATTACACGCTATATACGATTCTAAATAATCGAACAACTAATTTAGGTTTACTAATATAAATTCTTCGCTTGTGAAAAGGTAGAGAAAACTTCAAAATAAGAACATGTTGCCTTATATTCTACCAAATAATCTTTAAATGAGTGAAACAATATACAATCAAATATCTTGTAAGAATATTATTCTTATCGTCTTCACAATAGATGTTCTTTTTGAGATTTTCACATTTTTTAAGATAACGATTGATTGTATTGATTTCAATAATAAAATGGATATCATTTACTAAAATAATCATATTAATAATAGATTGTAGAATAGTTATATGAATTAAAATACAATAAATAATGGTAAGTTAGTGGAAAAAATAATAAATATCGCATTGATAATCTAAATGAACAAATAATTTGAGACAAATAAAAATAGGAAATATGACACCTATTGTGAGACGGAGGGAGAAAATATTTTCATGAGATTATAATTCAATAAATTTAAAAATAAGAAAAAAAGAAGATAGATAAAATTATTTTCAAAGTATATTTATCAAATGGTCCCCTGAAAATTGAAAATAAAAGTTTGTCATATTTGGGCTATCTTTTGCCATCACAGTGAGAAACATTTATATATCTATCTTCTGCTATCACAGTGAGAAACATTTATATATCTTCATATAAGCAACAGATTACTGTAACAAAGTTAACTTGAAGGGAAAAATGAATAGAGGATTGTATTGACAATCTTTTTGTATAACAGTATAAAATCACTTGAACAATTATCTAAAATACTGCAAGAAAAGTAACAAAAGATCATTTAAACACCGACAGAAAAAATGCGAAATGAAAATAAATGACAAGCATGTTTAGATACTTAACTTCATCAGCATTTGGAAACTGTTGCGATACCACCGTGGGGGAAGAGCTAGCGGAAAGCTTGAATTTCAGAGATGGAAAATCATTCGAATTGTGTGCTCCTGCTATTGGAACTGGATCAACAATTAAGGCAAATCATTCGAAGTGTGACACCATTCTAATATTCAACCTTTTATATTCAAAGAGTTTAACAAAAGAGTGAAACAGATTATACCAGCAAGTTGCATAACAAAGACAACGTTTTTTGGAGAAAACGCTGTTATATGTATTTTAAAAATTTAGCTAAAAAAGAGTGCTCTAAAAGCCAGCCTTTAGAGAGCGCTTATAAAAACATTGTTAAAAGTCATAAATTGAAATCACCTTTGACAATGTTTTTCTCAAAAGCGCTGCTATATAGGGAAACCTTAGAAAGCGTTTTGTTAAAAGCGCTCTCTAAAGTCATAAATATATTGAACTTTCAGAATCTCAAAAATGACAAATAGGAGTTCGAACCCACGCCCTTGAGGTTAAAAATAAATATAATAAACCTAAGACAGCGCGTTTTTGTAAAAGCGCTCTTATAGGTTATATTTTGAAATTCATTGCATCGACCTGCTCTCTTAATGCGTCGACGCAATGGACATTAATTTCATATAAATTATATTTTAAATACCTTAGACAACGCTTTCTTCAGAAAGCGCTCTCTAAGATAATTTATTTAATTAAATTATTATATATTATCAGAAAACCTAAGAAAGTGTTTTCTAAGGAAAACATTGTCTAATGTATTTAAAATTCAATTTATATGAAATTAATGTCCATTGCGTCGACGCATTAAGTGAGCAGGTCGACGCAATGGATTTCAAATTTGTGACTGATTGCTCTGTGCGCATGGGGAGTTGCTCCACTTTATGGGGATTTCAAATTTTAACTCTTCAAATGGTTTAATTATATTTTAAATCATTTACTATTCTTCTTCTTCCAATTCTTCCCAAAATTCCTCCAAAACCCTAAAAATCTTATTCTCTTTTCCAAAATTTCTATTTTCTTTTCCAATCTCTTCAACATCCTCATGGCTTCAACAAAAGTTGCTGGTAAAAGGTCAAGCCGTTCTGCCTTAACATCTCATTCGTCTATACCGGTGTTCGCTGGTGTTTTTCCGTCGAACAACCGCTGCTTTTTAATCTAATGTTAGATCAGTTTACTTGCATGATCAACCATACAAATCCTAGGATATAAGTGTTTTGGTCGAAAGTGATGATTTAGCCATCTTGTGTTGTTTTATTCTTACTAAAAAATTTATTATGTTTATATGATTCTACGAAACGAAGAACAAAAATAAGGTTTCTTGGCGAAAACGTGAACTAAGTAAATTCTGGTAATGTAAAAGAATAAATGGCAAGGGAAAGTAAAGGTTGACAAAAGTAAAGAACTTGTAAATTGCAAGAATCATAAAAATGCAAGAATGTTAAATAACATGAAATTCTATTAAACTGAATAAAAGTGGTGCTTCACACGTAGATTTTTCTAGAAATGAAACTCTTTTCTCTCACACGGGTACTTTGAGTAATTTTAAACAGGAATTTGTACACAATATCACACACACCCAAATCTAACAATACTTACTCTATTTATACACAACTAAATAACTGTCCCTAACGGACAAATTCTATAATTGTAACACTTGGCCTTCGGCATGTCTTTTTCTATCAAATGTTTCCATGTGTCCCTTCTACAAAACGTCTTTCATCTTTGATTTTCAAATCTCAGCACCTGCGTCGAAATAACACATCTCCTCAAAGCTGTCGAACCCGTCGAAGACCAGCCTTTTCCACTTTTAACTAACCCTCATTGAAGTTGTTGAAACATCTTCACTTCATATCTTTGTCGAAGACGTCGAAGATGTCCTTCACATTGCTTTAGTCGAACTTAATCCCTGAACATATTTTATTCCCTGATCAAAATGCTGTTTTGGATTCTGATTTCATGGCGTCGAAAATCCATGCCTACAAATTGTCCCCCAGCAAAGGTCTTTTCGACTATTTTGGAGAAAAGTCATTTGTTGTCGAGAATTACTTTGATGCCATGTCAACTTTTCATTTTCATCATTTCCAAGGCTAGATACTTCAAATCCCCGGAAATCTTCATCATCATATCTTTTCTCAAAACGTCAACTCAACCCACGTTCCTGACAACTACTCCACTACCCCTAAGGCTAGGAAATCATCAGTTTTTCAACTGCCACCAGCCCACTTTCTTTATGAAATAAGTTCGCCATGCGGCCCATGATTTAATTAAAAATTTAACCATTTCAATCTTTTTGTCTATAAATACTAAACCATTTCTCTCTTCAAAACCTTTTACACAATCTTCTTCTTCTCAAAGCAAAGAACTTCATACCTTAATACTTTCACCAATTGACCACCTTGTCCTTATCTCCTATTTATTCCATTTATTTTATTTAACCTCTAATAATACAATCATCCACCAAAAATATAATTTAATATCACAATTATTTCCGATAATATATATTATTCTTCACACATCACAATACAACATTTTCAATAAAATATTTAAATAAATTTGGGGCGTTACAACACTCCTGGTCGAGCTGGTGACAAAATTCTTACAAGTCTCAGTTTCCATCCCGTATATAGCGAGCCTCCCTTAAGTCATCACTTCTGCGACCAGAAGCAACGACTTTGGGAGCTTCTGTTCCAGATTGGCTCAATCCACTCATGCATCTAGAACGACCCAATAACCCAATGTCAAAGGGACTCATTGGCTTTATGCCCCTCAGCCGAGGAAGATTTGTCGACCATGGTTACCCGTGGTCAGATTCCTCTGCTCCTTTCAGGCTTCTGCCCGACATGTGGAGAAGTCATCCAGATTCGGTTAAAGGTAGCTCCTGCTCGGGTATCCTTCTGCCCGACGTGCATCCCTCCGACCAGGTATGCTCAGAGCAACGACTAGTTTCTGTGATGCTTCAACCGTAAGATTATCTCTTACTTCAACTTCGTCCATCGATATTACTTGTGATGGATCCGGAACATACTTCCAAAGCTGTGACACATGAAATACATGATGAAAATTGGAAAATCTTGGTGGCAACACCACTCTATAAGCGACAGGTCCAACTCTTGCCGAAATTTGATACGACCCAATGAACTTAGGAGTGAGCTTCCTCGACTTCAAAGCTCGTCCAACACCAGTCACCGGAGTAACCCTAAAAAATACATGGTCTCCTCCTAAAACTCAAGATCTTTCCTCCTCTTATCATGGTAACTCTTTTGCCTACTCTGCGAAGTCTTCATCTTTTCTCGGATCAACTTCACCATTTCAGTAGTCTGTTACACAATATAAGGTCCAAGTACAACATTTTCACCCGACTCATGCCAATACAAGGGTGTCCTACATCTTCGACCATACAAAGCTTTAAAAGTTTCCATTCTGATATTGGAATGATAACTATTGTTATACGTAAACTCAATTAACGACAAGTGACTATCATAAGCACCTCCTTGTTCAAGCACACAAGCCCTCAACAAATCCTCCAAAGATTGTATCGTCCTCTCTATCTGTCCATTAGTCTGAGGATGATAAGTTGAACTTAATTTCAGCTTCGAACCCAATACCTCTTGCAAACTCTCCCAAAACCTCGAAGTAAACCTCGGATCTTTATCCGACACAATGCTCAAAGGTATTCCATGCAACTTCACAATTACACCAATATATATTTCTGTCAATTTCTGCAACGAATAAGTAATACCAATCGGTATAAAATGCGTTGACTTAGTCAATCTATCAACAATCACCCAAATGGCATCATGCCCTCTTGGAGTAGTAGGTAACCCCGTAACAAAATCCATTGATATACTATCCCATTTCCACTCGGGTATATCCAACAGTTGCATCCAACCAACAGTTTTTTGATGTTCCACTTTCGACTTCTGACAAGTCAAACACGCATACACAAACTGAGCTATGTCTCGTTTCATACCAGGCCACAAAAATACCTTCTTTAAATCCTGATACATTTTCGTCGCTCCTAGATGAATACTCAATCTACTCTTATGCCCTTTGTTGTACCCAAAATTTGCCCTCTGATTTTTAACTCTAACCGACTTATTGTTTCACATTCATTTGTATCATCTTTATAGCATCGCATGTATTTCGTCTTAATATTAGCCGAAATAATTTCTCGGAATTTACAGACAGACTGGTCAAATTAATTTTCAATTGTGCCTAAAATCAGTGAACGAAAAAATGTCAAGTTTAAGTGTGCAAATGTCAGTAACATTAATCTGCGGTTCACGTGGTTTAATTTGACATGCTAAAAATATTTTTACGACTATTTGTGGTCATATGTTGATTAGTCTGAGCAGCTTAAACGGTCATAATTTTTATTTCAAAATCCGACCAAATGTTGTATTTTTCCGAGTCATTTATTTCGTGCTGATTATTTTGATGTGTTCATTTTATTTTTTCGAGCACTTTGGCGCCCGATTTTTTATTTTTTGAGTCCGTTTATTTTTATATTGGGTCTAGAATAAATAAATAGGATTATTAGTTTTTATTTTAATTATTAAACTTTATTTAATTTTAAATTAATATTTTATTGGGTTCCAAAATAAACATTAAGGCCCCTTATAATTAACCCTAATTGGTCCCTATATATACTAACTAGTGGAAGACGAAAAAAGGGAACAGAAAGAAAAATATATTGTAGCGGAGCGGCGGATCTGATATTGGGATACATAAATATTTTCGGTTGGCTTCCGTACACTGATATCATACTTTATACTGATGTTTATTTGTTATTATATCATATAAAATTTTCATGTTTTGTTAACACTTAAATATATTGTGGTATACATATGTTCTCACATCTCATGTTTGATTAGGTATGATAGATAGAAAAAACTATTTTTATTTATTTTGTTTTATATAAACTTTTTATGTTCTCACATACATATGCTCTAACAAACGTTTTACATTTTTTTATTAATATTTTATGTTCTTTTATTTTTTATATTTTGTTTGTTAATTAATTAATTAATTAATTTATAATATGTATATAATATATAGTATATATAACTTTAATATATAATATATAATAATGTTTATAATATATAATATATATAATATAAAAAATATATAATATATAACTATTTTGTTAAATAAATATTTTACTTTACTTTACTATTTTTTAGATTATTCGGATCGGATCGTGTCGATACGCCGTTTGTACATTTGTGTGTATGAGACGTGACACTTGTGTTGATCTGATCCAGTTGCGATGATCGCAATTTTGCGCTAGCAACGTCGTTGTTCTTTTTTCTAATTCATATTATTTTTATGTTATTCATATACATATATTTAGATATGCATATTTTTTTCATAACTAACTACCCTGATTTTTTTCCTAAACCTTGACGATTTTGCCTCAACCATTTTTATACGTTTTGTTTTATTATATGATCTTACCTGATCAGGAGGGTCTTCCAGCAATTGGGTGTGAACAGCAAGATGAATGGAACAAAGGGGGTGTACCTGCGAGGCGCTCCGATGCCAAAGTCAATAGAGGTACAGAAAGTGGTAAGTTAGAAGAGTTAAATCAGAATACCTGACCCTTTAGTGAAAAAGGGTATTTTTAGTGAGCCCCCAGCGCTGGGCCAAGGTCCTTCCTTGGGCTGGATCAGCGAGGCCCAAGGAAGAACTGCCAAGGAACACATAAGAAGCGTGAAGACCTAGTTAAGTGGTCTGGTCCTTGGTCCAACTGCCCATATCTTTCAGGAGATAATGGGGGATAGTTGGGTGACATGGCAAGTGGAATGGTAGACCTGTTCTCTACCCGTCTCTCAGAGTATGTGCCCGACTCATGAAACATATGCCCGACCGTTAAGTGGTTCGCCCGTCCAATAAGCATACTTTCCCGAGTGTATGAGCATATGCTCGACATATTAGGCCACGACCCAATACAGTCTCTGGAGGCCCAGTCCAGAACAGGAGCCCCCTAAGTCGAGTCTCCGAATCGGAGCGATAAATTATAAAAGAGCCGAGCTCACATTGTGTCGAGGGAGGTGTCGTGTTGGATGTCGAGCATATACTCGTGTAAAAACGTGATATTGTCAAGCCGCTACGGGCACTGTTTAGATCGCCGGGCATGTGGTGTTCTCGGAGGTCGAGGATGCCTCTTTATAGTCCGGGAGACTTGCGGTTACTCGACGTCGTTAAAAATTCTCTTAAACTGACGTGTCTTAGGCATTAATGGTGCATTGCTTCGTTTCATGTGCCAGTGCCGGCCTAGGAGCCTAGGTAATGATTACCTAGCGCGTTCGTACACGCGCTCTTTTATTATATAAGGGGGTGGTCCACTTCATTTCAACTTTTCACTCTCACGTTTAACCGGAAGCTCTGAGAAGAAACCTTCCTCCGCCCGTACCCGTCGACAGCACCGCCGTTTTCTGACCGCGCGCCACCGCATCCTCCCTGTCGTCACTATGTCAGGTAACCTCTCATAACCTCTCTTTTTACGTGTTTTTCCGCTTAATAAGCAGTGAAATTCGTGATTTTCCTGTTTAGAGTAGGAAGATCCTTGTTTAGAGTAGGTAAATCTCTGTTTTAGGTTAGTTTTTAGGTTTTAGACATGAACGTCTCGGGCAGGATTAGCATGTCGCGGGCGTGAAACTCATCTATGCATCAATGAACCGGCCAGGATCTTCATACGGTCGATGAAGATCTCAGGTGTTTGATGCGTTCGCCGGTCAAAATCTCTTGATCTTCTAGGGGGTTTTAAGGGTTTTGTTCGCACTCGAGTGGATGCGAGGACCGTCCCTTCGTTGATTTCAGGGTAGTTTAGTGGGATTTCGGGGCGTTCGGTGTAACACCCTGATTTGATTTTCCCATTTGTTTTGTTGAGTCTTTAATTGATTTAATTGAGAATTGATTTATTTGTAGAATTAACATGATTATATGCTATGTTAATGTGATAAAATGTAAATGTGTGTTGTGTTAGTGTGTTGGTGCAATTTTACCGTTTCGAGATTTTCCGGGTAAAATTTGATAAGAGGGTATTTTAGACTTTTGTTAATTAATAATAAGTTAGAATTGTTTAGAATTAGTATTTTGAGAGAAAATAATATTTTGGTTGGAAAAGAGATAAAATGAGTTAAGTGTAGAAAATAGAATTAGTTAGTAGTAGAAATAGAAATAGAATTGAGAGAGAGATATAAAAGAAAGTTGGTAAGAGAGAAAGAGAAAAGAAAGAAAAGAAGAGAAAGAAAGAGGAGAGAAGAGAAAGAGAAGGAAAAGAGGAAAAGAGAGAATTTCTTCAAGATTGGTCCGCGGAGAAGAATCGAACGGATAAGGGTGATAAACTTTGTTATTCTAAGATTGTATGTGATTGTGTATTCTTGGGTTTTTGGTTTGAGTTGATTTTAGAGAGTTTTAAAGAGATGAAAATGTTAGGGTTTTGGTAGAAATTGTTAGAAATGGTGGATTAATCGGTTAGATGTTGTTATAATTGAAGCAAGAGGTTAGAAATGCGTGCTAGATCATGTTTGGATAGCTTAGGATGAGTTTGTGGGGTTTTGGAGTGGACTGTTGCGTAGCTGAGTTGCTGCAGAATTCGCAGTGCTCGCTCAACGAGCATTTCCTCGCTCAGCTAGAGTTCCAGCACATTGCTCGCTCAGCGAGCTATTTTCGCTCAGCTAGACCTAGAGTTTTGGAATTTTGTTTTATTCATAACTTTTGATTCGAGTATCCGTTTTAAGTGTTCCACATATCGATTCGAAGCTAAAAACATGTAGAATCTATTGATGCGAAAATATGTAATTTTTAGCCGACTTTTTCCCGACTTTTCCGATAAAACGTAAATGATTTAATTATGGAAATGTGGGTTTGTTATAATGTTGTGGCCATTGGGCAAGTGATTACTATGCTTAAATTGTATGTATATGTATGTTAATGGTATGTGTTGAGTGCATAATTATGTTGTAAATAATGTATGCATTTTCAAGGATGTTTTTCTTCATTTTGCATGTAAGCATCATGTCTGCATTCTTGTGGGTTCCTTGTGAATCCGTTGTAGCGTTGTGTGCTCATGTGGAGTGTGAGCGATGACTACAACATGATTGTGTGCCCATGTGGGGTGTGAGCGATCGGATTGTGTGCCCGTATGGGGTGTGAGCAATCCATAAACATCGTGTGCCCATGTGGGGTGTGAGCGATGGGTGATTAAGTTCACATTGATCGTGTGCCCATGTGGGGTGTGAGCGATCGGATTGTGTGCCCATGTGGGGTGTGAGCAATCCTGAAACATTGTGTGCCCGTGTGGGGTGTGAGCAATGAGGGATATCGTATGCCCGACGGGGAGTTACTTTAGGTAACGAGCGATGATTCTATTTGGTTCCTGAGTGAACTTGCTGAATGTTGAGTCGGTATTGCGTTCCATCTGCATAGAGTCGTATATCGGTCTCTATGAGTTGCATTTTATACATTGTATGTATATGCTGAAATAAACATGATTGTGCATATGTTTATTTGGAATGTTGTGAAATGATTGGTATGTGTGAAGGACATACTTGCGGATATATATATATATATATATGCATGTTTGATATGTGTATATGTATGTGATTTATACATTGAATGTATATGTGTGATTTAAACATAGCTTGTCGTATGTTTATGCGGAATGAATGTAAATGAAGAATAGACATAAATAATATAAGATTTATGTGTATTGGTAATTTGTGAATGATTGTACATGTTGATTCGTAAATGAAGATACATGGCGAGGTATGTGTGTTATGTGAACATGATTGATATATGATTTGTGTTATGTGAATGAAATTGTGATAAGTATGCGTATAAGTATGCTTTATGTTGTGTATGAATGATATGTTGTGGTGAGAATATGTTGATGTGTATGTTATATGTTGAGATATATAATTATATGCAATATTATTATGATAATGTTTCTCACCCTTCTGCTGTTTTATGATGCTCTATGAGGCATTGCAGATTAGGTGTGCCGAAGTCGTTTTTGTGAAGCTTGTCTTCATATCTTTTGTTCGGTCGGCTCTGATATGTAGCATCGGGTAGTTAGGTGGCCTTGTGCCTTTTTGGGGATAAATTTGTATATGTATTCATTGTGGACATGTTTTGTATAACATGATATATGTATACGCTTCTAACTTGTAGATATATTTTGATAAATATATAAGTTGAAGTTGTTGATGATTTAAGTTTTCCGCTGTGCAATTTATAATTGAGATATGAGTGTAAGGATTGAAATTCCTTTATGGATAGCTACCCCATTGTTGCATATCTGTTTGAGCAGGTGTTGCATGTTTTAATTTCACGTAATGTGGCATGCTCCTTTTTATGCTTGATTTAAATTATACTCTGACGAAATTTTATCTATGCCTAAATGATTTAATGTATTATTTGGGGGTGTTACATTAAGTGGTATCAGATCCAGTGTTTGAGTCAGTTGTGTCTGTCTTGTTTTGATGGTTAAACTGTTGTTTACCATTGTTGTTATTTTTGGGAATAATCAGAATGTGGCTGGTAGGAATGATGATGTGATGTCTGCTGCTTTGGAGGCAATGGCCAGAGCGGTGCAGGGAGCGCCGAATGTGAATGCTAACGATGAGTTCAGGAAGAATCAACCGCCAGTTTTCAATGGGAGGTTTGATCCTGATGGTGCTCATAACTGGTTGAAGGAAGTTGAGAGAATCTTTCGAGTGATGGATTATGCTGAGGGAAGTAAGGTGAGGCTTGGTTCTCACATGTTGAAGGAAGAAGCCGATGACTAGTGGGTCGGTAGAAGTATTGCTTTAGAGGAAGAAGATGAAGAGATTACATGGGAAGTTATTCGCACTGAGTTCTTAAGGAAGTATTATCCTGAGAGTGTTAAGGGAAAGAAGGAAATGGAATTCCTTGAGCTGAAACAAGGTAGTATGTCAATGGTTGACTATACTGCTAAATTTATGGAATTGGTTCAGTTTCATCCTCATTATGCTGCTGCTACTGCTAAGTTTTCTAAGTGAATTAAGTATGAGAATGGTTTGCGTCCTGAGATTAAGCAAGCTGTGGGATATCAGAGGATCAGAAGGTTTTCGGATTTGACTGAATGTAGTACGATCTTTGAAGAGGAAAGTAAAGCTTGTTCTACATACTATAAGAGTGTAAATGAGAAGAGAGGGAAGCAACAGGTTTGAAGTGGACCTTATGTGACACCCGCCGATAAGGGCAATCATAGGGGAAGCTTTGACAAGAGATCTAGTGGAGGGAGTTCTGGTCCCGTGAAGTGTTACAAGTGTGGCGCCTTGGGCCACAAGTCTTTTGAGTGTGGAAAGAATTTGGTGAAGTGTGCTACTTGTGGTGGTCTTGGACATGCTACGACCGAGTGTCGAAGAAGTGTGGTTAAGTGCTTTAATTGTGGTGAAGTTGGCCACATTAGTACTAAGTGTACTAAGCCGAAGCAAGCTCAGGAGGGCGAAAAGGTGTTTGCATTAGCAGGGAAGGATACTACTAGTGTAGACCGTTTGATTAAAGGTACATGCTTTATTAATAGTACGCCTTTAGTTACTATTATTGATACGGGAGCGACTCATTCGTTTATTTCTCTTGAGTGCGCTAAGCGTTTGAATTTGTTTATGTCTTCTTGGGGTGGTGAGATGGTTATTGAGACTCCTGCTTCAGGATCGGTAATTGTTTCATTAGTGTGTGTAAGTTGTTCTTTGACCATGTTTGGTAAAGAATTTGTTTTGGATTTGGTTTGTTTGCCGTTGGAAGGTTTGGATGTAATCTTGGGTATGAACTGGTTGCAGTTTAATCGAGTTCATATAGATTGCTATCATATGTTAGTGAGGTTTCCTTCTTTGGATGATGAAGAAGAGAGTTTCCTATCCACGAAAGAGTTGAAGAAACTTTTAGTGGACGAAGCTCAGTTGTTTGGTTTGTTTGTGTCATTGTCTGTGGAGAATGAGGTGGAGCTTAGTAGGTTCCCAGTGGTGTGTGACTTTCCATAAGTATTTCCGGATGATATTGTGGATGTACCTCCGGAAAGGGAAGTTGAGTTTTCTATTAATCTAATTCCTGGTACTAGACCGATTTCGATGGCACCGTATCGTATGTCAGCTTCAGAGTTGGTAGAATTGAAAAAGCAATTGAATGACTTGTTGGACAAGAGGTTTGTTAGGCCGAGTGTTTCTCCTTGGGGTGCATCGGTATTGTTAGTAAAGAAGAAGGACTGAAGCATGCAGTTATGTATTGATTATCGACAGTTGGATAAGGTGACAATTAAGAACAAGTATCCATTTCCGAGGATTGATGATTTGATGGATCAGTTGGTTGGTGTGTGTGTGTTTAGTAAGATTGATTTGAGATCGGGGTATCACCAGATTAGGGTGAAAGAAAAGGATATTCAGAAGACGGCTTTTAGGACACGGTATGGTCACTACGAGTATTCTGTGATGCCATTCGGAGTTTCTAATGCGCCGGGTGTGTTTATGGAATATATGAATCGTATTTTTCATGAACATTTGGATTGTTTTGTGGTTGTGTTCATCGACGACATTTTGATTTATTCTAAGTCTCAAGAAGAGCATGGAGAGCATTTAAGGATTGTGTTGCAAGTTTTGAGAGAGAAGCAGTTGTATGCTAAGTTATCCAAGTGTGAGTTTTGGTTAACGAAGGTGAGTTTTCTTGGTCATGTTATTTTTGATGGTGGTATTAGTGTGGATCCATCCAAGATTGATGTTGTGATGCAGTGGGAAGTTCCTAGATCGGTTACGGAGATTCGAAGCTTTTTAGGCTTGGCGGGTTATTATCGAAGGTTTATTGAAGGATTTTCAAAGTTGGCACTTCCGTTAACGCAGTTGACATGTAAAGGAAAGGCTTTCATTTGGGATATTCATTGTGAAGAAAGTTTTATAGAGCTTAAGAGAAGGTTGACTACGGCTCCAATTTTGGTTTTGCCGTATCCTACGAAACCATTTGTGGTGTTTTGTGATGCTTCTTTATTTGGACTAGGTGGTGTTTTGATGCAAGATGGAAAAGTTGTGGCTTATGCTTTGAGATAGTTGAGATTGCATGAAAAGAATTACCCTATGCACGATTTGGAATTAGCGGTTGTGGTTTTTGCTCTAAAGATTTGGAGGCATTATTTGTTCGGTGCGATATTTGAAGTTTTTAGTGATCACAGGAGTTTGAGGTATTTGTTTGATCAGAAAGAGTTGAATATGAGGCAACGAAGATGGTTAGAACTTTTGAAGGATTATGACTTTGGTTTGAATTACCATTCGGGTAAGGCGAATGTGGTGGTCGATGCGTTAAGTCGTAAGTTGTTACATATGTCCGCTTTGATGGTGAAAGAATGGGAGCTTTTGGAAGATTTTAGAGATTTGAGTTTGGTTTGCGAGATGACGCCGATGAGTGTGAGACTTGGTATGCTTCATGTTACGAATGATTTTCTTGCAACCATTTGTGAAAAGCAAAAGTTGGATTTGAAATTTGTTGATTTGATGATGAATGAGAATGAGGACTTTAAGGTTGATAATTTTGGAGTTTTGAGATTTCGTGGACGTATTTGTATTCCCGATGATGTAGAGTTGAAAAAGATGATTTTAGAGGAAGGACAATGGAGTAATTTGAGTATTCATCCGAGAGCGAACAAGATGTATCAAGATTTGAAGAAGATATTTTGGTGGTTTGGATTGAAGAGAGATGTGGCTCATTTTGTGTATGCGTGTTTGACTTGTCAGAAGTCGAAGGTGGAACATCAGAAGCTGAGTGGTTTGATGCAACCGTTAGATATTCCGGAATGGAAATGGGATAGTATATCGATGGATTTTGTTACGGGTTTGCCGAATACTCTAAGAGGTCACAATGCGATTTGAGTGATTGTTGATAGGCTTACTAAATCTGCTCACTTTGTTCCGATGGATATTAGTTATTCTTTGGAGAAGCTAGCCGAGATTTATGTTTCTGTGATTGTGAAGTTACATGGAGTTCCTAAGAGTATTGTATCGGATAGAGATCCTAGATTTATATCGAGGTTTTGGGAAAGTTCGCAAAAGGCTTTGGGTTCTAAGCTAAGATTGAGTTCGGCTTACCATCCGCAAACGGACGGTCAAATCGAGAGGACGATTCAATCGTTAGAGGATTTGTTGCGTGCTTGTGTGCTAGAACACGGTGGCATTTGGGATAGTTATTTAACGTTGATTGAGTTCACCTATAATAACAGTTTTCATTCGAGTATTGGTATGGCACCATTTGAGGCTTTATATGGTCAGAGATGTCGAACACCTTTGTGTTGGCATGAAACCGGAGAGAGAACGGTAGTTGGACCGGAGATGGTACAACAAACTACGGAAAAGGTGAAGTTTATTCGGGAGAAGATGAGAGCTTCTCAGAGTAGGAAAAAGAGTTATCATGATAAGAGACAGAAGGATCTTGAGTTTCAAGAAGGCGACCATGTGTTTTTGAGAGTTACACCGGTTACAGGCGTGGGTCGTGCTTTGAAGTCGAAGAAGTTGACTTCTCGTTTTATTGGTCCGTATCAGATTACTGCAAGAGTTGGTGTTGTGGCTTATCGTGTGGCGTTGCCCCCGAACCTTTCGAATTTGCATGATGTGTTCCATGTTTTGCAACTTCGGAAGTATGTTCCGGATCCGTCACATGTTATTCCTATGGACGAGGTTGAGGTGAGAGATAACCTTACGGTGGAAGCTTTGTCGGTTAGGATTTTGGATCGTGAGATCAAGAGGTTAAGAGGCAAGGATATTGCGCTTGTAAAAGTAGCGTGGGGAGGTGCTGCGGAAGGCAACATGACTTGGGAATTGGAGAGTGGGATGCGCGAGTCGTATCCGGAGTTGTTTGGATCAGGTATGGTTTTCGAGGACGAAAATTTCTAAAGTAGGGGAGAGTTGTAACGCCCTGATTTGATTTTCCCATTTGTTTTGTTGAGTCTTTAATTGATTTAATTGAGAATTGATTTGTTTGTAGAATTTACATGATTATGTGTTATGTTAATGTGATAAAATGTAAATATGTGTTGTGTTGGTATGTTGGTGCGATTTTACCGTTTCGAGAGTTTCCGGGTAAAATTTGATAAGAGGGTATTTTAGACTTTTGTTAATTAATAATAAGTTAGAATTGTTTAGAATTGGTATTTTGAGAGAAAATAATATTTTGGTTGGAAAAGAGATAAAATGAGTTAAGTGTAGAAAATAGAATTAGTTAGTAGTAGAAATAGAAATAGAATTGAGAGAGAGATATAAAAGAAAGTTGGTAAGAGAGAAAGAGAAAAGAAAGAAAAGAAGAGAAAGAAAGAGGAGAGAAGAGAAAGAGAAGGAAAAGAGAGAATTTCTTCAAGATTGGTCCGCGGAGAAGAATCGAACGGGTAAGGGTGATAAACTTTGTTATTCTAAGATTGTATGTGATTGTGTATTCTTGGGTTTTTGGTTTGAGTTGATTTTGGAGAGTTTTAAAGAGATGAAAATGTTAGGGTTTTGGTAGAAATTGTTAGAAATGGTGGATTAATCGGTTAGATGTTGTTATAATCGAAGCAAGAGGTTAGAAATGTGTGCTAGATCATGTTTGGATAGCTTAGGATGAGTTTGTGGGGGTTTTGGAGTGGACTGTTGCGTAGCTGAATTGCTGCAGAATACGCAGTGCTCGCTCAGCGAGCATTTCCTTGCTCAGCTAGAGTTCTAGCACATTGCTCGCTCAGCGAGCTATTCTCGCTCAGCTAGACCTGGAGTTTTGGAATTTTGTTTTATTCATAACTTTTGATTCGAGTATCCGTTTTAAGCGTTCCATATATCGATTCGAAGCTAAAAATATGTAGAATCTATTGATGCTAAAGTATGTAATTTTTAGCCGAATTTTTCCCGACTTTTCCGATAAAACGTAAATGAGTTAATTATGGAAATATGGGTTTGTTATAATGTTGTGGCCATTGGGCAAGTGATTATTATGCTTAAATTGTATGCATATGTATGTTAATGGTATGTGTTGAGTGCATAATTATGTTGTGAATAATGTATGCATTTTCAAAGATGTTTTGTGTCATTTTGCATGTAAGCATCATGTCTGCATTCTTGTGGGTTCTTTGTGAATCCGTTGTAGCGTCATGTGCTCATGTGGAGTGTGAGCAATGACTACAACACGATCGTGTGCCTATGTGGGGTGTGAGCGATCGGATTGTGTGCCCATGTGGGGTGTGAGCAATCCATAAACATCGTGTGCCAATGTGGGGTGTGAGCGATGAGTGATTAAGTTCACATTGATCGTGTGCCTATGTGGGGTGTGAGCGATCGGATTGTGTGCCCGTGTGGGGTGTGAGCAATCCTGAAACATTGTGTGCCCATGTGGGGTGTGAGCAATGGGGGACATCGTATGCCCGACGGGGAGTTACTTTAGGTAACGAGTGATGATTCTATTTGGTTCCTGAGTGAACTTGCTTAATGTTGAGTCGGTACCGCATTGCATCTGCATAGAGTCGTATGTCGGTCTCTATGAGTTGTTGTAACACGGTGGGAGACCTGACTTTAGTTATGTTGCGGATAGCAAGAGTCGCCACCGACTTTTATTTTATCCAAAGGAAAGGCATAAAAGAACAGGAAAGACCTTTTAAAAGATTTTTGGGTCCGGGGGGGTAGGTTATGTAAAGGGAAGGTGTTAGCACCCTTTACATCCATGGTTATCCATGGGCTCTTAGTTACTTAGCTCACTTTAAAATGTTTTGAAATGTGAAGTGTGTGAATAAAAATTTTCTTAAGAGTTTTATAATGATCCATGTACGGATGCGTAAAAAACCTTTATTTTGAAAATTGTTTGAAATGTGTGAAGTGTTTGAAATTGTTTTGAAGAGTGAGCAAGTATCTAAGAGGAACCTACCCTAAGTTTAAGTCTTTTCTGTTCTTGAATCCTTTAAATGGTAAGACTATCCCTATTATTAAGGAATAGGTAGTCATTACCTTGGATGTGAGGGACAAGTGAAGGGACATCTGTTTATTTAGGCAACTGTGGGGTGTATATAGGGATGGCAACGGGTCGGGTCGGGTGCGGGTTTCACACTACCCAAACCCGCACCCGAAATCAACACCCGAACCCGAACCCAAACCCAAAGGTTATTCGGGTGGCAAAATAACACCCGCACCCACACCCGTTGGGTTCGGGTTTTTCCACCCAAACCCAAACTCGTAACAAAAACACAAAATTAATTTTTTTTCAAAAACTTTAATTAGTTTTCAAGTATATATATATATATATATATATATATATATATATATATATATATATATATATATATATATATATATATTACTTAGTTAATTATAAGAAGGATTATAAGTTCTATTTACTACTATAATATTGTTGCTTACAAAATAAGATTTCAATTAAAATTTTGCACACAACCGAATATTTTGCACACCCCTAATTATAATTAAAATTAAGGTCTTCAATATCTTAACATTATAATTAAAATTAAATTCTACAATCTACAATTAAAATTAAAATTAAAGTATGCAATTAAAATTAAAATTAAAGTCTAAACGGGTGTAGTTTCGGGTTTCGGGTGTGGGTTTCACACTACCCAAACCCGCACCCGAAATATCGGGTGGCACCCGAACCCGAACCCAAACCTAGTCAAATCGGGTTTTCACCCGTTGACTCGGGTTTGGGTGCGGGTGGGGCCCGTGGGTTTGGGTCTGCCTGCCATCCCTAGGTGTATAAGCAATTCGAAGGGACTTATCATATTTATTCGAAAGGGACAAGATCATTACGAAGGCAACATTCGAAAGGGACTTGATCTTTTATCTGTTAAGGGACTAGATGATGTGAAATTGAGGGACTTTGCTTTATACACCCTACTTGACCTTTTTGTAATAGGCAACATGAGAGGTATCCCTAAGGAAGTGAGATGGCGATCAAAGATCGACTTACGTGTGTGAGTGTACAATTTTACTATTTATCTTTTAAATTTAATGAGCTAAATTAATTTTAAATATATAAACATGTTGCACTCCCTATTTTTACTAACCATAGCATAAAAATAAATATTTAAATACTATTATTAAAATATTACATCCAGGAACAATTACATAATAACAATTAAAGCAAATTAAATATAATAAGCAAAATATTAAATAATAATAATAATTGGGTTAGTAAAAAATAATAATAAAAAATCATAATATATAAATGGGGTTAGTAATAATAAAAGAAATATCATATAAACATAATTAATAATATTAACATAATTAATTAAAAAAATCAATTTTTTATAAACAATTATTATTTAAGATTAATAAGAAAATATAAGCAATTATACTAATTATTATAAAGTTTTAAGTTATATGCAAATTATAAAAATTAAGTTAATTATAAACATATTATGAAAATAAAATTATAATTACAAAATTAAATCAGCAATTTTTAACTATTTCTAAACATATATTTAAAAATTATTTATATACAAAAATTAAATTATAAACAAATTATAAAATATGTTCGTATTATGAAAATAAATTAATTATAATTAACTAATCATACTATTATATTAACAAAATTAAGTTAAAAATTTTATTGTTTTAAACATAATTTAAAATTATTTACATTATTTTAATAAGACTACATATAATGATAATTATAAATAAATAATATTAATAAAAATAGAAACATAATTAACATTTATATGAAAACAATTAGGGTTTTAGAAAAAAATATTTTTTAGGGTTAACCTTAGTTAATTAAATATATTAGGATTTATTAAATTAGGATTATAGTTTTAATTAAAATTAATAATAATAATAAACAAACAAAACCAATAATGGAGAAAAAGAGAAAAAAAAGAACTTACCTTGGCTGGGAGTTGAACCCAGCCCCTCTGCTTTTCACAACCTCCAGCCAACAAGATCAACCACTGGGCCAGCGCGCGCTTGGTGATAAGGAAAGGGGTTCACTTGGTTTTGTTGCTTAATCCTGGAAAATTCATGAAAAATAAAACAAAACAAAAGGCCTGGGGGGGATCGAACCCAGGACCTTCGCACAGCACACAAACACACTTACCATTCCAGCCGGGAGGGCGCATCTGATAGTATAATGACTATGATTAATTATATATTAAAACCAATGAATATCTTGAAAAAACAATAAAAAGATGGTGCCTCCAGGATTCGAACTCAGGTCTCACACCATGCTGCGTACATGCCAAAACCACCAGAGTACCTGCGCGTTGGTGATAATAATATAACACAAATGAATAAAATATAAAGATGGAGATTTGAAATTATATTTCGCGCGCATGACTTCTTCTTCTTCCTTGCTACCTGCAAATTTTGCTGCGAATTCACTTATAGAATTTCCTGCGAATTTTAAAACACAAGAAACCTGCGAATTTGAAACACCCTCAAAACAGTTCAATTTTATTGAATTAAGAATGCAAGCAAGGTCTATAAGTTATTTGGAATTGATTCACGGTTTCAGAATTTATTTATACTTGATGAATCACAAAGCCCTAAAGCTCAACCGAAACCCTAAAAATGGTGGATTTCGTTCTAGGTGATGAAACTTCACAAAACCTTAAAAGCTCTTGTAGAGAGGAAACCGAATTGAAGTTTTTGTGAGATTTTTGAATGTATGAACTTACTCTTGGAGGCCAGAATTTCGTGTCCAATTCAAGGAGTTATGTTGTGTACTTATAGTAGAGTGGATTTAGGTCAAAAGAATTGATTGTTGTGTGGAAGATTTGGATCAATGAGATTGAAAAAGATTCAAGCTTAAATTTCAAATATTCTTGAATAAACCCTTTCTATTTCAAGCCAATCACCATAATTTTTGTATCAATTTGATCCAAACAATTTTTATGACTTTCTAGAAACACAATCTCATTTAAATATTTAATTTTTCTATTTTATTTTAATTTAAAATGATTTTAAATGAATAAAATCAAAATAAATAAAATAAAATGATAAAAATCTGAATATTTGAGAGTTGGGTCGTGCATGAAGTGTTGGTATGGATTGGATCATCATATGGCAAGCCCATTTAGAAAAAAATGGTTTTAAACCTCCATTTTCTTCATAAACCAACCAAAAATTTCCCAACTTTGCAAGGGCACAAATCCTTAAATTTTAATGCTATGAGGGTGTTATTGGACATTTTGGAAAGCTTGAAGAGTCCTATAACCAAACCCATTGGTTTCATGTCCATATCATTTACCATTCTCAAGTTATGCCCTTTTGAAGTTGTTGACTTTTTGTTGACTTTCAAAAGGACCTATAATGTCTTAGCTCATACCTTCCAAATGAAGCATTTTTGGGCTTGGCTTGTGAGACACAAAGTTGTAGAGAATTCAATTTCCTTCAAAATGAGCTTTGGATGGAAAATTGGTGATGAAGCATGTGAAAGTTATGGCTGGTCAAAGTTCAGTTGACTTTTCCTGAGGAAACCCTAATTTAGAAACCTTTGATTCTTGATGATCTGAAATCTCCTTGATGAATCATGATCAACCCTTGATCAAATGATGAATTTTACTTCATATACTTGATGTTGGCAAAAAATCATGAAGTTTGACTTTGGTTTGACCACAGTTGACCTCAGTTTGACTTTTTAACTGCTTTGACTGATTTTGACTTATCTGATCATCTGACTGAGCAAACCTTTGAGAAAAGTCTTGAAACTTGTAATGGGGATTCTTAAACACATATAAGATGTTATGAAGCTTACTTGAAGTCTTGGAAGTCCATTTAGCCTGATTAAAGTCAAAACCCTAGTTTTGGATGCACTACTTAGGAGGATGCATTGTCTGAGGGAATTGTCAAACTTTCTGACTATTTGTGAACTTTGTGAACCTTGTGAACTTCATAAGATGTCTTGTGAACCTCATAAGATGTCTTGTGAACCTTGTGAACCTCATAAGATGTTTTGTGAACCTCATAAAGTGTCTTGTAAACTTCATGAACCTCATGAAAGGTCTTGTGAACCTTGTGAACCTCATAAAGTGTCTTGTAGAATTCATGAACCTCATGAAAGGTCTTGTGAACCTTGTGAACCTCATAAAGTGTCTTGTAAACTTTATGAACCTCATGAAAGGTCTTGTGAACCTTGTGAACCTCATAAAGTGTCTTGTAAACTTCATGAACCTCATGAAAGGTCTTGTGAACCTTGTGAACCTTCTTAGCACACAAAGTCTTGTATTGTGAGGGAAAATTTTGGGGTGCAACAGCTGCCCCTGTTCAATTTTATGAAACCTGAGGGGTTAGATTGGTATATGTGCCAGTCGTAACTTGGAAGGTTGAAGGGGATTGAACACAAAAGCCCAAAAATTTGCACTCACCGGTGCGTAGAGTGATACTGATGACTAGTTGTATATGCTTGAGTGGGCTTAAAGATGCCACTTGGAGAAAAGTTCTTCAGATACATTTCTTGGAGGATAAAGCAGTCCAAAATATGAAGATATAATGATAGCTTTCAGGAGGATAAACAACGTCCTGAGGTAATAATGTAACCTTTGGGAAGATAAACAACGGCCCAAGGTCAAGATAGCTTTCAGGAGGATAAACAACGTCCTGAGGTATAAGAAGCTTTCAGGAGGATAAACAACGTCCTGAGGTAATAATGTAACCTTTGGGAAGATAAACAACGGCCCAAGGTCATGATATGCTTTCAGGAGGATAAACAACGTCCTGAGGAAATGGTATGCTTTCAGGAGGATAAACAACGTCCTGGGGAAGTGATATGCTTTCAGGAGGATAAACAGCGTCCTGAGGTATAACTTTTGGGAAGATAAACAACGGCCCAATAGTCATGATATGCTTTCAGGAGGATAAACAACATCCTGAGGAAATGATGTAACCTTTGGGAAGATAAACAACGGCCCAAGGTAATAATATGCTTTCAGGAGGATAAACAACGTCCTGAGGTATAAGTAATCTTTGGGAAGATAAACAACGGCCCAAAGTCACAAGTTGTTGATGAAGTCTGTCTGCTGAAGTAATCTGAAAAACAAGATTATAACATTTTGTATGATAATGTTAGTCTATGCATTATGTATGCTTGTATAATATGATGCACTGAAGTAATGTATTATGTATCTAAGTATATGTATGTTATGATGTAAATGATGTATGTATGCACTATGTATCTTGACGCGTCCGGATATCTTCGTATAACAACTGCTGGCCAGGGAAAATAAATCCCGATTCGTTGCTGGAGGATATGAGGAACTCGTTCCCGTCTTGTTTGATAGCAAAGTATACATAACCTCCCGTCTTCGTTCGTCGTATTCCTATTGGAAGAGTAAATTCCCGACTATCCGTATGAGGATAAAAGAGATGGATATAAATTCCAGGGGAGATGTGACTTTATGAAGATGGATTTATCCTACTGGGGATTTGTAACCGTCTTGTAGGGATGAACCGGTGAAGCTTCGTTGAAATCCTTCCCTCGTTCGTCCTTAGTAAATACTATTACTGCATTTTCATGCATTTCTGGTAAACATCAATCATATTAAGTATACATGCATTTTTGGTAAACATTAATCATATTCAAAAGCATACATACATTCAAACACAACCAATGGACGTTTCGCTTATGTAAATAGGGTAAAAGTAAATCTGGATTCAAAGATGGAATTTTATTTATATCAAAAAGTGACCTATACATAGGTAGGTTTGTACGAGGAGACAGAAATCCTAGTAAGAGGAATTCGTCGTAAAATTTTTACAAAACAAAGAAAATCAGCTATGTGGGAAGTAATCCTATTGAGTTCCAATTCTACTATTGCCATTATCTTCAAGTATCTCATCTTCTGCTGTTGAGACGGAAACGATTGAATTGAGCTTTATCTGTTCAAACTTGAGTAAGTAACACAACTGGTTGCAGTTTCATGGGTGATCCAAACGAGACATATTCATACGCTTTAATCCCTAACTTTTGCCTGGATTGCCCTTTCAGGTTTTCAATCCACCGGGATACCCTTTTTTGCCCAAGCCGCCTTTTCAGGTTTTCGACTTGCCGGGTGTACATTTTTTATATATATATCCCTAATTTTTGCCCGAACCCTTTTGGTTCGCCGGGATGCCCTTATTTTTGCCTAGGCCAGTCAACCTAGCAGGTCTCTTTTTATGCGTAGTATTTTTTAACTATGTCTGCATTTACAGGCTGTGGGAAATCTTCACCATCCATAGTAGTAAGTATCATGGCACCTCCTGAAAATACTGTTTTGACCACAAATGGTCCTTCATATGTAGGAGTCCACTTGCCCCTAGGATCACCCTGTGGTAATATGATACGCTTGATTACCAAGTCACCAGCCTGATATACCTTTGGCTTAACCCTTTTGTTAAAAGCTTTGATCATCCGTTTCTGGTACATCTGGCCATGACAAACTGCTGCTAGCCTCTTCTCATCAATCAAATTTATCTGGTCAAGTCGGGTTTGAATCCACTCATCTTCATCCAAGCCTGCATCCTTCATAATTCTTAAGGAGGGAATCTGAACTTCAATGGGCAGAACTGCTTCCATACCATATACTAAGGAGAATGGGGTTGCCCCTGTTGAAGTACGTATTGTAGTACGATATCCATGAAGAGCAAATGGTAACATCTCATGCCAATCCTTATAAGTAACAGTCATCTTCTGTACAATCTTCTTAATGTTCTTATTAGCAGCTTCTACTACCCCATTCATCTTCGGACGATACGGAGAAGAGTTGTGATGTTTAATCTTTGACTGCGTGCAGAGATCAGTAATTATAGTGTTGTTCAGATTAGAGCCATTGTCAGTAATAATCCTTTCAGGGATGCCATACCTACATATGAGATTATTCTTAATGAATCGAGCCACAACATTCTTAGTAACAGATGCAAATGAAGCTGCCTCTACCCACTTTGTGAAGTAATCAATAGCAACCAGGATGAAACGATGCCCATTAGAAGTAGTAGGTTTGATCTCACCAATCATATCAATGCCCCACATGGCAAAAGGCCAAGGAGCAGTCAACACATTCAATGGTGATGGAGGTATATGGACTTTATCAGCATAGATTTGACATTTGTGACATGTTCTGGAGTGTTGATAGCAATCAGCTTCCATGGTAGACCAATAGTAACCTGCTCTCAAAATCTTCTTTGCCATGGTATGACCACTAGAATGAGTGCCAAAGATCCCATCATGCATATCTTCCATAATCTCAGTTGCTTCTTTCTTATCCATAAAATGAAGCATAGTTGAATCATGATTGCGCTTGTACAAAATGTCATTACTCAAAAAGAACTTAGCAGAAAACCTTCTCAGAAACTTCCTATCTTTGACAGATGCCCCTTCAGGGAACTTCTGGGTCTCAAGATATCTTTTTACTTCATAGAACCAAGGCTTCTCTTCAGCTTCTTCAGTACCAATCTCATTGCAGTATGCAGGCTTTTCAAATCTATCAATAGTAATCTTGGGAGCCTCATCATCCCAGCTGATCTCAAACATGGATGCCATGGTGGCTAATGCATCTGCCAACTGATTCTCTCTTCGTGGAATGTGTCCAAAAGTAATCTCTTTGAAATGTGGGATCAAAGACAACACATGCTCTCTGTAAGGAATGAGGTTATCATGCTTGGTATCCCAATCTCCTTTAATCTGACTTACTACCAGGGCTGAATCTCCATACACATCAAGGAACTGAATCTTCATATCAATAGCAGCTTTAATACCCAGGATACATGCCTCATACTCAGCCATGTTATTGGTACAATAGAAACACAATCTTGCAGTAATCGTAGTATGACAACCTTCAGGGGAACTAATCACAACACCAACACCATTACCAAGTGCATTAGAGGCACCATCAAAAACCATAGTCCATCGGGATCCTTGTTCAGGTCCGTCATATTGTCCAGATTCTTTGGTAATAATCATAATGTCTTCATCAGGGAACTCAAAACTCATTGACTGGTAATCATCCACTGCTTGATGAGCCAAATGATCAGCTACAACACTTCCTTTAATGGCCTTCTGAGTAGTATACTGTATGTCATATTCTGTCAATATCATTTGCCATCTTGCAATTCTTCCGGAGAGAGCAGGTTTCTCGAATATATACTTGATTGGATCCATCTTCGAAATCAATAAGGTAGTATGGGTCAACATATACTGTCTTAGTCGGCGAGCAGCCCATGCCAAAGCGCAGCAAGTTTTCTCGAGCAGTGAGTATCTTGTTTCACAGTCGGTAAACTTTTTGCTAAGGTAGTATATTGCCTGCTCTTTTCGACCAGACTCGTCATGTTGCCCCAATACACATCCCATTGAGTTGTCTAACACTGTTAAGTACATAATCAAGGGTCTTCCATCAACTGGTGGCATCAAAATTGGAGGTTTTAGCAGATATCTCTTGATTTCATCAAAGGCAGTCTGGCACTCATCATTCCATTCCACCACCTGATCTTTCTTCAACAACTTGAAGATTGGCTCACAGGTAGCTGTTAATTGGGAAATAAATCTTGTAATGTAATTCAGTCGTCCCAAGAAACCTCTAACTTCCTTCTCAGTATGGGGAGCTGGCATCTCTCGTATAGCTTTCACTTTTGCAGGATCCACTTCAATACCTTTTCCACTGACAATGAAACCCAGGAGTTTACCAGACCTAACTCCAAAAGTACACTTGTTTGGGTTCAATCTCAACTTGTATTTCTTCAACCTCTCAAACAATTTATGCAAATGATCAAGATGTTGTTCTTCATTCTGGGACCTGGCTATCATATCATCCACATATACCTCTATCTCATGATGAATCATATCATGAAACAAAGCCACCATAGCACGCTGATATGTTGCCCCTGTATTCTTCAAACCAAATGACATCACCTTATAACAAAAAGTGCCCCACTATGTAACAAATGTTGTCTTCTCCATATCTTCAGGTGCCATCTTGATTTGATTGTAACCAGAGAAACCATCCATAAAAGAGAATACCTTATGCTGAGCAGCGTTGTCTACCAGGACATCAATATGAGGAAGTGGAAAGTCATCTTTGGGGCTGGCCTTGTTCAAATCTCTGTAGTCTACACACATACGTACCTTACCATCTTTCTTAGGTACCGGTACCACATTTGCAACCCACTAAGGATAAGAAGTCACTGCTAAGAACCCTGCATCAAACTGTTTCATTACCTCTGCCTTAATCTTCTCTGACATTTCAGGACGCATACGACGAACCTTCTGCTTCTTTGGACGACAATCTTCTTTCACTGGTAAACGGTGAACCACAATGTCTGTATCCAACCCTGGCATATCTTCATAAGACCAAGCAAAGATCTCCACATAGTTACGTAGCATCTGAATCAATCTGCTCTTGACACTATCCTCTAATTCAGCCCCGATCTTGACTTCTTTCCTGTTTTCTTCAGTCCCCAGATTCACAACTTCGACTGGCTCTTCATGTGGCTGTATAGCTTTCTCTTCTTGTTGTAACAACCTAGCAAGCTCTACAGGTACTTCACAATCGTCCTCATTTCCGTCTTCAGCTTGATAGATCGGATTCTCGAAATTATAATTGGCAATAGTAGAACTGTTATCAACAGGATCCAGAGTGGATGAGGATCTGCATTTTAGTGATGTGGGTGTGTGTAAGAACACATAACTGATAAAACAAAAATAAAAGAAAAGAAAGACAAGGAACACAATATTTACGAAAACGAAACGTCCACTGATTTTTATTGAATGAAGTATGCAAATGAAATGACATCCCGTAACAAGCACACCATTGTGCCTCGGGTAAGGCACTAGGCTTAAAAGTTCAATTGTTCAAGAAATTACAAACTTAAAAAGCAACAACACAGTAATAGTATTTACTCCTGACTAAAGGAGATAGGAATAACATCTTCAGCTTTCCAATTATTGAGCCCAGCACCCACAGTAGGAAAAATCCAAGCATCCAAGTTGTAGTCTTCATCATAGTCACCCAAAGCATTGATCTGGTCTTTCATAACCCCCTGATTGGTGATACGAACAGCATGAGCACGACGAACAGCCTTCTGGGACTCTGCAGTGAAACCCAAACCAAATTTGTCAGACTTGTACGGAATATCAGGAAGCTGACCCCAAATAGTACAACCACCTTCATCCACCACAACTCTAGCATCTTTCAGGGAGGCCATTGTAGGAGGTACTCTTGTGACTACAGGAACTTTCTTGACAACAGGAGGAGCTTCATAATCATTAACAATCCAAGGAACCACTTCAAATGTCTGACACGGAGTTTCAACAAATTCACCTTCCACTTCCAGATATTTAAAAGTGTTCACATGGCTAACAACATATCCTTCTTCTCCATAAACAGTGACAACTTTCCCTTCCACCGAATATCTCAGCTTCTGATGTAATGTAGAGGTTACAACATCTGCCCCATGGATCCAGGGACGCCCAAGCAAACAAGAATACGACGGACGAATATCCATGACATAAAAGGTAGCATTGAAAACCTGAGAACCAACTTTGATTGGGAGATCAATTTCTCCATGCACCACTCTTCTCGAACCATCAAAAGCCTTCACCACTATGTTACTGGGCTTCAGCACAGCATCTTCAGGACTTAGTTTATTCAAAACTTCTTTGGGCAACACATTCAGAGAGGAACCATTGTCTATCAATACATGTGACAGGGTAGTGCCCCTGCATTCAATTGAGATATGCAGAGCCCTGTTATAATCCCTCTTGGCAGGAGTCAAATCAGCATCAGAAAAACCTAACCCATTATCATAGGTCAGGTGGGAAACACAATTTTCAAACTGGTCAACAGAAATTTCATTGGGTACATGAGCAGTCTTCAGAAACTTTAATCAAGGCCTTGGCATGAGCCTCAGAACATAATAATAAAGACAACATAGAAATCTTGGAGGGAGTATGCCCCAATTGATCAACAATGTCATAATCACTCTTGCGAATGATTTTCAATACTTCTTCCATCTGCTTAGAAAGATCATCAGCAGCTGGCACATCAGTTGGTATAGGTTCAATAACAGGACCTTTGCCCCGAGCATCAGTGGTGGAGGTAGCAGCTGGAGTAACTGCATTCTTGGAAGTAGCTGGAGGAGAGAAAACTCTTCCGTTTCGTGTGATCTTACTAGACCCAGCAATATTATCAATATCAATAGGCATATCAGCTAAGGGTTCCTGCTTAACACCATGGATATAAACATCAGACCCATAATGCCAAGGCACAGCTTTATCGGAAGTGTACGGAATAGGACCAGGAGTGGTGATGATCATAGGAGCCACTCTAGCTTCAGCAACAATCTTCACAGGGCCTTCAGCACTAATCTTGATTGGACCCTTATGAGTGATTTTAACAGGTCCCTTGGAAGTGATCCTTACCGGTACTTTATCAACCATATCCACCTCTTCAATCTTCGCACGTTGGGTTATATGATCAACCATACTCTCTACGGAAGGTGGAGTCCTCTCAAACACTATGGTATATTTATCCATGAGACGTTGAATTCCATCTCTCAACCTCCAGCAGCTATCTGGCTTATAGGTACAATACAGACAATCTTCACGACAACCTGGAAAGAACCCAACTTGTACTAGCTTCTTCTTAATGACAGACAACGGTGTGGTCAACTCTGCAACTGAATAGATATGTGAATCTTCATCAATTGCATTGACAGTCTTCTCATGATTTGGCATGGGCGCAGTAATCACATTTGGAGTGCCCGGAGGGTCAAACTCAATCTCTCCAGCCTCAATCATATCTTGAATTTTGTTCTTCAAAACCCAGTAACTATTAGTATCATGTCCCTGATAATTCGAATGATATGCACACCGTGCATTGGGATTGTACCTGGGAGAGGTAACATTAGGATTCTGAGGAGCATCTTTCAGAGTGATAAGTTCAGCCTTCAGCAAGTGTTGCAATGCTTGGGCCATTGACATGTTGATCTTAGTGAACTGCCTTCTAGCCCTCTGTTGATTTCCCTGTGGCTGCTCTGGTGTTGTAGGAGTTGGATTGGAGATATGAACTGCACTCACAGACTGATGCCTTTTATTACGATCAGGTTGACCATAAACAACATTTGACTCTTTCTTCCCACTGGGAGGCTTCTTTGCAGCACCTGATGAAGAAGTACCCACTTGGATCTTGCCACTTCTGATACCACTTTCTACACGCTCTCCTGTCATTATCAACTCAGTGAAGCCAGATGACGAGCTTCCAATGAGATGACTGTAAAAAGGACCATTCAACGTACACATGAACATATCAACCAACTCCCTATCAGTTAAAGGGGGTTGTACTCTTCCAGCTAAATCTCTCCACTTCTGAGCATACTCCTTGAAACTTTCTTTAGCACCCATAGACATGTTTTGCAGCTGCATGCGAGTGGGAGCTAAATCAACATTGTATTGATACTGCTTGTAGAAGGCTTCAGCAAGATCATTCCAATCCCGGATGTTGACACTCTCCAACTAATAGTACCATTCCAATTGAGCTCCAGATAAGCTCTCTTGGAAGAAATGGATCCACAACTTCTTATCAGCAGTGTGAGGTTGGATTCTCCTGACATAAGACCTCAAATGCAGCTTGGGACAAGAGACCCCATCATAAACAACAAAAGTAGGAACCTTGAAACCAATGGGTATGACTACCCCAGATATCAGGCTCAAATATTCAAAATCCAGCCCAGAAGACTTCTGCAACTCCATAGCATCCATTCTATCCACCAGCATTTTGAACTTATCTTCATTAGGCTCATGATAGTAGTTGGCTTCAGAATCAGAGTCCCCCATAATGTTGTGGAGACTGCCTCCCTCTTTTTCAGACTCTTCAGATTCATAATCTTCAACTGGTTCTTTGGTCTTGGCAAGACCTCTAAACCTTCTTCCCATGTTGATCAGGCCACCTGACCTTCTAGTCTTCTTAGTCTTCTTGGCCAGCAGTGTCTTCAATTCATCCTGCCCCTTGGACAAGTTCAGGATTAGCTCTTGGAACTGTGCATTTTGTGCCTAGAGATCCTTAACTGTTTGTTCAAGAGCCATTACTGAAATAAACAGCGAGAAGATAAGAAACCTGTGCACAATAAACCTGTGATGCAATGATATGGAATGTAAATGCATATGCAATGTTTTCAAGGACTGCAGGATCTAAATTTGCTTAAACAAACAAGAAGGTAAACTTTTATTAGTAATAAATTTGTTTTGCCTCTTGGGCTTACAGAACATGAAATGAAGTAAATACAAGAGATGGGGTTTTAAGTCTCCCATGGACGTTTCCTCTTTGTGTTGAGGTATGAGTTGAGATTCCGCTCCTCGTGAAGTTGCTTTGTTAGTTCCAGGATTCTTTCTTGGCTTGCTTTGTAATGAGCCTCGAAAGTATCCCTTTGCTCCTTCAACTGGATCCAGGACCTCTGTAAATCTTCCATGTCAGTAGGCATGTCTGGGTGAAGGATGGTATAAGCAGTATCTCCTTCAGCAACAGGTTCCATGGTAACTGGCAGGATAGCAGGATATGGCATCATGAGAGTCTGAGCACGAGATCGCACCCATCTGAGATAAGCCTCCATAGGAATAGTGTACTTAGGCTCCAGAGTCTTGCTGTCAACCTTGTTCACTTTCCCCCATGCTCGTATGAATCTCTGACGGTAACCTTGCAGATCGTTGTCGTAGTCAAACACAATACCCTGAATCAACATGTCATGTGGACCATCACTCCGAGCGTAACCAAACTGTCGTAAAGCTAGAGAGGGGTTGTAGGTGATGCCTCCTCTTATGCCTAGAAGTGGCACATTAGGAAACTCCCCACAACAGTCAATGATAGTAACGTTCTCCATAGATCTGGAGCACCAATGAATATCTGAATGCGAGAGTGACATGATCCTCTTGGACCACCTGAACCCTTGTTCATTCTTCATTACTGAGCGAGGAAGGTGAGAAATAAACCACCTAGAAAGCAAAGGTATACAGCATATCAAAGTTCCTCTTGCCCTTGTAGTACGAGTGTGAAGAGAGTGCAGGATGTCCCCAAGTAAGGTAGGCACTGGATTGTGACTTAGGAATATATTGATGGCATGAACGTCTATGAACTGATCAGGATTGGGAAACAACACTAAGCCATAAATCAATAAGGCTAAGATCTCCTCAAAAGCATCGTAGCTCATAGCCTTCAAGAACACTTGAGCTTTATCCATTAATACCTTAGCAAGAATGCCTTTAACTTCGCTTCTCGTTTCTAGAACAATGTCAGACTTCTTCAGATGTAGAGCTGCAGCAATAACCTCTGGTTTAAGCTCCTTCTCCAAGCCTGTGAAGGGTCTTTGATCAAGAACAGGTATACCCAGCAGTTTAGAGAACTCTTCCATTGTAGGAACCAACTGATAGTCAGGGAATGTGAAGCAATGGTGTTTAGGATCAAAGAACTGAAACAGGACACTCATCATGTCTTCATTGAACCCTGAGGTGACTAGATCCAATAGGTAACCATGTCTCTTGATGAACTGGGAGTGATCAGACACCTGAGAAACCAATTCCTTAAGCTTAGGAGGTATTCCTACAAAGTTGATCCGGATAGTATTCCTACGAGCAGAAGCCATGACCTACAACAAAGAACAAAGATAAATCCTTTGGTCCTTGAAATGGTTAGTGAAAATGCTATGCTTATGATGCATGATGATGTTATGATGTTATGTTCAATCACAAACATGTGGCACACACAAAAAAGTCACACAATGGCCCTAGGTTTGAAGGCTTGCATGAGGTTTAAAGGTAAGTACCCTCCCCTGAAGTTTAGTTGGCTCATCCTGTCCTACAAAAGTAACCAGGTTCTAAGGGATCTCAATATCATTGATCCTTCACAAGGGTGGTTGTTCAGTAGGTAACTTACTTGCCAACCAAAACCCTCCAAGTTTAGAATCTCAATGAGCGTAGTATCGAGTATCAACCAACTTCAGTCTTCACCAAAGCCGGTTATCTCACTACTTTTCTAAAGGCCAAGATGGGATAACTAGGGTTCTAGAAGTTAGTTAGTGCATTGACAACATATGGCAGCCTCATATTATCCTCAACTTGACTTAAGGAACATAAGCACCAACCAAGAAGTCACACTAACTATGGCCACCAGATCAACCATATCGGTATACGCCGTACAGTTTCCTTGGTCTATTGCCATTTACCTAAGGTACACTAGATCCGGGTTAGGATCTTTCACACATAAGAGCACCCAACAGATAAGTATAAAGCAAACAAGGCAAACAATTTTAAAGTGATCTAATTCCTAAGGGTACCCCTCTTTTATTAAGTCCCCAGCAGAGTCGCCAGTTCTGTAACACGGTGGGAGAACTGACTTTAGTTATGTTGCGGATAGCAAGAGTCGACACCGACTTTTATTTTATCCAAAGGAAAGGCATAAAAGAACAGGAAAGACCTTTTAAAAGATTTTTGGGTCCGGGGGGTAGGTTATGTAAAGGGAAAGTGTTAGCACCCTTTACATCCATGGTTATCCATGGGCTCTTAGTTACTTAGCTCACTTTAAAATGTTTTGAAATGTGAAGTGTGTGAATAAAAATTTTCTTAAGAGTTTTATAATGATCCATGTACGGATGCGTAAAAAACCTTTATTTTGAAAATTGTTTGAAATGTGTGAAGTGTTTGAAATTGTTTTGAAGAGTGAGCAAGTATCTAAGAGGAACCTACCCTAAGTTTAAGTCTTTTCTGTTCTTGAATCCTTTAAATGGTAAGACTATCCCTATTATTAAGGAATAGGTAGTCATTACCTTGGATGTGAGGGACAAGTGAAGGGACATCTGTTTATTTAGGCAACTATGGGGTGTATAAGCAATTCGAAGGGACTTATCATCTTTATTCGAAAGGGACAAGATCATTACGAAGGCAACATTCGAAAGGGACTTGATCTTTTATCTGTTAAGGGACTAGATGATGTGAAATTGAGGGACTTTTCTTTATACATCCTACTTGACCTTTTTGTAATAGGCAACATGAGAGGTATCCCTAAGGAAGTGAGATGGCGATCAAAGATCGACTTACGTGTGTGAGTGTACAATTTTACTATTTATCTTTTAAATTTAATGAGCTAAATTAATTTTAAATATATAAACATGTTGCACTCCCTATTTTTACTAACCATAGCATAAAAATAAATATTTAAATACTATTATTAAAATATTACATCCAGGAACAATTACATAATAACAATTAAAGTAAATTAAATATAATAAGCAAAATATTAAATAATAATAATAATTGGGTTAGTAAAAAATAATAATAAAAAATCATAATATATAAATGGGGTTAGTAATAATAAAAGAGATATCATATAAACATAATTAATAATATTAACATAATTAATTAAAAAAATCAATTTTTTATAAACAATTATTATTTAAGATTAATAAGAAAATATAAGCAATTATACTAATTATTATAAAGTTTTAAGTTATATGCAAATTATAAAAATTAAGTTAATTATAAACATATTATGAAAATAAAATTATAATTACAAAATTAAATCAACAATTTTTAACTATTTCTAAACATATATTTAAAAATTATTTATATACAAAAATTAAATTATAAACAAATTATAAAATATGTTCATATTATGAAAATAAATTAATTATAATTAACTAATCATACTATTATATTAACAAAATTAAGTTAAAAATTTTATTGTTTTAAACATAATTTAAAATTATTTACATTATTTTAATAAGACTACATATAATGATAATTATAAATAAATAATATTAATAAAAATAGAAACATAATTAACATTTATATGAAAACAATTAGGGTTTTAGAAAAAAATATTTTTTAGGGTTAACCTTAGTTAATGAAATATATTTGGATTTATTAAATTAGGATTATAGTTTTAATTAAAATTAATAATAATAATAAACAAACAAAACTAATAATGGAGAAAAAGAGAAAAAAAGAACTTACCTTGGCTGGGAGTTGAACCCAGCCCCTCTGCTTTTCACAACCTCCAGCCAACAAGATCAACCACTGGGCCAGCGCGCGCTTGGTAATAAGGAAAGGGGTTCACTTGGTTTTGTTGCTTAATCCTGGAAAATTCATGAAAAATAAAACAAAACAAAAGGCCTGGGGGGATCGAACCCAGGACCTCCGCACAGCACACAAACACACTTACCATTCCAGCGGGGAGGGCGCATCTGATAGTATAATGACTATGATTAATTATATATTAAAACCAATGAATATCATGAAAAAACAATAAAAAGATGGTGCCTCCAGGATTCGAACTCAGGTCTCACACCATGCTGCGTACATGCCAAAACCACTAGAGTACCTGCGCGTTGGTGATAATAATATAACACAAATGAAGAAAATATAAAGATGGAGATTTGAAATTATATTTCGCGCGCAGGACTTCTTCTTCTTCCTTGCTACCTGCAAATTTTGCTGCGAATTCACTTATAGAATTTCCTGCGAATTTTAAAACACAAGAAACCTGCGAATTTGAAACACCCTCAAAACAGTTCAATTTTATTGAATTAAGAATGCAAGCAAGGTCTATAAGTTATTTGGAATTGATTCACGGTTTCAAAATTTATTTATACTTGATGAATCACAAAGCCCTAAAGCTCAACAGAAACCCTAAAAATGGTGGATTTCGTTCTAGGTGATGAAACTTCACAAAACCTTAAAAGCTCTTGTAGAGAGGAAACCGAATTGAAGTTTTTGTGAGATTTTTGAATGTATGAACTTACTCTTGGAGGCCAGAATTTCGTGTCCAATGCAAGGAGTTATGTTGTGTACTTATAGTAGAGTGGATTTAGGTCAAAAGAATTGATTGTTGTGTGAAAGATTTGGATCAATGAGATTGAAAAAGATTCAAGCTTAAATTTCAAATATTCTTGAATAAACCCTTTCTATTTCAAGCCAATCACCATAATTTTTGTATCAATTTGATCCAAACAATTTTTATGACTTTCTAGAAACACAATCTCATTTAAATATTTAATTTTTCTATTTTATTTTAATTTAAAATGATTTTAAATGAATAAAATCAAAATAAATAAAATAAAATGATAAAAAAATCTGAATATTTGAGAGTTGGGTCGTGCATGAAGTGTTGGTAAGGATTGGATCATCATATGGCAAGCCCATTTAGAAAAAATTGGTTTTAAACCTCCATTTTCTTCATAAACCAACCAAAAATTTCCCAACTTTGCAAGGGCACAAATCCTTCAATTTTAATGATACGAGGGTGTTATTGGACATTTTAGAAAGCTTGAAGAGTCCTCTAACCAACCCCACTGGTTTCATGTCCATATCATTTACCATTCTCAAGTTATGCCCTTTTGAAGTTGTTGAATTTTTGTTGACTTTCAAAAGGACCTATAATGTCTTAGCTCATACCTTCCAAATGAAGCATTTTTGGGCTTGTCTTGTGAGACACAAAGTTGTAGAGAATTCAAATTCCTTCAAAATGAGATTTGGATGGAAAATTGGTGATGAAGCATGTGAAAGTTATGGCTGGTCAAAGTTCAGTTGACTTTTCCTAAGGAAACCCTAATTTAGAAACCTTTGATTCTTGATGATCTGAAATCTCCTTGATGAATCATGACCAACCCTTGATCAAATGATGAATTTTACTTCATATACTTGATGTTGGCAAAAAATCATGAAGTTTGACTTTGGTTTGACCACAGTTGACCTCAGTTTGACTTTTTAACTACTTTGACTGATTTTGACTTATCTGATCATCTGACTGAGCAAACCTTTGAGAAAAGTCTTGAAACTTGTCATGGGGATTCTTAAACACATATAAGATGTTATGAAGCTTACTTGAAGTCTTGGAAGTCCATTTAGCCTGATTAAAGTCAAAACCCTAGTTTTGGATGCACTGCTTAGGAGGATGCATTGTCTGAGGAAATTGTCAAACTTTCTGACTATTTGTGAACTTTGTGAACCTTGTGAACTTCATAAGATGTCTTGTGAACCTCATAAGATGTCTTGTGAACCTTGTGAACCTCATAAGATGTTTTGTGAACCTTGTGAACCTCATAAAGTGTCTTGTAAACTTCATGAACCTCATGAAAGGTCTTGTGAATCTTGTGAACCTCATAAAGTGTCTTGTAGAATTCATGAACCTCATGAAAGGTCTTGTGAACCTTGTGAACCTCATAAAGTGTCTTGTAAACTTTATGAACCTCATGAAAGGTCTTGTGAACCTTGTGAACCTCATAAAGTGTCTTGTAAACTTCATGAACCTCATGAAAGGTCTTGTGAACCTTGTGAACCTTCTTAGCACACAAAGTCTTGTATTGTGAGGGAAAATTTTGGGGTGCAACAGCTGCCCCTGTTCAATTTTATGAAACCTGAGGGGTTAGATTGGTATATGTGCCAGTCGTAACTTGGAAGGTTGAAGAGGATTGAACATAAAAGCCCAAAAATTTGCACTCACCGGTGCGTAGAGTGATACTGATGACTAGTTGTATATGCTTGAGTGGGCTTAAAGATGCCACTTGGAGAAAAGTTCTTCAGATACATTTCTTGGAGGATAAAGCAGTCCAAAATATGAAGATATAATGATAGCTTTCAGGAGGATAAACAACGTCCTGAGGTAATAATGTAACCTTTGGGAAGATAAACAACGGCCCAAGGTCAAGATAGCTTTCAGGAGGATAAACAACGTCCTGAGGTATAAGAAGCTTTCAGGAGGATAAACAACGTCCTGAGGTAATAATGTAACCTTTGGGAAGATAAACAACGGCCCAAGGTCATGATATGCTTTCAGGAGGATAAACAACGTCCTGAGGAAATGGTATGCTTTCAGGAGGATAAACAACGTCCTGGGGAAGTGATATGCTTTCAGGAGGATAAACAGCGTCCTGAGGTATAACTTTTGGGAAGGAAGGGAAAGCTATTGGCAGCTTTGTTGCAGATGAGCTAGCATGCTTCAAGGTCTGATCAAAGATGTAGGCACCATAATCCAACTTAGTCTGAGTGCCCACAGCATAAATAAACCTGCCCAAGCCAGTGGATATTGAAGATGTGTGATTGGTAGGCACCCAGTTTGCTGTACCAATCCTGTTCAGCATGGCATATTTTCTTGTCAGCATGCTCACTGAGAGCTTTCCTTTAACTGGCCAAGCCTTGACCTGGTTTGCAGTGATAACCTTGCAGATTTGGTTATCAGTCTTCCCTAGCTCATTTGGTCCATCAGATTCTCTTCCAAGGTATTGGTTGATGATCTGAGGAGAGAACTCTACACACCTGCCTCTAACAAAGACTTTTCTAAATTCAGCAGACTTACCATTTGCACAATCTTCCTGAAGATTGACTATGAATTCTTTGACCAGTAGTTCATAGCAGGGAGAGAGATTGGAGACTGTTTTGAAGAGACCAGCAGCAGATATGAGGTCAATTAATTCAGTGCACTCAAGTGCATTACTGCTCAGCTCTCTTTCAAGTGCTACCCTTCTTTGGTACACAAACTTCCATCTGTTTACACTTGAAACATGATGAAATGAGATGTTGTCCAAGGGAGCTTCTGGAACAGCAGTTGAAGCCATAGTGGGTGCTGATTTCTTCTTTGGAGGAGATGTTGGGACATCTGCTTCAACAACTGAGTCTGAGGGAGTGATAACTTTCCTCTTTTGAGTTTGGACTTTGCTCCATTGTTTTGTAGGACCAAAGGCAGTTTTGGCTTTGTCTTTCTTTGGGGTAGCTTGCTTCTTCTCAGGAACTGCATGTCCTGCTTGCATCTTTCCTTTCCTAGTCCTGAGCCTTTTGGCTATGCTAGGTCTTACAGAGGCAATGATCTCTGTATCAGAATCCTGCTCTTCAGCTGGTTGATCAGCAGAGATATGTTCTTCAGTTGAGGCTTTGGTCTGATCCTCAGATTCTTCTTCATCATTTTCATTTGAGGCCTTTTTCTGGTCCTCAGATTCTTCTACAGCAGCATCAGATGAGGCATTTTGTTCATCCTCAGATGTTTCAACATCTATTGGGACATCCTGTTGAGCAGGAGTGTCCTTTGCAGCTTGAGTTTGTTGATCTTCTTGAGGAGCTGGCATGGTGTTCAGAGGGATAGATATGCCACTAACCACTATTTGTTCAAAAAGAATCTTGTTTACTATCTCCTTTATGGAAGCATCCACATATTCAGAAGATTTTGGAGGCATATTTGCTGGAGAAGGAATGCCTTTGGATTTGCTGCAGACTTGATCTTTTGCTCTTTTTGGAGTTCTTGGCTTTTTAGCATGAGGAACACTTCCTCTGATTTCGTCCAATGGGGTTGACTTCATGGGTACTACAGAGATGGGGGTTGCATGAACCACATCTTCTTTGTTGAGAACTTCTTCAGGAGTGTTAGGGTTTTGAGACATTTTCAAAGAAGATGGATGAAGAGTTTTAAGGTTGATGATTTCTGAAGAACAGCTAGATAATGCAATTCGCTTTTGATAGAATGATGAGAATATGGATAGCTGAATGCAAAATATTATTATATAAGTAGTCGTTACATTGAAAATGATTAGGAATGGAATACCCAAGGTTCTTGACCAGACTGGTGTTGCCATCTGGTACTTATGCCACACAATGTCATATGACATGTTGGCACATTTCCTTAGCTGCTAAATCTCACATAAACAGATTCCCAGTTTGCCCCTTAAGTTCTCAAATTGTGTAGCATCCAATGCTTTGGTAAAGATATCAGCCAACTGCAGATTTGTAGCTACATGTTCCAATGAAATCACTTTTTCTTCTACAAGATCTCTGATGAAATGATGTCTGATATCAATATGCTTGGTCTTGCTATGTTGGATAGGATTCTTTGATATGTTAATTGCACTTAAGTTGTCACAGTACAATGTCATGACATCTTGTGGGACATTGTACTTAGTGAGCATTTGCTTCATCCAAACCAACTGAGAACAACTGCTTCCAGCTGCTATATATTCAGCTTCAGCTGTAGATAAGGATACACAATTTTGTTTCTTACTGAACCAAGAAATCAAATTGTTTCCTAGAAAGAAGCATCCTCCTGAAGTGCTTTTTCTGTCATCAGCACTTCCAGCCCAATCAGCATCACAGAAGCCAGTGAGAATTGGTTTGCATCCATGAAAGTACATTATGCCATAGTCACAAGTACCATTAACATATTTAAGGATTCTCTTGACTTGATTGAGATGACTGACTTTTGGATCAGCTTGATATCTTGCACATACACCTACTGCAAATGCTATGTCTGGTCTGCTAGCAGTCAAATATAACAAGCTTCCAATCATGCTTCTGTATATGCTTTGATCTACATTCTCACCCTTTTCATCTTTAGTCAGCTTTAAATGTGTGGGGGCAGGAGTTCTCTTATGAGTAGCATTTTCCATTCCAAATTTCTTGACTATGTTCTTGGTATACTTGCTTTGGGAAATGAACATGGAGTCTTCCATTTGCTTTATTTGCAGACCAAGAAAGTAGGTTAACTCTCCTACTAGGATCATTTCAAATTCATATTCCATCTGGTTGACAAAATGTTTGACCATCCTGTCAGACATCCCACCAAAGACAATTTCATCTACATATATTTGAGCAATCATGACATTTCCTTCTTCATCTTTAACAAACAAGGTTTTGTCAATTCCACCTTTCCTGTACCCTTGCTTGATAAGAAAAGTAGTCAATCTTTCATACCATGCCCTTGGAGCTTGCTTCAGACCATAAAGAGCCTTCTTTAGTTTGTATACATGATTTGGACAGCTTGGATCAACAAATCCTTTAGGCTGTTCTACATATACTTCTTCATTAAGATAACCATTTAAAAAGGCACTTTTCACATCCATTTGAAATAGCTTGAACTTTAAGATACAAGCAATTCCCAAAAGTAGTCTGATTGATTCAAGCCTTGCTACTGGTGCAAAGGTTTCATCAAAGTCTACTCCTTCAATTTGTGTGTATCCTTGAGCTACAAGTCTAGCTTTGTTCTTTGTAACAACTCCTTGTTCATTTGACTTGTTCTTATACACCCATTTTGTTCCAATCACATTTATGTCATCAGGTCTAGGAACAAGATTCCACACTTCATTCCTTGTGAATTGACCTAATTCCTCTTGCATAGCACAAATCCAGTATTCATCAGTAAGAGCTTCCTTGATGTTTTTAGGTTCTATTTTAGAAACAAAACAGGAACCTGAAATCACTTCTCTTGATCTAGTGCTCACACCTCTGTTGGGATCACCAATTATCAAATCTTTGGGATGATCCTTCTGTATTCTGATGGAGGGAGGTTTGCTGGATTGTTCTGTCCTTGCATCAGTTTGAGTGAAGTCATAATGATCACTCTTTTCTTCAGCTTCAATCTTGATATCAGCAGATGTTCCAACATCTTCTGGGACATCTGTAGGAGCATCATCAATTATCACATTAATAGATTCCATGATAACCTTGGTTCTAGAATTAAATACTCTATATGCTCTGCTGTTTATAGAGTATCCAAGAAAAATCCCTTCATCACTTTTAGGATCCATTTTTCTCCTTTGCTCCCTATCTGCCAGAATATAACAGTTACTTCCAAACACATGGAAATACTTAACTGTGGGTTTTCTGCCCTTCCAGACTTCATAGATTGTGGACAAAGTTCCTTTTCTTAGAGTAACTCTGTTGTGGATGTAACAAGCTGTGTTCATAGCTTCAGCCCAGAAGTACAAAGGTAACTTTTTAGCATGGATCATAGCTCTTGTTGATTCTTGAATAGTTCTATTCTTCCTCTCAACAATCCCATTCTGTTGAGGAGTGATTGGTGAAGAATATTCATGATTGATTCCTTCTGAAGAGCAGAAATCTAAGAACTTTTGGTTCTCAAACTCTTTTCCATGATCACTTCTTATTCTGATCACACAGCTGGCTTTTTCCCTTTGTATTCTTTGGCATAAGTCTTTGAATACATCAAATACATCAGACTTTTCTTTGATAAAATTTATCCATGTATACCTTGAAAAGTCATCAACCACCACATAGGCATACCTCTTGCCACCAAGACTTTCAACCTGCATAGGTCCCATAAGATCCATATGCAATAGTTCCAAAACTTTGGAAGTTGTCAGATGTTGGAGCTTTGGATGGGACATCTTGGTTTGCTTGCCTATTTGACATTCACCACATATTTTGCCATCATCAATCTTCAGTTTAGGAATACCTCTTACAGCATCCATAGATATTATCTTCTTTATGCCTCTGAAATGAAGATGACCTAGTCTTTGGTGCCATAGTTTCACTTCTTCTTCTTTAGCTAAGGAGCAAGTTGAAGTAAGGCTGAAATCTTGAGATTCCCACATGTAACAGTTGTCTTTAGATCTGGCTCCTTTCATGACAACCTCTTGTTCTTTGTTAGTCACTATGCATTCAGTTTTGGAAAAGTTTACACTGTACCCTTGATCACATAATTGACTTATGCTGATCAGGTTAGCAGTTAAACCTTTAACTAGAAGCACATCATCTAGTCTTGGAACATCTTGACAGTCCAAGGTCCCAACTCCCTTGATTTCTCCTTTAGCTCCATCTCCAAAGGTTACATACCTGGATGAATGTGACTTTAAGTTTACTAGCAGATTCTTCAATCTAGTCATGTGTCTTGAACATCCACTGTCAAAGTACCAGTCTTCTTTAGCTGATACTCTTAGTGATGTATGTGCTATATATGCAGCACTTTTCTTTGACCATTTGAGTTGAGATTTCTTTTGATGCCTCTGCCCTGTGTGTTATTCATCAGTAGATCTCCAAGATTGATTGTTGATCTTGTTCTTGTGTATGTAGCTTTGATCAGCCTGAGTGCTAGCTTTTGGTCTCCATACCTTCTTGATGACTTCTGTCTTCTGCTTAGGAGGTTGCTGATTTCTTTGATGTTTATGCAGCACTTTCTTGGTAACTTCTATTTTCTGCTTAGAAGGTTGCTGATACATCTGATTTGGATATCCATGCAGCTTATAACAATGAGGTTTGATATGTCCAAATCTTCCACAATGATGACATCTCCATCTTTGATACTTCTTCTTCATTTTGTTCTTTTCAGAATGTTGAGACATCTGTTGGAACATTATGTTTGACTTTGTGTTCTTTTCCTGATGTTGAAGCATCTGTTGGGACATCTTGTTTGACTGTATGGATTTTGAAGTAGTTTTGCTAGAGCTAGCTTCATCTTTATGTACTTTGTTAAATCTCAGTCCACTTTTATCCCCTGAATGCTTATTGTTGTTGAGAATAACATCCAGTGTACTTGAACTGCTGTTCAACATTCTAATAGATTTGGACATGTGTTCCAACTTGGAGTTGAGAAGACTTACTTCACTTTTCAAGGTGTCAATGATCTCTTGATCACTTGCTTTTTCATCTTCTAGTGTCTCATTCTGCTTCTTTAGCTTTATGACCTCACTGCATATTTCAGTACTTCTTTTGTATAGATCTTTGTAGGCTTGCTCAAGTTCTTCAACAGTAAGCTCCCCATCACTGGAATCACTTTCAGATTCACATAGTCCAGCTAAAGCAGTGATATGCTTAGCTGATTCTTCTTCTGAATCACCTCCTGAGTCTTCATTAGACTAGGTCACAGAGAGTCCTTTCTTTTGCCTTTTTAAGTAGGTAGGACATTCATTCCTGATGTGTCCATATCCTTCACATCCATGGCATTTGACTCCTTTTTCTTGACTGGTCTTTTCATCATAATTTGACCTTCTGTTAGTATCATAAGGCCTCTTGTTCTCAGAAGAGTTTGTGTATCTTCCATTGGGTTTGGATTTGCCTTCCATTCCTCTGAGAATCTTTTTGAATTGTCTTCCAAGCATTGCAATGTTGTCTGATAAGCTTTTACCAATATCTGATTCATCATCTTCTTCTTCATCAGTATTTGTCACCAAGGCTATGCTTTTGTTCTTCTTAACATTTGTGTCATTCATTCCCATCTCAAATGTTTGAAGGGAACCAATGAGTTCTTCAACTTTCATAGTGCATATGTCTTGAGCTTCTTCTATTGCTGTGACTTTCATGTCAAATCTTTTTGGCAAAGATCTGAGGATCTTTCTTACAAGCTTTTCATCAGTCATCTTTTCTCCCAAAGCTCCAGAAGTATTAGCTACTTCTAAGATGTTCATGTAGAATTCATGAACTGTCTCATCTTCCTTCATTCTCAAGTTTTCAAACTTGGTGGTGAGAAGTTGAAGTCTTGACATCTTTACCTTTGATGTTCCTTCATGAGTTGTTTTGAGAGTATCCCACACATCTTTGGCTAGCTCACAGTGATGCACAAGTCTAAAGATGTTCCTATCAATGCCATTGAATAAAGCATTTAAAGCCTTGGAGTTACCTAGTGATGAATCTTCTTCCTCCTTACTCCATTCTTCTTCAGGTTTCAACACTTTTGATCCATCTTTGGTGTCTTGGATAGGATGATCCCATCCAATGTTGACTGCTCTCCAGGCCCTGTTGTCAAGTGATCTTAAGAATGCAATCATTCTTGGCTTCCAGTAGTCATAATTAGAACCATCCAGTATAGGTGGTCTATTTACTGATCCTATATCTCTGTCCATGTTTCCAGAATTTGTATTCCATAGATCTCACCCAGTATAAACAGGCAGGGTGCCTGCTCTGATGCCAATTGAAATTCTGTGATCAGGTATGAGATGTCCTAAGAGATGTCCCAACACTTGACAGATTTAACCAAAACTTAAATAGCAAGAAAAGTAAACAACACAGAAGTTTGTTAACCCAGTTCAGTGTATAACCACACTTACATCTGGAGGCTACCAAGCCAGGAGGAAATCCACTATAAGTAATATTAATTCTAGACTTAAACCACCCTGTTTAATCTATCACTTAATAACTACCCAATGCAATTTCTACCTAAGACACAACTTAGATATGAGTACCCTACTCACTCCCCCTCAATCACACAGTGATTTTGTTTACAAGTTTAATAAAATTGAAGTCATACTTCAAACAAAACAGCTTGATCTTACTTCACAGTTTCAATCAAGTCACAAATGCACTTTTGCTTAAAAGCTCATAAAGTGGTACAATTAAAAACAACCTGCTATTAAAGACACAACACCCTATTTTGTCTTCTGAAATTCGTACTCAATTCTGTGAGTTTCTGTTGATTAAATAGGTGTTTGTAATTTGGGCTTTCTGTAGGTTAATCCAGTCCTAAAACACAGCAGCTTCCACCTAGAATTAGGGTTTGTTACTTCCTAGATTCTAGGTGATTTAGTTCTTCTGTTTAAACTGAATCCTCATAATAAAACTCCCTACAGATGCGCCTTGTTCTGTTTTTATCCATCCATAATTAATTCCAGATAACTCTCCTTAAATATCTCAGATCAGTTAGTCAATAATTAATTCTGGTAGCAGGTTTGAGATGTCTCAACATCTGTTGGGACATCCTGAAAAACTGAACTTAAGTCATTTACACAATGTCCCAACATCTGGTGTGACATCCTGAAATAAGTTCTTATACTCTGTTTGATAATGTCCCAACATCTGATAGGACATTCTGAACTGAATTCAATATTTCTTGTTGGTCAAAAATTCTGCCAATTCTAAACATCTACAAATTAGTCTGTCGGTTTCTCGGTGTCGGGTGCACACTTCCCCTTTTCCTCCATATCTTCCATCTGCAGCGGTCAGGCGCAGGGGGCGTCACAGCTGGGTGTCTCTAAAACATCCCGTGAGACTGTTCAAGACGTTCGTTGATTATGCCCGTCATTTTAAGGGGCGGTGCTATGTGGTAAAGCCGCTCACTCGGTTCGCCCTCAACACTCTTTACTTTTATAAGTGTGATGCTAGTGGCGAGGAAAAACTCATGTCAAGGATCCCCTTGAGATGGCATCCTGACCATTTCAACCTGTCGACCAGCCACTACCGAGTTAGGTATTCGAGCACGGGGGTCGAGGATCGGCTGGCCTACACGAGGCTGGTGGAGTATGTTCAGAGCTTCTGCTTCGCCACGCCAAAGTCAGCAGAAGGAAGAGGGGGAAACCTTGGTGTATAAAGATTGAAAGCTAGTTCATATCGTTGTTCTGGTCAAACATACGAAGGCAATTTCAATTTATCTAGTCTCTTTGTCAACTTATGTTTTAAAGTCACTGCTGCTTCGCTTATGGTTCGACTAAGTTCCTCTGGCCTATAGATGGTTTCAAAATATTTTTGAAACTTTTGTATTTCTTTGATATGTTGTCCTTTACTTTTTTTCTTCTGATCCTGCACAAAAGTAAATGCATTTGTCAGGTGAGTTGTGAATGCTTTTACATCATAGAATTTGGTGCGGTAGTACTCCCTCCACCAAACATCAAATTCATGGGTGCAAAGAAAAGAAGGTCGAAAAACCACTGGGCAGATATCAACAAAACCATCAAAATATTTATTTGCCTGTTGAAGGCTTTGTTCTTCAGAATGGTAGGAGTTGTAGAAAAGGATGGAGCCTTTCTTCGGAAAGATGGATTTTGGTTTTGGCTGGACCAATCCAAATTGTCTAGCAACTAGGCTGGGTTGATAAACGATTAAAGCGATTTCGGTCTTTGTCACGTTATGGTAAGAGAGAAGGAGCCTAGGAACCAGAAATGCTTCCCAAATGTCGATGAATTTTTGTTCACCCTCTTCCATCTCAAAGGGAGGTTGTGTGGTGAACCATTCAGGACCAATTGTTCTGTGGGCGAAAGGTGCCATGGAAGGAGTAAAGTTATACCTCTTGGCGAACATCATGACATAACTCATGAAAGCCTGTCGAAGACTGAGCCCTTCATCAGATGGTGTCAGTTGTGCTAACCTGGGCCATTTGACGACTCTATCTTTTACTTCTTCTTCATCCACCACATTCTTGACAGGAATAGAATTTTCGAAAGTGGCATTAAGCCACAATTGTAATAGCCAAAGGGGTCCTGATATGCTAAGTTTCCCTTTGTCAGTAGCAGTTTTCAGGAATTCTACGCTTTCACTTAAGGACTCATACAGGTTTGCCAGGATCATCTCACCCAAGCATAATCTGATCCCATCTTCGAGTTGATTAGCTATGGTGACAAATTTATTTGCCACTTGTAAAGAGCGGAAATAGAAGACATACTTCGATAGCCACAGAGTTAAGAAGGCTATGTGCTCTTCTTTAGACACTTTATCAGTCATCTTATCATGGTAGTGGTTGATTAAGATGGAGTAAGAGGCTTTGCTGATGTCGAAACCAATGGAGTCTTGGTTCTGAACAGTTGGGTCGAAGTTCCATCCTAGAGGGCTAGGCCCACATATTGCTGCTAGGTCGAAAAAGGTTGGTGTGACCATTCCACAAGGGAGGTGAAAATTGTTATAGGTGTTATCCCATAAAAAGAGGGAATCTAAAATCATGTTGGGACAATAGCTAGGTCCTATTTTCGACATTTGGATTAAGTCGAAGATTCCAACTTCTCTCCAAAAGGGTTCTTTAACTTTTTCAATCTTTGCTAACCAAGCAAGATAGTCAGAGGGATCTTTCGCCATGAGACTGGTTCTAAAGATCTTAGCATTGTTTAGATGAAGCAAATTCAGACCTTTATCAATGGTCAAATTTGAACCCTCAGTTGGTTCTTCAGTTTGTTTGGGTTTAACCCCAGCTCCTATAGGTTTTAGACATTGATATGAATGAAAATATTATTTTAAACTATCTGGGTTAATGTCTGGATTGGGGAGAGGTCCTTAGATAGAATGACAAGTACCAGAAACCAGTATAGGAATTAATACCTGAGACATGTAAATGCTATCCTTTTCCCTTTCATTGGGAGGCTCTGGAATGTATTGTTGATTTCCAACAATGTTAGGTCCATTAAGCCTGTGTGAGTATGGAAGTGAAGTGGAGCTTTTAGTCTTCTTGCTGCTGGAAGAGTTTTTAGAGGCCATTGTTGTTTGGAAGGAAGTTTCTTTGCGGTTTAGAGGGATGTAATTATTTGCTTTGAGAAGAAGAAGACTGTGTAAATGGTTTGAAGGGAGAAATGGTTTAGTATTTATAGACAAAAGGATTGAAACAATTAAGTTTTGATTGAGTCATAGGCCATGTGGCGAACTTATTTCATAAAGAAAGTGGGTTGATGGAAGTTGGAAAGCTTATGATTTCCTAGCTTTTAGGGGATGATAGAGTAGTTGTCAGAAACGTGGACTGAGTTGACGTTTTTGAGAAAAGATATGATAATGAAGATTTCTGGGGATTTGAAGTATCCAATCTTTGAAATGATGAAAATGAGAAAGTTGACATGGCATCGAAGTAATTCTTGACAACTAATGACTTTTCTCCAAAGTAGTCGAAAAAACATTTGCTGGGGGGCAATTTGTAGACAGGGATTTTCGACGCCATGAAATCAGAATCCAAAGCAGCATTTCGATCAGGAAATAAAATATTTTCATGGGCTAATTTCGACCAAAGAAATGTTGAGAATGTTTTCAACGTCTTCGACAAAGATAGGAAATAATGATGTTTCGACAACTTCAATGACGCTAGTTGAAGGTGGCAAGGGTTGGTCTTCGACGAGTTCGACAACTTTGAGAAGACGTGTTGTTTCGACGCAGGCGCTGAAATTTAAAATTCAAAAATGAAATATGTTTGGCAGAAGGGACACGTGGAAGCATTTGATAGAAAAAGACATGCCAAAGGCCAAGTGTTGTAATCGTAGGATTTCTCCGTTAGGGGCAGTTATTTAGTTTGTGTATAAATAGAGCAATTCTTATCAGATTTGTGTGTGTGAAATTCATTTGTATAAATTCCTGTAAAAAAAACTCAAAGTACCCGTGTGAGAGAAAAAGTGTGATTCTGGAAAAATGTACGTGTAAACACCATCTTTAATTCTTCAAGTTTAATAAATTCCAAGTTTATTTAACATCTTTTCACTTTTACAATCTAAGCAATTTACAAGTTTTTGTTTTAGTTTGACATTCTGCATTTGTTCTTATTCATTACTTTATACATTTTTAGAAGTTATTTCCTTTAAGTTTGCCAAGTTATTTTACCCTTGTTATTAGTTCTTAGTTCTATGAATCATACAAACATACGAGAAAAACTTAACAAAAAGTGAAACCATCAATATTGCTAAAAATCATCACTTTTGACCAAATCAATTCACACTTATGTCCTAGGATTTGTATGATTGATCTTGCAAGTAAAATAATCTAACATTGGATTAGAAACCAGAGGTTGTTCGTCAGAAAACACCAGCGAACAGTCCCTTATCTTTTTTTCGTCTCAAATTGATCCCTTAATTTTTAAAACGATGCAAATCAGCCCCTGTCGTCTATTCTGTTAGTCAAAGTCTGTTAAATATCTACGTGGCACGGTTGACTAACTCTTGTGACGGAGTTAGCGTCGAAAAAACCAACGCTAAAAATTATTTTTGGATTTTAATTTATTGTTCTTTATCTTCTTACCCAAATCCTGTCAAAAAAAATCTTCTTACCCAAATTTTTAAAACCCAAAACCAATGGATCCTTGAAAAATAAATTAAGCCCAAAATGTAAACACAAAATAAACACAACAACGTTATGAAACCAACAAATGTTGAAGCAAGGTTAAACCCAGAACCAAAAATAAATTAAGCCCAATAATTTAAACACAAAATAAACACATCAACGTTAAACCCATAACCAATGGATCCATAACCAATGTTGAACTAAAAAGAAATTAAGTCCAAAAATTTAAACACAAAATAAACACAACAACCTTAAACCCATAACCAATGGATCCTTGAAAAAGAAATTAAGCCCAAAAATAAAAAAAGGAGGAGGAAGAACACGATTTTCTTCCCGAGTCACTACGATGGCACACTGTTAAAAATCAGAGAGAGGATCAAACAATTCAACCTACAATTCCTATTTCGTAGAATTTCTCTTCTTACGATTTCGTTTCCAAATCTTCTCACTTCATCTCTTTCTTTTTCTGTTTTTTTATCCGGTTATTTGTGTTTCGATTGTTTCAGTTTTGGTTCGAATTTGGTTATGGGTTTAGAGATAAATGGCTGTTAAAGAAGGGTTTAACAGTGTTGATGTTTGTGCGATTTCCAGGTTCGGGTTATGAATCGATTGGGTTGTTTGCAAGATGGATATTGGACTTAGTGTTTGTTGTGTTTGATGTGTTTGCAAGATGGATATTGGAAATAAATTAAAGTAGATTATTAGGGTTGTAGAAGGTTTGTGATCCATTCATATACTTTTTACAATTTAAGAAATGAAATTGCAAACCCCCAATTATTTTGAAAACCCTAACCTCCCCTATCCCTATAATAGATCAGAGTAAAAACGAAGGTGAATTTAAAAACCAAAGCCATGTTAATTTGTAATTTATTCATATTTTAATTGATTTATTAGCAAGGTTGTTGGGTTTCCAGGTTTGTAATTTGTAATTTAAAAACCAGATTTATTAACAAGGTTTATAGATTTATTAGCAAGGTTGTTGGGTTTCTAAATAATAATGTTATTTTAGATCTTGTTTGTTAGAGTGTGTGTGTGTGTGTGTGTGTGTGTGTGTCTCTGTGTGTGTGTGTGTGTGTGTATGAAATATGTGGGTTCTATGAAGTTGCATTTTACTTCTTCATGTTAGATTGTTGCTTCCATGGGTGTTATGCTATTTAATTTATGGTGAAATTTAAATTTTGAGGATCTTGTGATTTGGAACATGAAGTCGTCCAGATGATGAAGATGTCAATGGATGATGGAGATGAAAGATTAAAATCCAAAAATAATTTTTAGCGTTGGTTTTTCCGATGCTAACTCCGTCATAAGAGTTGGTCAAAGGTGTCACGTAGATGTTTAACAGACTTTGACTAACGGAGTTGACAGAGAGACTGATTTGCATCGTTTTAAAATTAAGAGACTGTTTTGGCACAAAAAAAGATAACTGACCAAAGTGAACCATGACCTATAGTTAAGGGACAAAAAATGGTATTTTGTCTTTTTTGTATTTTCATGAGATTAGCAATGCATAAATGGCACACACAAAAAATGCTTGATGTTATGCAAATGAATATGGAATTTTAGAGGTAAAATTTAGGGTATGACAATTAGCATATGAATATTTATATTATTTTAATTGTCTGATTATTTTTGTGAACTTTGACTACATTTTGGATATGTATCATGTGACAAATCTTTTATATATATATATATATATATATATATATATATATATATATATATATATATATATATATATATATATATATATATATATATATATATATATATATATATATATATATATATATGTGTGTGTGTGTGTGTGTGTGTGTGTGTGTGTGTGTGTGTGATTCTCCTTATGCAATTCTTTTTCCCGGTATACTTATTAAACTACATATTTGCGATAATTGATTTCGTATATGATTTGTATGGTGTTTTTTATTTATTTTGGATTCAACTCATTAATTACCGCATTCTATTTTTGGCTTTTGCTTTATTTTGGATTCAGCTAGTTGTGTGTGCTTTTTCTCTATCTTTTCTCTCTTTTTGATATTTTTCAAAGGGGGTGAAGGTAGCAAGATATTATCAACATTCACCTGCAGGGGGGCTTTGCAACTTTTACAACTTAAGTGAAGTATTGAACACTAGTTCATTAGATTCATTCCATCCATCAAATTCCAAATAACGCTTTAAATAATTTATCAACAATAATATCTCAAAATTTCCAAAACAAAAAGGGGGAGACTGAAAGTGCAGTCACGGTATCGTATGCTATCGCTTATTTGTTTTGGTGTTTTTGTCAATTTGAATGTAGTTGCTTTTAGCTTAATTTCATGTTTGTAATTTGCTTTTCATTCGATATTTGTGTGCTTGTTCTTTATTCGTATTTCATTTCAATTGTAATTGCTTCAGTTATTATGTTGTTGTACCACAAAGAACCCTCATTGCTCAATTAAATAATATTTTTGTATCCATGATATTGTTTGTTTTTTAGCCTAACAAGTTGCTACTTTGTTGTTTCATCAGATGTAGCTTAAATCACAAGTAAGAGCTTTTAAATTTGGATGTTGAGGTACTTGATTTAAATCACATGTTAATCATGATTTGAATAAGAAGCTTTGTGAAAATTGGGAATGCCTTTAGACAAATAGATTTGAATCACAAATAGAACATGATTCGAATCACAACCTCATGTGATCATAATCAAGTTAAAATAGTGATCCAAATCAACTGTCTTTATGAAGTCATATTTGGACTATGCTCGAATTGATTTGGATTAAAATTTCTACTTGATTCAAATCAAAGCTTCACAATACCCATTTTCCATCCTTGATTTAAATAGTTGTTTATTTGGTGAAAGCAATTAGTGTGTGAAACATACGGGTGAAACCCATAAAGACAAAAAATGTAGTTTTGTATCCTCTTATTAGTGTGTTTATACCCATCACCATGAATCTTTCTCTTTTTCTCTAAAACAACCCCTTGAGTGTAATCCATGCCAGATTCACTTCTTTTTGTTGCACATTATTCTTGTGCAATTTTATGGTTGTTGCTTGTAAATTAGAGACAATGAGTTGATTAATCTTGCGTGTTATTCATGATTAATCAAGCTCATGATAGAAATCAAGAACCAAGACTCATTTATCCAAAAATTTGATAAGAGAATATATTCAGAATCTGATAAGAGAACGCATTTGAGAGAAGTTGAGTTCTTGGCTTCTGATGGTTCAGAACGGAGGGACGTTCTTAAGTGAAGTTTGATGATATAGGTTTGTGTAGACTCTGAAGCAAAATGTATCAACATCAAAAGAACAATAAATTATCTCTATACTTATTGAATGTATCAACTTCTGATTATCATTCAAAACCATAGACAAAGCTTAGTGATTTATACTATATAAAGTAAGCTACAATGTTAAATCAATTTGTCAGCTAGAGTTTGTGTTCACATGGCTCAAGAAGATTCGATATGCTTTACAGATATCTACTCTCAACGGATCTATAGTACAACTCACAAGGAAGACGCCATGGTTAAATGAGTTACACAATGGATAAAGATCTTTTGTGTATCTATCTTCAATATCTCTTAGTACTATGGAATAACAAATAAATTTGTGCAAGTTATATATTCCAATGACTATTATTTTGTATATGCTATTTAAGTAGTTTAAGATTCAATATAGAATCAACAACAAGGAAAAAAAGAAAGATATTCAAGAAGAAAATGATTGTGTCACATTTCTATCAACATGGAAGAATAACAAGATCAATAACTACATTAAGTATGCATAGTTTCTATAATCTGTTGTAAATTGTACAAAGCCTTAATATTTCTTAAACATTGAATATCTTAGAAATCTTAAGAGATATGATATTTTTTATAGTTATTCCCGTGTACCTCTGATTGTATATCAAGTACACATTATTTTCTATTATACTAAATAGGTTGTTTAATAGTTTAGAAAGAAAGTCTCTTGCTACGTGCTTGAGCATCAAAGTCTTTTGATATGAGCTTGAGCTAAGTAAGTTTCTTACTATGTGCTTGAGCATTGAAGTCTTGATCAAATTGTTGGTTAAGCAGGAAAGTCTTGGACTGTAAAAAGGAAGTCCTGGATTCGTTGAATCTGAGCAGGAAAGTCTTATACTCAAAGATATGAGCAGAAGTCTTGAATCCATGGGATTTAAGCAGGAAGACTTGGATTCGTGGAATTTGAGTAGGAAATTCTTGTACTCGAGGGTATGCGCATAATTCTTGAACTCGTGAGATTTAAGCAAGAAGTCTTGGATTCATGGAATCATAGTAAGAAGTCTTATACTTAAGTGTATGAGCAGAAAGTCTTGAATATGTGGGATTTGAGCAGGAAAGTCATAGGTTGTGAGTCTGAGCAAGAGGTTTTATACTTAAGATACTTGAGGGTATAAGAAGGAAAGTCTTAGGATCTGAGGATCTGAGAATCTAAGCAGGAAGTCTTGATCAGGTACTGATTGAGCAGGCAAGTCTTAGGTTGTAGGCCTAAGCAAATGAAGGTCTTATGCTTGAGGGCATAAGAAATTGTAATCATGATTCATTATAGTGGAAAATATCTTGTGATGCAAGGGGACTTGACTACTATTGGTTTGAGGGGAACCAGGATAAATTTTGTGTGTTCACTTGTTATTTATTTGCTTATGATTACTATATTGTTGCATCTATATTATCAAAATCTGAACATATTATTTATAATTTGAACTTTGTTCAGAAGCAAAGCAAATTGGAGAACACAATTCACCCCCCCCCCCCTTTTCTTGTGTATTTTATTCACCTTCATGTACCTCGACGACATGCAACTATTTGTCATATCATTCAGAAACAATCATTCTTCTAGTTTTAGACGACCTAATATGACCCATTAAATCCTAAGTAAATCATGATTTTTAATATCACATCTAACAATTACCTCTTAACCAATACTTCTTAACACAAATCTCAACAAGAATTGACATTTAACTCTTCTAGTGCAAATGACTTGAGAGGAACTTTGGTTCTTATAGTTTCCTCCATATTCACAACCCATAAACAATTTGTCTCCCCTCCCTCTTTGCTCATTTGATGTATCAGAACGAACAATAATAACAACATCAAGTTGTCTCCTAATAGGTTGCACCCATGATAACACATTTGTTCGGTATGAAAATACATGTCAATTAAAAATATAATGAGTAAATCAATCGTAGATAACATAACTCAATTAAAATTTTCAAGAGTTTCAATAAAATAAGTAAAATATACAAAATCAATGATGATGAAGTGAGTAAAATCAATAGAATAACCAATCACCTTATACTAGTTTTTTAACAATCCAAATAAACTTAGGCTTAATTCATCTTTTTGTCTCTTAATTTAATTTATTGTTTCGCTTTCATCCCCCAGTTAAAAAACGTTTCATTATAGTCCCTTAAAATGATTCAGTTAAATTTTTAGAAAAAAATGTTAAGTTATGCCGACATGGCAGTCTACTTGGCATATATTCTCTTAGCTGGATTTTTGTATTTTTTTATTTTCAATTTATTGTTATTATTATTATTTATTAAGCATATTCTTTTCTTTTTAAACCATCTTCAAATCCCTAGCCACATAAACCCTAGTAGCCCCACAATGAATTCTGAATTTATGTAAATGCAATTTCGGTTGAAGAAAAATATGTTTCCCTCTTTGATTCTAAAACAAAACCTAATTTTAGAGATACTTTCTCTTCATTTCCTTATTATATTTCAAATCTCTGTTTCTATCCCATCTCAGCACAATAACCCAACAAGTTAACAACATCACAGTGAAGAATTTTGCACAAAATTTCCATCTCCATTTCAAAGTCGCGATTGTTAGTGTGTAATATTGTAGTGTCTTTCAGTTCCGAAAGCCTAAAAACCTGAGGCAAACTAGGACAAAAGCACAACATCATAAAAAACACCCACAAACCAAAATCAACACTCATGGTAGTGTCTTTCAGTTTCTTATTGTACTTTAATTCTTGTTTTGTGTGTGTAGGAATTGTATCTTCGTGATTTTGAGTCGGATCTTTTATCAGCACTCATGGAATTGTAGGGGAAGGAGGATCATTTACACGATGTGGAGAAAACTATTTTGTTGGAGAATGGAAAATTGAAGGGTTTGATTTTGTCCAAAATGTAGTTTGATTAAAGGGTTTGATTTAGTCCTCTAAATAAATATAAGGTTTTAATTTGATCCTTTTGTTGAGTCATTATACAGCTGACACACCACGTTGGCAAAATCTAATGTTTTTATAGCTAAACTAACGGAAATGACTAATATTACTAACGAAACTAATATTATAGGACCAAATTGTAACGAAATTAATATTACGGGACCAAACTGTAACGATTTTTTATTAAGGGACTAAAATGAAACCTAAAATTAACTTACGGGACCTGGTGACTAATTATACCTAAAACTATATTAGTTTTTTTAAATTCTAATAATAAGCCGAATTTTTCTTTTGGATTATTAAAAAACTGGTGTTCCGGGAACTCCCGTGCTCATTTATCTGTTTTTTAATGATTACACACAACAAAATTAAAAACGAATATTTTTTATTAGATTTGATTTTACTTTTAATTATTTGTGTTATAAACTTTGTAATATGCATTGTTTTGTTTGTCTGTACGTAAGAAATCTCTCTCTTTCTTCTCTCTCTCCCTCTCCCAACATTTTTTCAACAATATGTCAAACAATAATTATCCTCTTCCTTTTCTCTTCCTCCTAATCACACTATATTGTTCCTTCAATTTCTTATTGTAAGTAAAAGTATTCACTTACAATGTTATCAAATTTAGAGTCAAACCAAACGAAATTACCGATTCCACTAAAGCATTCATAAATGCTTGGACTAAGTCATGTCCATCGTTGTATCCCGCAACAATTTACGTTCCACAAGGGAAATTTTTACTTGGAACTTAAACATTTAGTGGAAATTATAAAGTCATTTTTCCAATCTAGTTGTACCAATCATTTCTTTGGAATGATTCTGCATTATGGCACATGAATTAGCATTAAAATGTATTGAACAATTACTACCATTTTCAAGTTTGGCTATGGATATTAGATTAACATGAAAATTGGGAATGAAGAGAACGTTATGCTATGTCAAAGTGGATGAAACAATAACAGTGCCAGACATAGATGCAACTTGAAAGGAACTCAAAACGGTGTTAGAATAAAATCGTGGGGTAGAGCTAGCAATTGATTTGTTTGGAACATTTATTTCCAAGATGCAACTTGATTAATTTCCAAGTTAAATTTTCTATTATTTGATTGTGTTTCTAGTGTTCAAAATTTTCTATTATTTGTAACAAAGAAATTTAAGGGTATATGAATTATATTGAAAGGTTTATAAATAATCTTTTTTGTTTGCGAAATTTATACGTAAATATTTTTTATTATATATTAAAAGAGCATAATAGTTGGTTAAATATAATTGAGAGTGGTGGATATGATATTGGGTTGCCAGGTAGATTACTTATATTTTGGTCTACTAAATAGTATTTTATTTGCCACTCCATTTTATTCCTAACACCCCCACACTTTTTAAATATGATTAAACTACCATTGTTATTATTTATCCCATCTAAAAATTAGACTTTGATAAAAAAAAATTGCTCTTAAAGAATTAGTATAAAACAAAAAATCTTATAGTTTATTTTTAAAATTTGGTAAATCTATATTATGTCTTTAATTTCTTCCACAAATATCCCCAAATAACGACTTCTCTTTTATTTATTTATTAAAAAAAAACTATTAAAATAGAAAGAGATTACATGAAAAGTTAAAAAAAAAAAAAAAAAACTATTAAACTACACGTCTTTTTCTCTCAATTTGTTGTGTTGCTTAACCTCCTACAAACTTTTTATACCTTCTTATTCTATGGCTCTATTTTATTCTTACAAACTAACTTATGCTCTTAAGTAGTCACTTCTCATTTTTTATAAAAATTGATTTCCTTTCTTTATCATTTTCACTGAAATTATACTTCCTTATCCGAAATGTTTCATATTATAATCGGTCTGTTTCTTTTAAATGCGAGAATATTTGTTATATTTACTGATTTCAAATAAAGTATAAATGGGGTGTTAAATTCAATTTCAAATTGTGAAATTGGGAATTAGGGTTTATGTTAGAATTTGTTTTTATGTATATGTTAAGAGGGGTAGTACAAGTGATTATACATTTTCTTAATTTATGGATGTTAGATTTATGATTTAGGAATGTTTAGATTTATGATTTGTAGAAAATTTGGCATTCGACAACAATGGAGAAATAATATAACCACATTGTCAGTGTTAGTAAGCATATTGTTTCTATAGAGAAATTTAATGATATTGAATTTAATAATGTTTTTATAAATTATAATATTGACATTGTTTCTATATGACTACATTCTTTATATATTAAGTGATTTTGGGATTGTTTTGATAAGATGTTATGTGAATTAAGTTGTTAATATTTTAGGACACAAGCATAATGTTTAGAGTTATATTGAATTAAATGAGTTGATTTTTAAGTTATTTGATAGAGTTGAGTTTGATATGTTTAAAGTTGTGTTGAATTATATGAGTTAAATTAGAGTCATTTTAGATGTTCAGGGTTGAGTTGGGAAGTGAGTTATTTGATATGTTTAGAGCTGAGTTTGATATGTTTAGAGTTGTATCGAATTAAATGAGTTAATTTTTGAGTTATTTGATAGAGCTGAGTTTGATATGTTTATAATTGTATTGAATTAAATGAGTAAAGTTTGAGTCATTTGATATGTTCAGAGTTTAGTTGAGGAGTAATTGATCTAAGGTTAGAATATGCATGTAATATAACCCTTACCTTTTGAATATAAATTGTTAGAGTTAAATGTAAGTTATGTTGTTATGAACACGCCTTGTTGAATATCGATGGTTGGTTGATGCAATTTTGATGATGTTGATGAATATTGTTGAAAAAATATTTATTTTAAATATCATGCCGAGTTTTGATGAAAAATGTGGAGTTATGTTGAGATGTTTGGTTCATAGAGGAACCATTTTTGTGGTCTTTTATTTTAATTTTGGAGGATACCTTTGAATCAGGTCCCTTGAATTAATTTGGAAATAAGGAATTGTGATTGATGTAGAGTTTGTTGTGTTAAAATTTTGTATAATTCAGAGTTGGTGTTAAATTTGATTTAAATTTTATGAATTAGGGTTTATGCTTGATTTTTTTTTGTACAAGGGTTTCCTATTTGATGATTTCGAATTTTCAATTATGTTATGTACTATGATTTGAATAGGAAATTATGTACTATGATTGATGTTGAGTTTTTGTGTGTTAACAAATGTGTTAATTCAGGTTTACTATGGAAAACTATGACCATTTTGATTCCAACAAAGTTCATTGTCGTGATAGTGACAAATCTGATGTTGAATCGGACTACACCCAGGATGATAGATATTCGGTGTGCAATGAGTATCAAAGTTCAGATGATTGCGATGACATTGGCAATATTCACAGTTTTTTTTGAATTAGACGCAGTTGTAGGTGATAGAATGGTGAATATTAATGTCGTTACTGCTGATGAAATTCGTGCTATGGAATTCGGTACAGTTGCTGAAGCTAATGAATTTTATTTTAAGTATGGTAAATGTAAAGGTTTTGCCATTAAGAAAAAGTGATGTTAGGACAAGAGGGAATGAGGGTAGTAAAATAACAGTAATGAGGCAGTTGTATGCAATAAACATGGTCTAAGAGAGAAGAAACACTTTAGTAGGGTTGATTGGAAAAGAGATCACAATCGTTTTACCCGTACTAATTGTCTCGCTAGGCTTTGTGTGCATTACAAAGTCAACAAAGATAAATATGTAATGTCAGTTTCTGAAGAGACTCGCAACCATGAATTAACCCCATTTAGGTTTGTGCACTTACACCCCCATTTATTGTGAAATTTCTGAAGCATATAGAGCTCAGATTGTCTGTCTTCAGTCACATGGAATTAGAACTTCATATAATGGGGCACATGGTTGCTTAGAAGGATGGATAAACTCGTGTTGGGTTTACAAAGAAGGATCTGTAGAATTATTTTGATAGAAAAATGCGTGCTACTTTTAAAGATGGTGACGTTGTCGCTGCTTTAAATTATCTAAATGTGAAGTCATCTACTGATCCCATGCTATATGTTAAATATTTCGTCGACATTGATGGACGAATGAAGTCTCTTTTTTGGGCTGATGGGAACAATAGATCTGACTATTTTTTTCGGTGATGTGGTTGCGTTCGACACAACTTACAAGAAAAACAAATACAACTACTCATTGGTTATATTTTCAGGGTGCAACCACCACTCTCAGACAATTTATATTTGGTGGTGCATTGGTACCAGATAAAACGACAAAGGCATATAAGTGTTTGTTGGAGTGTTTTTTAGAGTGCATGGAAGATAAATACCCATAAGCATTTGTAACAGATGGAGATATGGCGATAAGGGAAGCTATAAAACGGGTGTTTCCGGATGCGACCCATCGATTATGTGCTTGTCATTTGAATAAGAATACATGTGAGAATGTAAAAAACTCAATATTTTTGGAAGGTTTTCCAAAAACCATGTACTCAAATTTTACAAAGGATCAATTTGAAGAGTTTTGGTCAAAGCTAATTAAGGAAAACGAACTTGAAGGAAATCATTGGGTTGAAAAAATGTATGAGAACAAGACACTATGGGCAACTGCATATCTACATGAGAAGTTTTTTGGATGTATAAGAACTACGTCTCAATCTAAAGCTATTAATGCAATAATCAAGAGTTATGTCAGGAAGAAAGGCTGCATTATTGAATTTATGCACAATTTTGAGCAGACTTTGAGAGATTATAGAAATAATGAACAAGTTGTCAATTTTAAATAAAAGTTTACAGAACCTGTGTTGACTACTCACCTGGGTTTAATTGAGATCCATGCCACGAAAATTTATACTGCGAAGATTTTCAAAGAAGTCAAACATGAAATCATGAAGGATGAATAATTAATTCTGAAGGAAAAATTAGGCCGCGGAGAATTTAAGACCTATAAACTTACAAAATATTGTCGGGACGACTATGAAATAAAGGTTTTTTATGATGGTAACTGTAGACAGAGATTTTCAACGATGTGAAAATGAAAGGGAAAGAGATATGATTTGACATAAGAAAAAGAGTTGGAAATTACATTTGAAAGGAAGATTTCGAAACAGACAGCGAGAAGTGATTTTTCTGTACTTTCGACAAGAGACAGGGAAGAAGACATTGTTTTGGTAATTTGACCAGTCAGTCGAAGGTGGTCATCTTTGATGATTTCGACAGATGTTGAACAAAGGTATCAATTCAACAAAAAAGAAGAAATTCAAATTTTAAGATTGAAACGTTTGGCAGAAGTACGCGTGGAAGCATCTAATGTAATGAATGCATGCCGAAAGGCCAAGTGTAAAAATATTAGGATTTTCCTGTTACTGGCAGTTATTTTAGTTTCTTATATATAGGGTAGTTCTTATCTGATTTGTATGTGTGAAATTACTGTGCAAATTCCTGTAAGAAAACTCAAAGTACCCGTGTGAGAGAAAAGAGTGTAATTCTGGAAAAATGTACGTGTGACACCATCTTTATTTCTTCAAGTTTAATAAATTCCAAGTTATTTAACATCTTTTCACTTTTAAAATTCAGTCAATTTACAAGTTCTTTCTATTTCGACAGTCTTTACTTGTTATGATCAATTACTTTATACAATTTTAGAAGTTATTTCCTTTAAGTTTTGCCAAGTTATTTTACTTTTGTTCTTGGTTTTGGTTTTATGAATCATACAAACATACGTAAGAAACTTAATAAAAGTAAAACCATAAGATTATCAGAAATCATCACTTTTGACCAAATAAATTAGCACTTATGTCCTAGGATTTGTATGGTTGATCCTGTAAGTAAACTAGTTTAACGTTAAATTAGAAACCAGAGGTTGTTCGTCGGAAAACACCAACGAACAAATTGGCACGCCCAGTGGGACTTTAGTGCGAAAATATCATAACAATTCTTAGTCAAAGGAATTTTAATTCGTTGCATGATTCTAAGAAGCGGTAAATTAGCCGTTACCAACGTAGAAAGAAGAATGACTAATTCTCCAGAAAAACGAAAACAATATGGTGCTTAACCCTACTCCTTCGACAGGGGGAAATACAAGGTTAATCTTTGTATCATAGGCCATACCTTCGTCATCAGGTTCGACACATGCGTTTACAGTATCTCAAAGTGTGCCTAGTTTTTCTTCCATGGGACCCCAAATGCCCATAGGAACGCTTCCTCCTATAGGAAGTGTTCACAGGCCCTTTGCGACCAGCTTTTTAATGCCTCCATATGGTAGGGAACAACCTTATAGGATGCCTACTACAACGATGGAAAGTTTGCAAAATGCATCGTCATTGTATTCTGACTCCTTGGTAAATAGGTCTTCACCATTACAAGGATCAGGATCTGGTGGAAACATGGGCATAATAAATCAACCCCCACCAGGATTTCAAAGTTATACGCCAGCAATTACTATTAATTCGGCGTAAGTAATTAGGTAACAAATGGACGAAAGAAATCATGAAATGGTCCACATGTTAACACAACAAATGAGACAAGTGTTTAACCCTTTAATACAAAACACAACCTAAACCAACCAATTATTGGCAGAACAAATGACGCGTATTGCTAATTTTTTCGGCGTACCCCAAACTCAACCTAGGGGAAGTAGTCGAACAGCCTCGTGTAGAAGTTCCTGCCCAGCAAGAGCCTAGGAGGATTTTAGTCCAAATGGGTCAAGACGCTGATTATATTGTGCAACAGATGCACTGTAATAATATGCCTGCCGAAAATAACTTAGCAGCCATGGTCGAAAGGATAATGGCACAGAATATGGTAAATATAGGGTTATAGAGGCCCAGTTATGTCTCCCCATCATTTGAGTATATCATGCAACAAGAATTACCCCCAAGGTGGAAAGTGCCTAAGTTCACCAAATTCTCAGGGGATACTAACGAATCGACCATAGAACACATAGCACGCTATCTAATCGAAGCAGGATATATAACAAATAATGAAAACCTAAGGACAAAATATTTTCCATGTTCCTTGACAAAAAATGCTTTTACTTGGTTTACGTCCTTACCTACAAATTCTATATATACATGGACCCAATTAGAAAGATTGTTCCATGAACAGTTATACATAGGGCATACCAAAATAAGCCTGAAAGAATTGGCCAGTGTAAAGTGGAAACTTTATGAACCAATATATGACTACTTGAATAAGTTTAGATTACTAAAGACCAAATGTTTCACCCAAGTACCTGAACGTGAATTGGTTGAAATGACCCTAAGGGGTTTAGACTATTCTATAAGAAAGAAATTAGACACTCAATATCTGAGAGATATGTCACAGTTAGCAGATAGGGTGAGGCAGATCGAAAGACTTAAAGCTGAGAAATTCAGGGAAAATAGAAATAAGAGAGAAATAAGGCCTTATGTAGGAATACACCAGGAGGAAGAAAATGATATAGTAAACATAGACGAATCATCAAGTTTTGACGAACATGAAATTGACCTAGCAGAAATAAAACTAGGACCACCATATACTTGTAAAGTGCTAGTTCCGTCGAACGGAAAGAATCTAGTCGAATCTGAAAATAACGATAAATTTCCCAAAAGAACCTATACGTTCGACGTCACTAAGTGTGACGAAATATTTGACAAATTAGTCGAAGATGGTCAGATGATAGTTCCACCAGGAACTAAAGTGCCTCTTATGGAACAACAGAAAAAGAGAGGTTTTTGTAAGTACCACGACTTTTTGGATCATAAAACGTCTCAATGTTTCCTTTTCAGGGATCTAGTGCAGAACGCTATCCGTGATGGAATGCTGAAGTTCAGTGACAAGAAGAAACAACAAATGTAAGTTGACTCAAATCCCATGCAGACCGTTGAGGCCCACTACGCTGAGACATCAATCATTAACATGGTGGAAGTGGGAGAGAGTTCTGAATATAGTTTTGAAATGGTGGAAGCTGCTGAGGATCTTGCCAACCTGAACGAAGTCACTGAATGGCAGAGTGTTGAACACATTGCTGAAGGTGAATCAACTGGCTACAGCAAGAAGGCCATTGAAGGCCTCAACAACGTAGGCAAGATTGAAATCACAAATGATCTTGGCAAAACAAAAGCTGGCGAAACCACAGAGGGTTCCGTCCAAGCAAACCTGAAGGCCACTGAGGGCCCCATTAACACGATCAAAGTTGAAACCACTGAAGGCCACAACGAAGCAAGCAAAGACGAAGCCACTGAGGACCCCGTCAAAAAAGAATGGAAGACTACTGAAAGCCCCAATGTAACGAAGGACCAGAAAATTACTGATGATCTGGGTAATAGTGAAAGGAAGGCTGCTGAAGGCCTCACTATCAATATTGAAGTTTTTGAAAGTGCTACCATGCTGAAAGCGAAGATTGGCAAAGTGTTTGAAGAGCCAATCACCTATAGAATCCTGCGAAGAATAATGGAGGATCCCAGGGAAAAGCCAGTCGAAAACTGCTGCCAGAAAGCATGTGGAAACTCATTTCCAAATGAAGAGGACGACTCAACAAAGGAGATAGGTGAGGCTGAAAGGAGGTTGATAGAAAATATGGACATGTTGAAGATTAGTGGTGGAAAACCAGCTAGTATCAACATGGTCGAAACATCCCAAAATAACCCAGTGCAGGCTCCTGATGAATGCCATTGAGAATAGTATCAGAGGTTGGCATACCCAAAAGAAGACAAGAGTCTGATTGACTGTATAAATAGGTGTCAAAGGAGGAAAGCTGAAGTGATGTTGTGCCTACGTTGCAGCGCCATTTTCGACAAGAAGGCAGCAGATAATCTGGAAGTGATAGAAAATTCCAAGAGGAAAGGAAATTAGGGGGCAATACCAGCCCTAAAAGCAGAAATATATGACCCAAGAAGAAGTGAGCACCACCAGCAAAGGAGTTGAGGTCGAAGCTACCATTCATTCAAACCAACAAACAAAGGCGTCGGTGACAGATGGGTACAAGCCATCAGGGATGCTCAAGGACAAAAGGATTGGAGCAGCTTCAACGTTTAGAGGGGACCTTCGGTAGCACAAAGAGTTGGGGTCGAAAAACAGAAACCTAGAGCTTACCCCTCAGAGAACTATAAGGGCAAAAACCCCATGACGAAGTCTCAATGGAGAAGGTTCCAAAGGCAAAAGAGAGCAGAAAAGGAAGATGCAGAAAGAGGCATGGTGAAAAGAGATGTTGGAAACAAAGATGAAGCTGCATCAAGCCACAACATCCAAGAGTTAGAGAGGAAGGAAGTATCTAACAACAAAATTCCAAGCGCAAGGGTCGAACAAATAAAGCCGAAAGCTCAAGATGACGAAGAAATGACTGATGATTTCAAATTCGATTCTGAATCCTCTTTCGACATTGTATGCAACGTAGTCTCAGTCTTGCCCAAAGACTATGACAGGGTGATGCAGATAGAGGACGGAGATGACAACACCGAAGAAGAGCAAATGGCTTATAAACCAGTATGCTATTACATAATGAACAATGGTTGTGTGGAAGAACATAATGCGTTCTTCGAAAGACCAGATGACTCATTGAAGGGGCACTTGAAACCTTTGTTTATAAAAGGAAAAATCGAGAACGTAGGAGTAAACAAAATACTAGTGGATGGGGGAGCAGCAGTGAACTTAATGCCCCATTTCATGTTAAAAAGGATTGGTAAGAATGACCCTAACGCCAAGCCCCACAACATGGAATTATCAAATTACGAAGGAAAATAGGAACTACCATGGGTGTAATCCAGGTAGATCTAACTGTTGGAACTATAACAAGACCAACAATGTTCATGGTAATAGCGTCGAAAGCAAACTATAACCTTCACTTGGGAAGAGAATGGATACATGGTGTAGGAGTTGTACCTTCATATATGCACCAAAGAATTGCTATTTGGAGAGCAGTTGGCATAGTGGAAAACATAGCGGAGGACCAAAGTTATTTCATGACTGATGTAAATCACGTCTACCGTCTCAGTTTTGACAAAAACTTGGCTCACATACCCCCATATAGTCCAACTAACTTTGACCTCAGAAAAACTGACAACGCTTACTGCTCCATGTACCTTCACCCTACGTATGGTCTCCAGTGGGATAAGTAAGTGGTTAACGAGTCAAATTATATATGGGGAGCTGCCCAATAGAACTGACTGGGTGGGGAAGTGAATTAGAAGACAATGACTGAAGCATCAGCATTAGAAAGAATTACGGCTTACATAGCCGACAACAAACTGAAAGCGGCACTTGAAGCCGAAGTCAAATTTATGTATGTCAAAGCCAATCAAAACAAGTCCAACCAACAATGTCTAGAAGAAGATGTTGAATAAAATAGTGAAAATATCCAAACGGGCGAATGGCAAAACCAAAAGCTTGATGCCATTTATGATGACGAGCCTTTGGGGTTCGAACAAGATCCAATGATGACCAACATGAAGATGGTGGCACAAGACCCATTGGAAGAGATAGACTTGGGACAAGGGGCGGAAAAAAGGCCGACTTACATAAGTGCCCAGATGGACCCTCAGTTCAAAATCAAAATAGTCAAGTTGCCGCGTGAATACAAAGATTGTTTTGCATGGGAGTATGATGAAATGGCTGGTTTAGACAGAAGCGTGGTCAAATTGAGGTTGCCAATACTAGAGGGAAAGAAGCCAGTGAAGCAGGCCCTAAGATGTTTCACACCAGTAGTTCTGTCAAAAATAAAAGAAGAGGTCGAAAGACTTCTGAAATGCAAATTCATTCGCACGGCCAGGTATGTTAATTGGATTGCAAACATAGTTTCTGTAATAAAGAAAAATGGAAAACTTAGGGTATGTATTGATTTTCGAGACTTAAATTCAGCCACCCCAAAAGATGAATACCCTATGCCAGTAGCGGAAATGTTTGTAGATTCGGCAGCAGGCCACGGGTACTTAAGTATGTTAGAAGGATACTATGGTTATAATCAAATTTTTATTGCCGAAGAAGACATTCCTAAGACAGCTTTCCGTTGTCCTAGGGAAATAGGAACTTATGAATGGATAATGATGCCTTTCGGCCTAAAAAATGATGGAGCGACTTATCAACGTGCTATGAATTCAATCTTTCACGATTATATTGAAACTTTCATGCAAATTTACATTGATGATATTGTGATTAAGTCTGTTTCAGGAAAACGTCATATAGACCATCTTCGATAGTCCTTTGAGAGGATAAGGAAGTTTAGTTTAAAGATAAATCCCTTAAAGTGTGCTTTCGGTGTGTAGGCGGATGATTCTTTTAGGTTTTTTGGTTCACAAGAAGGGGATCGAAATTCATGAAAACAAAGCCAAGGCCATAATGGAAGCGAAAGCGCCATCAACAAAGAAGGAATTGCAGTCTCTGCTAGGGAAAATCAACTTTCTCAAAAGGTTCATCTCCAACCATAGTGGAAGAACGCATGCCTTTTCACCTCTGCTTCGAATGAAGAAGGAGGAATTTGCCTGGGGGCAAGAGCAGCAAGTTGCTTTCGACCTGATCAAAGAATACCTCTCCAGCCCTCCAATTTTGATGCCTCCTTGTAGAAAAAGAAGCATGAGATTATACATTTCGGCATCAAATAAAACACTGGGAAGTATGCTTTGTCAAGAAGACGAAAATGGCGTCGAAAGGGCCATCTACTACCTCAGCATGGTCCTGAATGATGCTGAGACTAGATATAGTGTTATAGAAAAATTATGTCTATGTGTATATTTTTCCTGTATGAAGTTGAAACACTATATAAAACCTGTTGATGTATATGTATCTTCTCATTTTGACGTAATAAAGTACATGTTATCTAAATCTATTTTACATAGTAGAATAGGGAAGTGGGCTTTAGCATTAACATAATATTCCCTAAAATATTTGCCCTTAAAGGTTATTAAGGGACAAGTGGTCGCTGACTTCATAGCAGACCACTCCATAAATGAAAATGGGGTAGAGTATGTCGAAATGGAACCTTGGAAGTTATATTTTGATGGTTCTAGTCACAGGAATGGAACTGGAGTCGGAATACTAATCATTTCTCCTAACAAAATTCCAAGAAAATTCAAGTACAAAGTTGAAGGCTTGTGTTCGGATAACGAAGCAGAATACGAAGCTTTGATTGTTGGACTATAAATCTTGTTGGAATTGGGGGCAACCAGAGTCGAAATAATGGGTGACTCTAAATTAGTAGTGAAACAGTTGACTAAAGAATATAAATGTGTAAAAGATAATTTGATTATGTACTTCATCATAGCCAACAGACTTCTTAAAAAGTTTGACAATGTGGCCATCAAACATATACCCAGAAAGGAGAATCAAGAGGCGAATGACCTTTCCCAAATAACATCTGGGTATAAGGTGTCGAAAGAAAACCTAGAGAAGGCTATTGAAGTTAAAGGAAGAGTTATGTCCACCAAGTTGTCTCCATCAGATTCGGAAACAATAAAGTTAGGATATGGTGACAAAGAAAGCTTTGAAATTTTCAACATAGATGACTCAAGAGTTGGATATTTGAGAAAGCCATCAAGGAGTATCTACAAGACCCAAATATGAGGGTCGAAAGGAAAGTTAAGTACAGAGCTTTAAGCTATGTACTTTTTGGAAATGAGCTCTTCAAGAAAACCTTAGAAGGGGTTTTATTAAAATGCTTAGGCGAAGAAGATGCTTATATAGCTTTGTCAAACTTACATAGTGGAGCCTGTGATGAGCATCAAGTGGGACATAAAATGAAATGGTTGTTGTTTCGACAGGGAATGTACTGGCCAACAATGCTGAAAGACTTTATCAATATTGCCAAAGGATGTCAAGAATTCCAATTACACGCAGGCATACCACACGTTCCTGCAAGTGAATTGCATTCAATTGTGAAGCCTTGGCCATTTAGGGGTTGGGCTTTAGACCTAATTAGTGAAATTCGACCAGCTTCTTCAAAGGGAAAAAAATACATTCTTGTTAGAATAGATTATTTTACTAAATGGATTGAAGTTATACCTTTAGTGAATGTAGACCAGGAAATAGTCATCGAATTTATTCGACGACATATAATTTATAGGTTTGAAATTCAAGAAACAATAACCACAGATCAGGGATCAGTGTTTACTGGAAAGAATATGAAAGCGTTTGCAAAAGAAGTAGGGTTCAAACTCCTTACTCCGACACCCTACTATGCTCAGGCAAATGGACAAGTTGAAGTGGCTAATAAAGTGGTGATTAACTTGATTAAAAAGCATGTGGGTAAAAAACCTAAGAATTGGCATAAGACTTTAGATTAAGCTTTATGGGCTTGTCGAACGTCTCCCAAAGAGGCTACAAACTCAACCCCATTTAGGCTGACTTATGGTCATGACGCAGTCTTGCCAGTCAAAATTTATTTACAGTCGATTTGAATCCATAGGCATCATGAAATTCCATCATACATATATTGGAATATGATGATGGACGAATTGGTTGATTTAGATGAAGAAAGATTGCATGTGCTGGATTTGTTAAAGAGGCAAAAAGAAAGAGTTGAAAAGTTTTATAACAAAAAAGTAAAGCATAAAACTCTTTTTGTTGGTGATCTGGTTTGGAAGGTAATTCTTCCTATGGATCGAAAAGATAGAGCATTGGGAAAGTGGTCCCCTAAGTGGGAAGGACCTTTCCAAGTTTTGAATTTTTTTTCGAATGGCGCATATGAAATCGGAAAAATAGGGATAAACGAAAGAATATTCAAAATAAATGGAAAGTACTTAAAAAGGTACAAACCAATATTGCAATAAGTAAAAATATCCAAAGAGTAAAATTGCATATAAATGAAAAGATATTGTACTTTGCCAAAAAAAAATGGCATTAAATTCATTATAAATAGCTTACTGGTAAATTAACTTGAGAAAAAAACTAGTACATAAAAAGTTATCCATATTATAATAGAATATTAGCAAAAGATTTCTTCAGGTCATCAAATTTCTTCCTTTGAATTTGAAGTCGACGATCACATAAACTCTTGTTGGTTGAAAGATTTTCAATTTCCTGAGCAAGAGTTTGGGCCCTTTCGGCATGATGGACGCCTACCTTCATTTCTTCATCAATTGCCTTTTGGTTGGGTTGTTGAAGAGATTCTTTGCGTCTTTTCTCCTGAGAAATCTTCTTTTGAAGAAGGGCTATCTGCTTCTCCCATTTTTGAATATTGTTGTCACATTCAGCAACTTGTTTGGTATAAGCTTCAGATAGTTGTTGCAGCTCTAAGATCTTGTTGTTCGAAATGGCTACAACATCCCATTCAACAAGTTGAGTGTCTGTTTTCTCAGATATTTGCCTTGTAAAACCTTGGAGTCGGTTTAGATCAGCAGTTACCAAGTCGACCAGAGAGGTTAGGTCCATGACAAAGCTGCTTACCTCTGCAGGAGATTCCAAAATGTTCACCTATTTCAAGATCTTATTTAGGTCGAAAAGGGAAGTTTGATTTTCTTCAGGCATTTTGAACAGGTCCACATCAAGAATTTTCGTCTTGATCTCAGCCAATATAGTATCAAGAGAGTGCGTGCTAGAAGTGGCCCCTGAGGCATACAAAGTAATTTGGGAGGAATCCCGAAAGTCATAACGAGTACTAAGTACAACTTGCAAATACTCCAAAGGTCTTTGCACCTTGAGATTCTCAATCTCGTCACGAGAGAGACTAATCGAACCAGTTGATAAGGAACCTCCCTTTGGGGGATCAATGTTAAGTTGGCTACTTTGTCCTTTAGTCAACCCTACCGTTGGCTGTTTCGGTCGGTCGTCAGCATCGGGTTTTTCTTCTTTCTTATCATTCTCATGATTGACCTCAGCCTCATCTTTGTCGGCAACATTTGATTAAGAAGGAGGGATAGGATAAGAATTGTCGTCAGAAGCCTGGGGATTCTCAAGAGTTTGGTCATCTGCTTTGATTTCCTTCTCGGTCGAAGTTTTTGGAGAAGGAGGTGTTGGACTGACATCATGCTGGATGGGTTCATGGGGATTTGTGGGAGTATCCTCTTTTGAGGGTTGTTTTACGTTTTCTTCTTGCGAAGGATTTTCAGAGATAGTTTCCTGCAAATATGTATTAGATTTAAGAAGAGATATATAATGGGAAGAAATCATCTATAGTCGAAAGAGTTACCAGGGGAATCTGAGTATGAAAACTAGAGTTTCCACTTTCTGTATCTTTCACTTGGACTATTTTAGGTGGAATATTTGGAGGAGTATTTTTTGGTGTCTTGACTTTGGATTTTAGAGGAGGAACTTTTGTGACTTTCTTCTTTTTGATTGGTCGATTGGGTTCTGTTGATTCGTCACCTGACTCTTCACTGGAGGCTTTTTCTTTTATTTTCTTTTTGGAGTAGGAGGTGGCTTTCGACCTGCCTGTATATACAAATAAAAATGTTTCAGTTCCAAGAAAACATAAAAGGAAAATAAATTAATCCAAATGAAGAAGGATGTAACTTTGTCATGGCTTTCTTGTTGAGAGTAGGATGGTCTTCATCCATCGGGTCAGATGTATTCTCGACAACAGTTTTCTTAGGAGTCATTCTTTTGGCTAATAAAACAAAAACAAAGTCAGACGTAAATAAGAAGCATACAAGTTGAAATGTCAAAGTAAAAAAAATGTTTTGTAAACACCTTCAAGAATGGGAGTTTCCACGTGAACGTGCTCTATTCCAATATGAAGGTGTCCTCTATAGTAATCCAAAGTAAACTTAGTTGGAACCACGCGCTCAACACGTTTTTTAGATTGTTGGCGAAGAATTTTGAAAGAATACCCACAGACGAACCAATCTGGAAATGGAGGGCTCAATGCCACGCCAAAATCAGCAGAAGGTAGCGGGGGAAAGTTTTGTGGATAGAGGTTGAAATCTACCTCATATTTTAGTTTTGGTCGAACATATGAAGGCAGTTTCAACTTTTCCATATTTTCTGTGAACTTATGCTTTAAAGTCACTGCTGTTTCGCTTATGGTTCGACTAAGTTCGTCTGGTCTATAGATGATTTCAAAGTAAGTTTGAAATTTTTGTATTTTTTGATATGTTGTGCTTTACCATTCTTAGTTTTATCCTGCACAAGAGAAAAAGGCATTGGTCAGATGTGTCGTGAATGCTGCTACGTGGTAGAATTTTTTAAGATAGTAATCCTTCCACTAAGTATCGAATTCAGGGGTGCATAGGAAAGAGGGTCGAAAGACCTTTGGATGAATTTCCAAGGAATCATTGGTCAGTTGTTTCATTAGTTCTTTACTTTCCTCTTCATTATGTAGAGAGTTGTACATGATAATGGAGATTTTCTTAGAAAAAATGGGTTTTGGTTTCAACTGAATCAACCCAAATTGTCTAGCAACTAAATTCGGTTGATATACAAGTAGGGCGATTTTTGCCTTAGTCGAATTCTGATGAGAAACAAGAAGTCTGGGTGTCAGAAAGGATTCCCAAATGTCAAGGAATTGGTCTTCATCCTTTTGCATTTCCAAAGGTAGTTGCTTAGTAAACTGTTCAGGGCCAATTTACCTATTGGCGAAAGGTGCCATTGGAGGAGTGAAATTGTATCTTTTGATAAACATCATGAAAAAATTGGTAAAGGAGTGACGAAGACTAAGTCCTTCCTCAAATGGGGTCACCTGTATCAAGCGAGACCATTCGACAAATCTGTATTTCACCTTGTCTTCATTTATGTCAGCTTTGATTGGGAGAGATGCTTCGAAAGTAGCATTAAGCCATAATTGTAGGAGCCAAATTGGCCCTGATACGCTCATATTTCCTTTGTTCTTTACAGTTTTCAGGAAACCGACATTTTCGTTTAAGGATTCGTAGAGGCTTGCCAAGATCATTTCACTTAGGCGTAGCTTTGTTCCTTGGTGAAGTTCATTGGCTAGGGTAATGAAACACTTAGCTACTTTGAGCGATCGAGAACAAAAGACAAATCTTGACAGCCATAAGGTCAAGAAAGCTATATATTCCTTGTCGAAGATGTTTTTGGTTTTCTTGTCATGGTATTCTTCTATAACCCAGAGTAAGAAGCTTTGCTGGTGTCAAAACCTGTGGTATATTGGTTCTTGACATTTGGGTCAAAAGCTACCCCTAAAGGACTTAGCCCAGCAATGGAAGCTATGTCGAAGAGGGTGGGGGTGACCATTCCACATGGAAGGTGAAAAGTGTTATAGGTGATATCCCAGAAGTAGAAAGAATATAGCAGCATGTTTGGGCAAATGTTAAGTCTCACCTTCGACATTTGAATTAAGTCGAAGATGCCTAAATCTTTCCAAAATGGGGCCTTAACTTTTTCAACTTTGTTTACCATGGAAAGGTACTTTGAAATGTCTTTCGACATGGGAGAGGATCTAAATATCCTAGTGTTTTGTAAGTACCCTAAGTTATGGCTGCTTCAACACCTGTCTCTACGTCTTTAGGCTCTTCGACATAGGTTTTTGGCTTAACCCCAACACCTATGGGTTTAAGACGTTGGTAAGAAGGGAAGTATTCTTTTAGTCTGTCTGGGTTTGTGTTTTGGTTAGGAAGAGGGCCTAACATTGCATGACATGTACCAAATACAAGAATAGGGATTAATACCTGAGATTGGTAGATACTTTCTTTCTCCTTCTCATTAGGATGTTCTGGAATGTATTGCTGATTTCCAATCATTTCCGTTCCAGTTAATCGATGAGCATAGGGGAGAGGAGTCAAACTTTTGTTCTTCTTGCTGGTAGTGGCTTTTGATGAAGACATTGTTGCTTAGAGTTGAAGTTCTGGGCAGTTTTCAGAAAGAATAGGTTCTTTGTTGTTTTGAGAGTGATGAAGAAGAGAGTGACTAAAAGATTTTAAAGCTGATATTTAGTGGGTATTTATAGGGAGAAAGGAAAGTTTTGAAACAATTTAATTTTTAAATTCGTGGACCACGTGGCAGAAAAGTTCATAGAGGCAGTTAAAAAGCCTATGATCCCCTAGTTTTTAGGAAATGATGGGGTAATGTCTGGACGTAGGCTGAGAGTTGACGCTTTTTTAAATTCTAATGATGAGTTTTTGGGATTTACAAAATCAAATCTTGGAAATTACAAAGTAATAAAGACAATAAGGCGTCGAAAATGCTCATCGACAGCAAATGATTTTTCTTCAAGAATTAGTCGAAAACTCTTTGCTGGGGGCAATTTGTAGATAGGGATTTTCGACGATGTGAAAATGAAAGGGAAAGAGATATGATTTGACATAAGAAAAAGAGTTGGAAAACACATTTGAAAGGAGGATTTCGACATAGATAGCAAGAAGTGATATTTCTGTACTTTCGACAAGAGACAGGGAAGAAGACGTTGTTTTGGTAATTTGACCAGTCAATCGAAGGTGGTCATCTTTGATGATTTCGACAGATGTTGAACAAAGGTATCTGTTCAGAAAAAAAGAAGAAATTCAAAATTTAAGATTGAAATGTTTGGCAGAAGTACGCGTGGAAGCATCTAATGGAATGAATGCATGCCGAAAGGCCAAGTGTCAAAATATTAGGATTTGCTCGTTAGTGGAAGTTATTTTAGTTTCTTATATATAGGGTAGTTCTATGTGTGAAATTACTGTACAAATTCCTGTAAGAAAACTCAAAGTACCTGTGTGAGAGAAACAAGTGTAATTCTGGAAAAATGTACGTGTGACACCATCTTTATTTCTTCAAGTTTAATAAGTTCCAAGTTATTTAACATCTTTTCACTTTTAGAATTCAGTCAATTTTCAAATTCTTTCTATTTCGACAGTCTTTACTTGTTATGATCAATTACTTTATACATTTTTAGAAGTTATTTCCTTTAAGTTTTGCCAAGTTATTTTACTTTTGTTCTTGGTTTTGGTTTTATGAATCATACAAACATACGTAAGAAACTTAATAAAAGTAAAACCATAAGATTATCAGAAATCATCACTTTTGACCAAATAAATTCACACATATGTCCTAGGATTTGCATGGTTGATCCTGCAAGTAGACTAGATTAATGTTAAATTAGAAACCAGAGGTTGTTTGTCGGAAAACACCAACGAACAGTAACACACTTCAATGTGAGTGTATGTTATTTGATTCTTGTGGGATTCCGTGTTCTCATATGTTTTATGTCATGAAGGAAGAACATGTTGATCGCATTCCTACCGCTTTAATATTGTCACAATGGACGAAGGATGTAAAAATTAAATATTTGAACATGAATTGTAATGGTATAATTGATAATAACATGATCGAGGAAGCTCAGTTTGGTGCATATTGTTCTGCTTTTACTACCTTTTGCAATGAAGGAGTTATCAGGGTTGGTGAAGACCTTATTGAGAACATCAGAAATAAAGTCATTGTGGTAGAGTTCAACACAAGTTCCACTATCTTCAAATTTTATCACCCTTCGAATAAGTTTTGGAGTGATAGTGATAGGAAAACCAAAAACATTAGACCAAATAACACACCTACCATTGCCGTTTAGTTTAATGGATGCAATCATCCATAATTCTTTAACAACAACAAGATAGATGGTTCCATCTAGAATGTTAATGAAATTCTGGTGTACAGATCTCAGGTGTCCTATGAGATCTTGAGATAATTTATCTCTAATTTTAGTGCACAATGAACAATATGAACACAAAATAGAGTTGCAGAAAGTAAATAATATACAGTCAATTGTTAACTCGGATTGGTACAACTGACCTACTCTAGGGGCTTGCAAGCCATGAATGAAATCCACTAAATAATATTAATTCTAAGTGAAACAACCTTAGGTTTCCAAATTGTCACTTAATCACTACCTGTGCTATATTTCTACCTAAGATTCTCCTAAGTAGAGACCCTTATCAATCCCCTAACAATCACCACATGATCACACTCACGTTATGCTTAAAATCTTAAGAGTGATCAACATTTTACAACTCAATAAAACAATCATTCTCTTAGCATCAACTCGACACAAGAGAGGCTCACAAAGAACAAACCCTAATACTCACTATTTTAGTATTTTACTTATTAAAAACTAGGGATAATACATCCTATTTATAACTATAAATTAGACAGGGTTTTGGGATTCAAATCTCAGCAGTTCTGGTTGCACATAATCTGCAAAATATTCTCCAAGAAAATAGAAACTTTTAAATATTTAGTTTCCTAAAAAGTCTCATTGATTTGCAATCTTCAATTCCAAACTAAATCTATGAAAATCTTCACTCTTGGACGCCAGATAGGATCACATAATATTCAAAAGAATATTTTGTGATTTGTACAGAAAATAAAATTTTCTAAAACTATAACAGACAAATATGTCAAATAACTCTGTTAGGACATCTTATCCGACATCTTTCAAAACCTGTTCCTCTTCAATATAGAACTTGTTCTTCAGCATGTTAGGACATCTTGTCCAACATGTTATTGACATGTTGTTTTACCAAAATTAATGCCAACTAAAAAAATACAGGAATACCAATCTCCCCCTTTGTAAAATTTTGGCTAAAACAAACTAATAACCCTTCTACCCAGATCAGAGACTAACATCAGGTCAACAATAGAAAACAGTACATCCTCTTTCAGAAAGATCTTCTTCTGCAGCAAAATGTCTCCCCCTTAATTAGCTACCAATAGTCAGTGATTAAGTGGTGTTAGTAGTGGTTAGTTAAGTCATTATTACTCCCCCTTTTTATCCAGAATATAACAAAGGTATATAACTAACTAAATAGCCAAACATTAACACTGAATTTTAATCGATACAAAACAAGCACATAAAGTGCCAAAAGAAATCTTGGGCCTTTAGTCCTTACAAATAACCAAAAAAATAAGCACTACAGTCAAGCATCACGTTCAGTAGCCCCGTCATAATTTTCCACTTCCTTTTCCTCTTGATCATCATCAAAGCCATCATCTTTATCAACATATTCAGTTGTTTCAACCTCCTTGTCATTTTCTATAACCAAAGCTTGTATTAGTTTCTCAAGTTCATTCTTCCTTTTAGTATTCACCTTAATGGTGTTCTCCAAGTTCTTGCAAATCTCCTTTAATTGAACAATGAAATCTTCTTTGGAAGGTACATGGTAAGATGTCTTGACAAAATTTGGAACATGATTTCCAGTTAAAAGTTTGTAGTGTAAAGTCAAAGGAGATTCCCTTTTCATTACACTATCAGTAGATAGACAAATTCGAAGATACTAATGAATAATTATACCACATATAAGAGAGGGAAAGTAGATGGGCCTCTTAGTAGTAGTGGAAAAGCCATATTTCAGAATCTGATCAAAGATGAGAGTACCAAAGTCGAATTTCCTTCCCTTTCCCATGACATATATAAACCTACCAAGACCAGTAGAGATGGTGGATGTGTGATTTGTAGGAACTAAAATCACAGTAGCAATCCTATGGAGAATTGAATATTTCACACTAAGCTTCCCAGCTGATAACTTTTCTTTGGTAGGCAAATTCTCTATCTGTCTGCTAGTTATTTCTCTACACACTTGATCATTTGTATCTTCAAGATCAACTTGAGAATCTTCAAATCTCCCAATGAAGTTGTTGATAACAGTAGGATAAAATGTTACACCATTTCCTCTAACATACACTTTCCTATAATCACTGCTCTCTGCATCATCACACTCTTCTAGAATGTTTACCATAAATTCCTTAACAAGTTGCTCATAGCAGTGTCCAAACTTGATGACAGTCTTCATTAATCATTCATCTTCAATGAGTTTCATCATCTTGTTACACTTAAGAGCATCTTTTCCAAGTTCTCTTTCCAAATCCACCCTCCTATGATAAGCATACTTCCATTTGTATGCATTATCTATGGTATGAAAGGACACATTGTCCAATGTTGCCTCAGGAACAACAACAAACTTTTTCTTTGGAGTAAACCTTTTCTTATGAGTGATGTCCTGGACATCATCTTCAACATTGTAATCTTGTTCGGTGTCAGAATCAACTTTCCTTTTTTAGAGACTACAATAACCTTGCTCCATGGTCTCGCATGACCAATAACAGATGTTCGTTTAAAGCTCTAAGTAGGAGTGTTGTGAACATCAACAACTTTCCCTTTTCCTACTCTTGAGCCACTTGGGAAGACCAGGATGAAGACTCTTTGCAATGATCTCATTATCAGAGGAATAGTCTTCAACATTAACATGCTCATGAGAAATATCAGCCAATTTCTCCCCTATTTCCTAAGCACCATCCCCAAATATTGAATCTTCTTTTGTTATATGTGATGTTATAACATTTGTTTCAACATCATTTGGCACAGATGCAACAAGAATATGTAGATTCCCAGATGATCCTTCTTTATCAGTCACTTTAGCCTCAGATTCTTGAATAACACACTTCTTAGTCTTATCCCTAACTTTATCAGTTTTATCAATCTGTATCTCAGGTTCAGATTGTTCCATAAAGGTAGAAGGTTTGAAAAAGGCTAGAGGCCTGGTCAGGAGTAACGACATGATTACTTACTTCTAGGTTTTTATCAATCATACTTCCAATCCTCCAATATACCATTTTTTTCCTTTTTTTGGCCTAGGGTTTGAAAAAGCATCAGAGGTATTCACATTATTACCTACCGAGAATTTCTTGTTACTTCTGATTGGTTGTTTGTTAAGCTTTGGCATATTACTTTCATTTCCTAAAACAATGGATAATGGAGCAACATTTATCTCATCATCAAATGCAATATTCACCGATTTTGCCCTAGGTTTTGACACTGAGGCATAACCCTTCATTGAAGCATCTTTGGGATAATGTATTTGAGACATCTTGAGTGACTTGAGAGAAAAACAACAACGATGAGTTCCTTTTCTAGGATGGTGAATGAACCAGATTGACAGGAATAGGAATAAGCGTGTGTGTGAGTGGTTTAGGTAAATTTGAAAAGATTAACCTTGAAACCCTTTTTGTTGGGAACATACACACACATTAATATTCTCATTCTTAATTAATTTCTATAACCTCTCAGATTGGAAAATCCCTAATTTTCACCTGTTGATATCTTTTAAGTTTTCACATAGAGATGTCATGACATCGTTTGTGACATTAAACTCAGTTATCAATTTTTCCGTCCATATCATTTTGAAACAGTTGCTACCCATTGTTATGTACTCCATTTCAACATTTTGAAGTACACAAATTTGTATCTAACTGAGCCAATCATTTAAGATATCTTCTTTACAAAAATATTTGAAATCCTTCCTTTGTTTGAGTTCATCTAATTCGTTTATTTTTAATGCTAATTTCACTTGTAGAACCTAATGTCGGAACATCGCTTCTAACATTCTTCCTACGTGAATTTGAATTATCTTCACGCTTAACAGACATGTTATTCCATGATTCCTTCTAATAGGTGAAGGATCGAAAGACACAAGAAAGGGGGCTGAATTGGTGTTTTCAAAAATAATGCAATGAACTTAATTGATTTATCCTGGTTCGTTTGAACTTAAACTACATCCAGCCCACTCTCCAAGGTGATTTTGCCTCTCTCAACGAGGTCTTAATCCATTAAACAAATAAGGATTACAATCACAATGACCTACTGTCAAAGACTTCTTGAGTCTATTGACTAACACTTAGCCACTCAAGGTATATTAAGTCTGATTACAAATTGTGTAACTAAAATTGCATCTAGAAAGTTGTTATCACAACTGTGATATTTTTTTACACAAGGTTAATTCACGATTTGAAGAGAAAGAAATTTGAATATAATTGTGCGCACGAGAGAGTAAGTGTTTCAAATTCTTAAGTAGACTCCTTTTATAGATGAGTATATGATTCGTTGGAGACATCTTGATTTATTTTTGGATGATGATAAACGTCATTTAAGAGTTTCCAAACATACAGATTTGTGTCTGGAGCCATTAATCCTTTGATCTTCAATAAATGTGGTTGATTCTGAGAATCAGAGTTTGCGTGTATTAAAGTATCAGAGTTTGGTTTACAAAGCAGATGTTCTGAGTGTGCGTTACGTAATAAGATCTTCTCATAGGACTTTCATCACATCTTCTTGCTATAGAACTTTTGTTTTAGAGAGGAAAATGTTGTGTCAAAACATCTTTAAACTTGAGAACTTATAATCCTGCATATTTAAAATTAATAATTTAAGAGGCAGATTTTGTTCTTATCATATGAGAATTTTTGTTATCGTCAAAACTTATTTAAAGAGAGTAGAATCAAAATTCTTGTTCTAACAATCTCCCCCTTTTTGATGATGACAAAACTTATATTTTGAGATAATTAATTAAAAACAAAAGAGAATAGAGAGACTCCCTTTGAGTTATGAAGTTATTTGAAATGATCCTTCATAGTTTTTGATCTGAAGTTCTTATGAGAGAAGCTCCCCCTGAGTTGAAGACTTTTCCTGTTTACTTAACATCAGATTAAACTTATTAGAGTTTTAGGATGTTTTAGGCTTAGTCTTAGTGAGTTGTTATTAATCAAAATATTTTACGTTCTCCCCCTTTTTGTCATTATTCGAAAAGCAAAATAAAAAATAAACAGAGAGTAAGTAAACAAAACGCAGAAGATTTCATTCAACAGAATAATCAGGACATCACATAATCAGAAAAGCAAAAAACAAAACACAGAAACAAGCAAATAAAGATAAACTAAGGTTGTGGAGGAGGAAGTCTTATGAGAAATGCTTCCAGAAGATTTTTGATATGAAAGGTAGACTCCACTTGCTGACTGATCATACTCTTGAGTTATGTATTTGTATCATCTTGTTTGTCCTGTATGATTTGACCGCTTCATTCTCTTTCTTTAACTCTTATAGAGATTTCAACACAAGAGATGATGAAGAAGTTTCTTCAGCAGAAGTATCCAATTGCTCAGAGCTTGGTGCAGGAATTTCAGAAGGTGATGTTACAGTATCTTTCCCATTGTCTTCAGAAACAACCATGACCTGAAGTCCAGAAGGAGGGTATTTCTTAGGTTCTAACCAAGGTGCATTGTCCAGAAGATGAAGAGTCTTCTTTTCCCAACAGCTAATAACTTTTTCCTTAAATACATTTAGCTTTTCACTAAAGTTCTGCTGAGCAATGTCATAGCTGAGATCCTTCAGCTTCTTGGACTCAACATTGAACCATTTTCTGAATTTGGTCCAAAGGTGATCAGAGGTTGTAGGGTTCTGATTATCTACACAAGTGTTTTTCAGAGTATCCGCCTAATCTTTCATTTCTGCTTCAAAAGCCAGCAATAAGACACCAACATCTGATTTGGTTGGTTTGGGCTTGGGTTTTGGTATGGCTATTTTCTTAGAATCAAAAGCTAGTTTTTCTATTACTTCAATGTCAATGACTGTTCTAAGAGGGTCTTATGGTTAATTTGTGGGAGTGGGAGTGTTAGGAATTATGATGAAAGTGGGGAATCTTGGTGGAGTGGATTCATAAGAAGATAGTGAATCTTCTGGTGGTGTGGGAATGTAAAATATGAGCATAAATTGAGAGGAGTTAAGGGGATACTTAATGTCAGGAATGGTTTGTATGGTGGTAGGAGGTAGATTGAGAGTTTTTGATTGAGAATTTTCAAGGTAAGGTGGAAACTGATCAATATCAGAAAGGACTTGTTGAAGTTCTGAATGGGTTTCAATAAAATGGCGTGGAGTTTTTGTCAGAGGGAGGATTTGGGTCAATAGAAATATCAAAGTCATCAATTTTATTTTTGTGAATGATATTCAGAAGGTCTGGGAGAAGTGTTTTCAGGTTGAGGATTATCATAAGTTGTGATTACAGAAGATGGGGCTTCAGAAGTAGTGGGGTTTGAAGAGATGGGGATATCAGAAGGTTGAGGAGTTTCAGAAGGAGGGTTTTCAGGTGGAGGAATTTCAGATGATGTTGTTATTACTAACTCAATAATAGAAACAAAAGCAGAAGGGTTACCTTTCTTTTTAGCAGCCTTTGGTGTCTTCTGAGAAGGTCCTTTAGAATATTTCCCTTTCTTTGTCTTCGTCTTCAGTGCAACTTCTGGAGCAGGTCTTCTGAGATCTTATGGATTGATCTCAGGAATAGTGCCATCTTGTTTACAATCCTCCAGATATCTGACAATCACTTCTAGATGGGTATCAGCTAAGAACATATGAAAATCCTTCAGAGGAATCTTCCTTGTGGTGATCAATTCCCTTGAGTGCAGAACATGATCCTTCTTGATGTTGTCAATAAACTTTATTTTCTTGAGATTCTTCACATTTAGAGTTTTTCCAGCAATTGCTTCAAGATCATCAACTTGTTGGGATTCAATCAGATGTTCTACCAGTTTGTATTCTGTTAGATATCTGAGATTATCCTTCCCAGAGGTATCCAATCTCTTTTAGCTTTCTCCTCTTCTTTTGTTTCTTTGACGTTGTTTTTCAGATGATTGAACAGACTATGAGCAAGGTTGATTTTTTTGTTTGTTGAGATGAAGTAGAGAAGATATTGTTGATCAAGGTTGATATAATCTGGAGAACATGTGGGTTTTCTGTGACTGATGCAACCCAGAATTATCTTTGCCCAGATTCTCTGACGATCTTTGAGATCCTTAATCTTGTTTGAGTGTTGCCTAGAAGTATAGATCTCCCTAGAAATTGTTGTTAGGTTAGATCTTTTCTCCATGTCGCTGCATTTAATCCCATTGCCATCAGATTCAATGAGTCTTCCAATAAGATCTTCAGTGGTGATGATCTTTTTCCCCATAACATAAGATGTTACTTGGTTGGTTGAAGTTGTAGCAAAAATCTAGAACTCTTTGACCAACTTAGGAAAAATGGGACCCATAAGATGATCAAAGTACTTCGTCCAGCCTTGAAATTTGACTTCATGAGTGAGATCATAGCCATTTTCCTTCATGCTATCAAAGTCTATAAACAATTCACATATAACTTCTAGTTTATCAACTGGAGTGAGAAGAGTTCTGACCGGAGTAACATGGATTTCTTCAGAAGCATGATTTGCATAAGCTTGTTGAAAAGATGAAGAAGGTTGAGCTTGCTTAGAAGATGAAGCCATTGTTCACAAGAGGGGTTTGATAACAAAATTCAGAGAGCAAGAGAAAGCGGGAAACAAGAAGAGAGTGATAGTAATTATGAGAATGTAAAGAGTGTTTATGGAGTGAAAGTGAGCACATATATATATATATATATATATATATATATATATATATATATATATATATATATATATAGTATTTGTAACGGTAAAAAAACATAATTAATGAAAAAATTAAATCACAAACACAATGATTAACAACATTAATGATTTATGACGAGGGGATAACGTAAAAGATTTTTGAACAGTTACCGACGTGACAAGCGCCTCAATTTTGTCAATTCAGCCGTTTCAGTTTCCCATAATTTGAGCATGTATTCAGCCTCAGAGGACACCTGGAACTTAGATTCACAGCTGTTCATTTCATGAACTGCATGTTCTGTCCTTTCTTAGAGTTTAAACGCGTATTCAGATTCAGAAGACACTTGGAGCTTCGTTGACAGGCATTGATGTAATGATCTGCATGTTCTGTACTTGACATGCGATGTTCTCAGATACAAACAGTCATATCTTTCTGGATAGATTCTGATACAATTCTCCTTCTTACTTCAGAAGAAATATTGATCAGAAGTTCATAATAAAAGAAAAGAAGTTCTGAGAGTTAAATGTATAGAATTAGCATATTCATTCTAGACATAATTCTATATTGAGATGTTTCAAAATGAAATTAAACCTATCTTCAGCAAGGGGTTTTGTAAAAACATCAGCCCATTGATGGTCTGTGTCTATGAATTTTAAAAATAGGATTCCCTTCTAAGTATAGTCCTTAATGGAGTGACGTTTAATTTATATTTGTTTAGCTCTAGAATGTAAAATAGGATATTTAGAAAGATAAATAGTAGAAGTATTATCACATAGTATAGGAATGTTACTCTCGTAAATATTGAAGTCCTCAAGTTGATTCTTCATCCAGAGCATCTCAGTACTGCATCCAACTAATGTTATGTATTCAGCTTCAGCGGTTGAAAGTGCATTTGTAGATTGTATTTTTATGGACCAAGAGATTAAGTTGTCTCCTAGAAATTGATAATTTCCAAAAGTACTTCTTCTTTATGTTCTGTCGCCAACAAAGTCAGCATCCCAGTACCCTACAAGTTTATATTCTCTGGATTTTCTGTAGCAAAGGCCAAGGTTAGTAGTATCTTTCAGATACCTGAAAATTCTCTAGGATCTGATTGGAATCTAGCACAGAGGCAGACATTGTATAGAATATCAGGTCTTGAGGCAGTTAAGTATAGGAGAGAGCCAATCATACCTCTATAGATCTTCTGATCTACCTTTTTACTTACCTCTTCCTTTTCTAGAATGCATGTAGGATGCATTGGAGTTTTGGATGGTTTACTTTCTGACATATCAAATTTCTTTAGAAGTTCTTTCACATATTTACTTTGATGAATGTAGGTTCCTTTTGATGTTTGATTTATTTGAATTCCCAGAAAGAACTTCAGTTCTCCCATTAGGCTCATTTCAAATTCTTCCTGCATAGTCTTAGCAAATTCCTTGCCCAAAGAGCTTTTAGTAGATCCAAATATTATATCGTTTACGTAAATTTGACAAATCAGAATATCATTTTTAAATTTTTTACAGAAAATATTTGTGTCCACCTTCCCTCTAGTAGAGTTATTTTCTAAAAGAAAGTTACTTAATCTTTCATACCAAACTCTGGGAGCTTGTTTTAGACCATATAATGATTTTTTAAGTTTATAAGCATATTCTGGATGTTTAGTGTTTTCAAAACCAGGGGGTTGATGCACATATACTTCTTCATCAATGTAACCATTTAAAAACACATTCTTGAAATCCATCTGATAAAGAGTGATGTCATGATTTACAGCAAAGGAAATTAAAAGTATAATAGATTCTAACCTTGCGATTGGTGCAAATGTTTCTGTATAGTCTATTCCCTCTTGCTGATTATAACCTTGTGCGACCAATCGTGCTTTGTTTCCGACAACTTCTCATTGTTCATTTAGTTTGTTTCTGAAGACCCATTTGGTTCCAATAATGTTGAATCCTCTGGGTCTAGGAACTAGATCCCATATGTCATTTCTGGTGAATTGATTTAGTTCTTCCTACATTTCTAGTATCCAATCATTTTATGAGAGAGCTTCATCAATGGAAGTTGGTTCAATCAGACAAACTAATCCTATTAGAGATTCTTCAGAGTTTCTGAATGAAGATGTTGTTCTAATTGGATCATCTTTCTTTCCTAGAATTTTATCTTCTGGATGATTCAACGTGCTTCTGGATTGTCTCTTCTGACTGGGTTCTTCAGAAATTGTTGTGGAAATTATGTTGTCTTTTTCTATAGATGTTTGTTCTTCAGATATTCTAGTTTCTATAATTTGAACTTATATATCTGCAAGAGATTCATTATGCTTTGGCTTTTCAAGACCAAACTTATCATCAAATCTGACACAAATAGATTCCATCATAGTTCGTGTTTCTGTATTGTATACTTTGTATCCTTTTGAACGTTCAAAGTATCCTAACATGAAACATTTTTGTGCCTTAGAATCAAACTTGTTCAAAGGATCATTAGTATTTAGAATAAAACAAGTGAAACCAAAGGCATGAAAATAAGAAATGTTGGGCTTTCTGTCCTTCCAAAATTTATATGGAGTCTTTTTCGGAATAGGTCTTATAGATATTCTATTCTGATTATAGCACACTGTATTTACTGCTTCTGCCCAAAAGTGTTTATCCATGTTAGTCTCATTGATAATGGTTCTGGCCATCTCTTGTAAAGTTATGTTCTTTCGTTCTACAACTCCATTTTGTTGTGGAGTTCTAGGACAAGAGAAATCATGAGAGATGCCATTTTCATTAAAAAATAATTCCAATTTTTTGTTTTCAAATTCTCCACCATGATCACTTCTGACTTTTACAATTCTAAACTCTTTTTCATTTTGAACTTGTTTGTAGAAGTTAGAAAATACAGAGATTGACTCGTCCTTGTGTCTAAGGAACTTTAACCATGTCCATCTGCTATAGTCATCTATGATCACTAATCCATACTTCTTACCACTAATTGAGACAGTTTTCACTGGTCCAAACAAATTAATATGCAGAAGTTCTAATGGTATAGAGGAAGAAATAACATTCTTAGATTTGAAAGCAGGTTTAGCGAATTTTCCTTTCTTACATGCTTCACACAGAGCTTCTGAGTTGAACTTCATATTTGGAAGTCCTCTGACCATATTGAGTTTGTTAATCTGAGATAATCTTCTCATATTAACATGACCCAATCTTCTGTGCCAGACCCAATGCTCATTGTTAACATACATGAGACATTTCACATTCTGAATTTTAAGTTCATAAAGTTTTATTTTAAAGATGTTGTTCTTTCTCTTCCCATTAAAGAGGATTGTTCCATCTTTCTAACTAAGAGCTTTACAGAAGTTTTGATTAAAAATTATATCATAACCGTTATCTCTTAATTGACTTATTGATAACAAGTTATGCATCAACCCTTCAACTAACAGAACATTAGATATAGAGGGAAGAGTATCGTTACCAATGGTTCCAGAGCCAATGATTTTTCCTTTTCTCATTGCCTCCAAAACCTATGTAGCCTCCAGCTTTAAGCTCAAGACTTTGGAACATATTCTTTCTTCCAATCATGTGTTGCGAGCATCTAGAGTCCAGGTACCAGGATTGGTGTTTCAATCTTGTTGTTAAAGACATCTGCAACATAAATAATTTTATCCTTGGGTACCCATATCTTTATGGGTCTTTGTTTGTTAGAACTTACAAAATTTTGATTGAGTTTAGATTTCTCAATAGAATTTGTAGAACAAGACGACTCACTAGTATATTTTAAATCATGCTTGTGTCCATATGTAAATTGAGAATTTAAAGATGTGTTGAATTTTATGACCATGTCATCAACTTGTTTAAATTTTAGTGGTGATTCTCCTAGAGGTTTAACATATCTTATGCCTCTTCTACCATTTATACTAACTCCATAGATCATTGAGGTAATTCTGCTTCTATCTATGTTTTTAGCTAGAAATTTTTGAAAACTATGATCATACTGCTTTATGATGCTATCAGAACTAGATGGAACTTTGGAGTCAGATTCTTTCTAAGCTTTATATTTTTCAAAAGAGTTTTCAAGCTCTGAAATGTTTTCTTTAAGCTCAGAGTTTTCTGCTTTTAGTTTCCTAGTTTCCTCAGATTCAAATACTAGACCTTGTTTCAGGTTTTTGTATTTGAATTGAAGTTTTTGATATTTTTAAGAATTTCTGAGAGACTATCTTATAATTAAGTTCTAGATGTTTAGAGAATACCTCTTCTGTTTCTGAATCTGATCTAGATTCTGATGAGTTGATATCATCTGATATGTTGGCCATTAAAGCGATGTTGGCATGTTCATCTTCTGATTCCAATTCAGCTTCAGAAGATTCTGAGTCATCCCAAAAGCCATAAGACTTTTATTCTTATCTTTGTTGAATTTCTTCTTAGGATTTTCTTTCTGAAGTTTAGGACAATCACTCTTGTAATGTCTAGGTTCCTTGTATTCATAACACACTACTTCTTTGCTTCTGGTATTCTTGTAGCCAGAGGATGATTCAAAGCGATTGCTTGATTTTCTGGGATTCCTGAATTTCTTTTGTTTGTGTTTCCAGAGTTGTTGAACCCTTCTTGAAAGGAGTGATAATCCATCTTCTTCTGATGAGCATCTTGATCTTTCTTCTTCTACCTAAAAAGTTTCCGATTCATATTTGTTAGATTTAAGAGCAACAAACTTACCTTTCTTCTGAGGTCCATCTTCTTCAAGTTCTATCTCGTGACTCCTCAAAGAGTTGATCAATTCTTCAAGAGATATCTCATTCACATTCGTTGACAGTTAGAGCAGTCACCATAGGTCTCCGCCTTTGGCAAGCTTCTGATGATCTTTTTCACATGATCTGCTGTTGAGTAGCCTTTATCCAAAACTTTTAATCCAACAACCATAATTTGAAACCTTGAGACTATTTTCTCAATTGTTTCATCTTCTTCCATCTTGGATGCTTCATACTTCTGAATAAGTGTCAGAGCTTTGGTTTCCTTGACTTGAGTGTTGCCTTCATGCGTCATTCTCAGAGAGTCAAACATATGCTTGGAAGATTCTCTGCTTGTGATCTTCTCATACTCTATGTATGACATGGCACTTAGAAGAATTGTTTCGGCTTTATGATGATTTCTGAACTCTTTCTTCTGTTGGACTGTCACATATTTTCCTTCAATCTTCTGACCATTGTCTCCAACAGGATGAATGTAGCCATCAGTTACCATATCCCAGAGGTCTACATCCAGAGCCATAAAGAAGCTTTCCAGAACATCCTTCGAGTAATCAAAGTTCTCACCATTGAACACTGGAGGTTTGCCATTAATATTGTCATTCTGATTGTCTTTTTGTTCTGGAATTGTTCTGCCATAGTGTTTTTCTTCAGGATCTTTTTCCGACACAGTTAAGTGCTAGCACCTAGAACCAGACACTCTGATAACAATTGAAGGAGTGAAAAACACAAGAAATGGGGGTTTGAATTAGGGTTTTCAAAAATAATGCAATGAACTCGATTGATTTATCCTAGTTCATTTGAACTCAAACTACATCCAGTCCACCCACCAAGGTGATTTTGCCTCTCTCAACGAGGTATTAATCCACTAATCAAATAAGGATTACAATCATAATGACCTACTATGAAAGTCTTCTTGAGTCTACTGACTAACACTTAGTCACTCAAGGTATATCAAGTTTGATTACAAATTTTGTAACTAAAATTGCTTCTAGAAAGTTGTTATCACAATTGTGATATTTTTTTACACAAAGTTAATTCACGATTTGAAGAAAAAGAAATTTGAATATAATTGTGCGCGCGAGAGAGTAAGTGTTTCAAATTCTTCAGTAGACTCCTTTTTATAGATGAGTAATATGATTCGTTGGAGACATCTTGATTTTTTTTGGATGATGATAAACTTCATTTAATAGTTTCCAAAATAAAGATTTGTGTCTTGAGCCGTTAATCCTTTGATCTTCAACAAATGTGGTCGATTCTGAGAATCAGAGTTTGTGTGTATTAAAGTATTAGAGTTTGGTTTACAAAGCATCTGTTCTGAGTGTACGTTGCGTAATAAGATCTTCTTAGAGGACTTTCAGCATATCTTCTTGTTATAGAACTTTTGTTTTAGAGAAGACGATGTTGCATCAGAACATCTTTCAACTTGAGAACTTCTAATCCTGCATATTTAAAATTAATAATTTAAGAGGCAGGTTTTGTTCTTATGATATGAGAATTTTGTTATCATCAAAACTTATTTAAAGAGAGTATAATCAAAATTCTTGTTCTAACAATAGGTTTTAATCTAGCTACAATGGTAACTGTCTCAGCGAGTTCCACTCCTCCAATTTCTTCATGTTTTGGCATTAGAACATGAAAATCATTCCTTTTGATCTTCCTTAGATCATCTAGCACAACAATGCTCCAGAAATCATTCTTGAATTCAAACATTGTCTTCTCAGATCTGGTATAGATTTCTGATGTTATAACATCCTTCTTGACATTCGTAAAATTTGTTAACTTCAACATATCTTCAGTACTGGATATAATGATTTATAGACTTCTTCAAAATCTTCCTTTATCTTCTTTAGATGTAAAGGATCACACTTCTGATGCCACAACTTCTCTACATCATTTTTGGATGTCAAACATTTGGATGAACTATTTGTTTGAGGAGTCCATATGTAACATTTGTTCTTAGATCTTACTCTCTTCATGATAACCTTCTTCTTATTTGTAACCATACATTCTGACTTAGTAAAGTTAACTTAGAATCCTTGATCACATAATTGACTAATACTTATAAGATTTGTAGTCAACCCTTTCACAAGTAACACATCATTCAGACTAAGCAGTCCAACATAGTCCATTTTTCCAACACCTTTGATTTTTCCTTTTGATCCAGCACCAAAAGTGACATGGTCGGATGAATGAGATTTAGTCTTCTTCAAATATTTTTTGACACTTGTCATGTGTCTAGAACAACCATTATCAAAATACCAGTTCTATTTGGTAGAAATTCTTCGAGAGATATGACCCATGGATGCATTAATTTTATCATTAACAATCCACTTTTTGTTGGCTTTAGCATTGTTCTGTGTTCTTCTGGGTTGTGCGTCATTTTTGAGGTAGCCGTGTGTTGTACCCCAAAATTTTCTCTCCCACATTCAAGATCATATACTTCAAGAGGTCTCTTAATAGTCACAAGATTCTCAATTGGTCAAAAGGATTGAAGGTTTCACCAGACAAAGCCTCCTCTTGAACAATGAATCTTATAACTAGGATTTTGAGTTTCCCCAAGAAAATTGGACTTCCAAGTTCTCAAATGTACTTCATGACATCCCATACATCTTAAAGAATCCTCATGTTAAGTTTCAAGCTTTCCCAGCAAGTTTGGTCAGTCAAATGCTTAGATACCTGAAAATCAGTTAACTTGGTCAAAAAGTTAACTGAGGTCAACTGTGGTCAACTCAAAGTCAAACTTCAATATTTTTGGTCAACATCAAGATTATGAGGTAAAATTCATCATTTGATCTAGGGTTGATCATGATTCATCAAGGAAACCTCAGATCATAAAGAATCAAGAAGTTTCTAAATTAAGGTTTTCATAGGAAAATTCAACTGAACTTTGACCAGCCATAAATTTCACAAACTTCATCAAATATTTCCCATACAAAGCTCATTTTTAAGGAAATTCAATTCTCTAGAACTTTGTGTCTCACAAGCCAAGCCTAAAAATGCTTCATCTGGAAGGTCTGAGCTAAAACATTATAGGTCCTTTTGAAAGTCAACAAAAAGTCAACTTTTTCCAAAGCTCATAATTTGAAAATGATAAATGATATGGACATGGGACCAAAAGGGTTGGTTAGAGGACACTCTAAGCTTTATAAAAAGTCCTAGAACACCTTAGCATTAAAATTGAGGAATTTATGCATTGTCAAAGTTGGATGATTTTTAAGGGGTGTATGAAGCAAAAAAGGCCATCTTCAATTTTTTCCAAATGGACCCATAAAATTGCAACCCAAACTTGAAGATGAAGTCATGCACGACCCAATGACCATTCATTCTGATTTTTATAATTTATTTTATATTATTTTGGATTTTAATTGTTAAAATTCAATTTTAATAGAAATCAAATATGAAAATCAAATATTTGATCTCATAAGTTATTTTGGGATCAAATATATGATTTTTAAGATGATTGGAACCATCCAAATTCGTGCAAAACACAAATGGTATGAAGATATTTGAATTTTGGGACAATTATGGTGATGGGATTTCTTCAACTCCAAGCAATCACAATCCATGATCTAAAAGCCCAAAATTTAAACCTAATTACCTCACTATATAGTCATGAGTAAGACACAAGCAAAAGAGACGAAATTCAGAGGCAAGAGTTCATCTTCAAAGTTGCAAAAATTCTTTAAAAAGTCAAATTCGGATTCCAAGCTTTAGGCTTCTTTCAACCAATTTAAAGGTTGCAATTGAACCTTTGAGGTGTCTATAACGTATCCCCATCATCAATAGCATCAAAATCATTCAAGAATGCATAAACCGAATTTCATTGTTCTTCCTTTTTCAATTTTTTGATTCTCTTTATTTATGTATTATTAACGAATTTTGGCCTCATATTGTTTTTTGTGATGATGCTTAGATCGTTTCTGCATGGTTGCTTGAAGTTTTATGGCTGAAATTATCAAATGCCATAGTTAGGGTTTCAAGGTCCCTTTTAGGGCTTTGCGATTAAGGCTATATAAATATTATTGAATGTTATATTTGGACTGTATGAGACCTGGGTAATCTTCTGGCATAATCAATTTGGACAAATTTCACCCTTTTTGCAGGTTCTTGATTTTTGCAGGTTTCCTACAAAACAAATTCGCAGCAAAACCCCCAAGAAATTTCGCTGGAAAATTCATAGGTCTGGAGGTAGAAGAAGGAGACCCTGGGCGCGAAAACTGAAGTTTGAAATTACGTTTTATTTTATTAATTATTATTTGTGTTTGCTTTACAAACTATGCAGGTGGTCCAGTGGTCAGCGCATGAAGGTTGGAAGCTTAGGGCCTGAGTTCGATTCCCAGGTCCCCCATTCTTTTTAATAACCTGACTTTTTTCTTATTTTTCATATTTTCTAATTATTTTGATTTAATTAATTAATTAATTAACTAATCACCACTAATTATAATTCTAATAAACTAATCACTCATTTTCTTCCTAAAAAAAATAACAATCTTTCTTTTTAATTTTAAAATATTTTTCCTATATAATATTTTCATAATTAATTTAGTTTTTATTTGTAAACTAATTAACTCATTAATTCCCTTTTATTTTACTAATAAATTCTTAATCATTTTTTATATAAATAATAATAATAATAGTTCTTTTTTGTAGGTAAATTAATTATTATTTTTAATTAGATTGTAAATTAATTACTAATTAGGTTAAGATTTTTTTAATCTAATTTTCTTAAAAAACTCTAATTATCTTAAAAAAATATTTTTTTTCCTAAAAAACCTAATTCTCTAATAAACCCTGATTTTCTAAAAAAAGACGATTAATTATTTTTTCTTAAGCTTGATTTTATTTAGTATTAATAATTTATATTTTCGCATTTATTTTTTTATTATGTAATTGTTTCTCTTATGTAATAGTTAATTAGGTTTAACTTTCCGTATTTAATTTTTCTGCAATCCCCTTTTAAAGGACTAATGTACCCTTCCCCCAATATAATAACGTAGGATATTTAATTTCCGCTTTTAATTTCTGCAAATATAACTGCATGGTTAGTAACTAGGGTGTGAAAATAAATACTTGATTAAAAAGGACTTAGAGAATTAAATTCAAGATAAATAATTGAAATTAATATTCACACACGTAAGTCGATCGTTCTACGATCGCCATCTACACCTCATAGGGTTACCCCTCTCGGTTGCCTTAAAACAAGTGGTCAAGTCCCTCGTAAATATGGATGTCTTAAGCAAGTGCTCCTATAAACAAATCATCATTGTTCCTTCCAGATTAAAATATCAAGTCCCTCTGAGGTTGTCTATGATATAATGATCTTGTACCTTCAGTAAAAATGATGATAGTCCCTACGAATTGCTAAAGACACCCCTACAAGTTACCTTCATTGACCATACGATGACCCTACGTCCGTCCCTTAACAAAATCCAAGGTAATGACTACCTACTCCTTAATAGTAGGGACATTCTTACCCTTGAAAGGAAATAAAAGAATACGAAAGACCAATCTAGGGTAGGTAACTCTCAGATACTTACTCACTTTTTTTCAAAATACTCTTTACACCCCACTTTTCAAACAATTTTCAAACTTAAAAGCTTTGTATACATCCATACGAGGATCATTACAAAGACTTATGAAAATTTCTAAACAAACACTATACATTTTTTAAACAAACAAGTGAGCTAAGTAACTAAGAGCCCATGGATAACCATGGATATAAAGGGTGCTTACACCTTCCCTTTATATAACCTACCCCCCGAACTTAGAATTTTTAAAAGGTCTTTCTTGTTCTTTTATACCCTTTCCTATTGGATAAAATAAAAGTCGGTGGTGACTCTTGCTATCTGCAACATAAATAAAAAGTTAGTTCTCCCACCGTGTTACAGAACTGGCGACTCTGATGGGGTGTACTTAGTAAAAGAGGGTTTACCTTAGGAATTAAGATCACTTAGTTGTTTGCTTTGCTTGCTTTATATTTAAGGGATTGTTGTGGGGTTACTGTGTGAAAGATCCTAACCCGGATCTAGTGACCTTAGGTAAATGGCAATAGACCAAGGAAATTGTACAGCGTATACCGATATGGTTGATCTGGTGGCCATAGTTAGTGTGACTTCTTGGTTGGTACTTATGTTCCTTAAGTAAGTTGAGGATAATATGTGGCTTCCATACATTGTCATTAACATTAACTACCCTTTAGAACCTTAATTGACCCATCTTGGCCTTTAGAAAGTAGTGAGATAGCCGGCTTTGGAGAAGTATGAAGTTGGTTGATACTCGATGCTACGCTCATTGAGATCCTAATCTTGGGGGGTTTTGGTTGGCAAGTAAGTTTCCCACTGAACAACAACCCTTGAGAAGGATCAATGATATTAAGATCCCTTATAAACTGGTTACTTTTGTAGGACAGGATGAACCAACTAAACTTTAGGGGGATGGTACTTTCCTTTAAACCTCATCCAAGCCTCTAAACCTAGGACTATTGTGTGACTTGCTTGTGTGTGCCACATGTTTGTGATTGAACATAACATCATAACATCATGACATCATAAGCATATCATTTTCACTAACCATTTCAAGGACCAAAGGATTTATCTTTGTTCTTTGTTGCAGGTTATGGCTTCCACTCGTAGGAACACTATTCAGATCAACTTTATAGGGATACCTTCCAAGCTTAAAGATTTGGTCTCAAAACTTCCTGAAAGCTCCCAATTCATCAAGAAGCATGGTTATCTACTTGACTTGGTTACCTCAGGGTTTGATGAACATATGATGAGTGTCTTATTCCAGTTCTTTGATCCTAAACATCTTTGTTTCACATTCCCCGATTTGGTGCCTACAATGGAAGAATTCTCCAAACTACTTGGGGTACCTATCCTTGATCAGAAACCCTTCACATGCTTAGAGAAGGAGCCTAAACCTGAAATCATTGTTGCATCCCTACATTTGAAGAAATCAAACATTGTCCTAGAAACAAGAAGTGGAGTTAAGGGTATCCTTACCAGAGTATTAATAGAGAAAGCTCAGGTGTTCTTGAATGATATGAGTTATGATGCTTTTGAGGATATCATAGCCTTGTTGATGTATGGTTTGGTACTACTCCCTAATCCAGATCAGTTCATAGATATACACACCATCAACATATTTATGACTCACAATCCAGTGCCTACATTACTTGGAGATATCTTACACTCTCTTCACACTCGTACTACGAAGGCACGAGGAACTTTGATGTGTTGTATACCTCTACTATCTAGGTGGTTCATTTCTCACCTTCCTCGATCTGTGATGAAGAATGAACAAGGGTTGAGGTGGTCTAAGAGGATAATGTCACTCTCTCATTCAAATATTCACTGGTGTTCCCGATCTATGGAAAATGTCACTATCATTGACCGTTGTGGGGAGTTCCCTAATGTGCCACTCCTTGGCATAAGAGGGGGAATTACTTACAACCCTTCTTTAGATCTACGTCAGTTTGGTTATGCTCGGAGTAATGGTCCTCATGACATGCTTATTCAAGGTATTGTGTTTGATTACGACAACAATCTTCAAGGTTACCGTCAAAGGTTTGTACGAGCTTGGAGTAAAGTGAACAAGGTTGATAGCAAGACTCTGGAACCAAAGTACTCATTTCCTATGGAACCTTACCTCAGATGGGTGCGGTCTCGTGTTCAGACTCTTATGATACCATATCATGTTGTTCTACCAGTTACCATGGATCATGTTGCTAAAGGAGATGTTCCTTATACCATCCTTCATCCAGATATGCCCACCGATTTGTAAGAGCTGCAAAAGTCGTGGATCCAACTGAAGGAGCAAAGAGATACCTTTGAAGCTGTAAACACCCCAAATTTTCCCTCACTCTCTATTACACCATGGCTTGTGATCTTTCATTTTTGTTTTAACATAAGCATCACACCTCATTTAGCATATTTTGTTTCACTGCATAAGTTCAAGTTCATCTGCATCTAGGGTTTGTGATCTGAGCAATCCAAGAATCCATCTGAGCCATCCCAAAGGCCTAAAAGCTTTCCAAGAGGGTCCATGTGTTATACATCATCATATTATACTCCTCAAAGTTCATGGAAGTCAAGAAATCACAAGAACTGGCAAGGGCATGGAAGCAGAGCTAGGGTTTTCACTGCATAGATGACCAAAATTAGGGTTTTGGTTTCAGAGGCCTTAACTCCAAATTTTTGGGCCATTCTTGTTTCTAATGGTCTTAATATGTCATAAGGATCATGTGTACCAATTTTGATGAAGAAATTCATTGTGGAAGTCATTTGTTCACTGGGTAACTTCCTGAGCAAGTTAAGTCAAAATCAGGGCATCTGAGGCCCCCAACAATTTAACCAAAGGGGTATTTTCATCAAATTGAAGTTCTATGATCTTTATTTGATCTTATAAGTGGTTGGAAGTTCACAAGATTGAAGAATTTTGAGCCAATTGCAAACTTGCCATTTTTGGAAATGACTTGAAATGCAAACTTTCCATTTTGGGAAAGTTTTTCAACCTCCTCTTTCATAACCAAAAATGCTTCAAATGAAAAATTCTTGGTCATGAAAGATGTAGATTGGGTCTTTCCCTTTTCAAAAAGTACAAGAACATGTCTTGATTCATCCTAGAACTCAAGATATGGCCTTTCAAAGTTGGCAAAAATCCTATAATTTCAAGTTTCATGTCAAAGAGGGATTTTGCATTTTGGCATGTTTAAGCATTCTAATGACCTCTAATGTGCACAAATACTTCATAACATGTCAAGAAAACCTCTAAACACTAGAATTGGCCCAAGTTTTCATTGTTTCCATGACTTGAACTTCAAGAAATCTCAAAAGGGCCAAAACTCTCAAAATTTGCAAAATGCATTGGATCCTTCCATCCACTTGTGCCAGCTGCATCAAACTGATTCTATGTCTCTCCATGAATCTTGCTGAGACCAGACACCCCAAAAAGCTAGCCCTGCCATGGCCCATACCTCAAGTACACCTAAATTGACTTTTTTGCAAAAACACACCATACCAATCAGCCTGTGCCACAACAACTTTCTGATTAATCCCATTGGCTTAAACAAACATCATGGATCACATTTCATAAAACACGCAAGCCTGAAAGCTCTTGTACACTCAGAATCACAAAAAACTCAAGAAACCTTCACCTCTTCGAATTTCATAGTTCAGCCATTAAAACTTCAATCTTTTTTCACCAATCATCTCCACATAACCCCAGAATCATTTTCCACCCATCACCATAGCCTGAAACACTCTCAAACACAAACACGATTTCTGCATACTCAGAACTGGAACTCATGATTCAACCAAGATAAACTCATTCCAAGCATCACAATAGACTCAGAAGGACCAAAGGATGTGGTTTGCACAAAAGAAAGGCCCAGAAAGCTTCATTTTCAAGAATTGCAACTCAGGTAACCTCCATGAACATTTTTTCCAGAAGCTTGTTTTCTTGTTAAAATATGATTCTATGTCTTGCACTGATCATGGGGATGCATTTAGTTTTGAAAATAAGCAAGAATTGAGTATGTATTGATGATCTGGAATTTTGACCTAAAAACTTGTTTGATTCGATTCAGTCATTTGATGCATGATTAATTGTTTTTGTTGCTGGATTTGAGTTTGTTGTTGGTTAAGGATCATTTCTGGAGCTTGTGGTGAGTTTTCGTGAGGTTTTGAGAGATTCAGGGAGGGAGTCTGGCCGGAGAAGATGACCAGAGGTCTTCTCCGGCCACCTGAAAGTGATTAGGGCTAATCATGTTTAAATCCCCAGTTTGAATCCTGGCCATTGGATTAGGATTAGGGTTAGCGTGTGTACGACTAGGATTAGGTCATTAAACCCTAAATATAATTAATTAAATTAAATAAGATTAATTAGTCAGGAGTGATCTGGACCACTGATTCACGCGCGCAGTCAACCATTACCCCCTGAATTTGAATCTGAGCCCTTAGATCAGCATACTTCTCATTTTATTGCATTTTATTTCATTTTATTCTCATTTATTTTGCATAATTATTTTAAAATATCAAAAAGCCTTCAAAAAATATGAAACTTTGCATTATGATTTAAAATATTTTTCTCAACCTGAAAAAAAAATTATTTTATTTTTTGCATTAAAAAAGTATTTTTAAAATATTTAAATGTTATTTTTAATTAATTAAAGTATTTTAATTAATTAAAAATACATTTAGGATTCTAAAAATCACCAAAAAAATCATGAACCATTCCAATGCATTTAGAAACATTTTCAAACTCTTCACACAAATTTATTTTTAGGTTTAATCATAGTTTGCCAATTTTCTTTGAATTAAAGGTTATAAAAATCCCATTTTTGAACCCTAACTTTGAAAAATCATTTCTGCCTAACAAAGAAGAGTTTGAACTTGGTTCGTTTTTTGCATTATGTTACATATTGCATGTAGTTTATAGGTCATTTTCCTCATAAATATATCTTGCATTTTCAAATTGATTTGCATTTTTCCCTTTGAACCACCCAAAAACCCTAGAAAACTTAGGAAAATCATAACTTTTGATAGGTTAGGCTTCTGATCTTCTCCTTTGGGGTGTGACCTAATATGGGATTAGGGTTTGTTTGAGCTTAATTACAATTTTTTATCATATCATATGCTTCTGTTTTATCCATTTGCATCTCACATGTCCATGTAACCCTAATTTCTCATGTTCATTTGCATTCACCTTGCATATGCATCATTACATGAACTTGCCATTACCTTTCATGCATTCATATTTAATCTTAGACATCTTAGGACATGTTAGAACCTTGTTTTATCATTTCTTCATCCATTTTCCATGATTAGCATTCATTTCATTTCATAAACTTTCATGTATTTTCAAACTTCAAAGCATGCTTCCTTTGCATCCCATCTTTGTATGATCACACATATGCATTTTGTATGCCTTTGCATCATCTCACATGACATTTACACAACATAAACACTTCTTACTTTGATCATTGCATCTCATTTCATCTCATTTCACTTCATTTCATTATGCTTTATACTTTATGCATTCATGCTAACTATTTCAGGTTTGGTAAGTTATTTTGGGAGGTGGATTTGCCTTCACCTCTCACTTCCTCTTATCTCTTTCATATGCATTTTAACTTGTATTTTAAGTTAATTTGATTCACTTATGTTATATCTCTCTCACTTTCTTCCTTCAAGTTACTTATCTTCTTCATTGAAGTAAGTAACTTGTTCTTCTTTCTCATCCTCCTTTCATCTGCTTCTTCCATTGGTGGTTTCCTTGAAGATCTTTCTCAAGCCTCACAAACCATAGGATATCCAAGCATGATGATGATTAGGGTTGTAATTAGTCCCCCTTAGATTTTTACCTTTGAGTCTCCTTGAATCTCTCTTTTCATCTCAATAATCAGAGACTAAACTCTTAAAGTTTTAGGACTTTGGAATTAAGGTTATGCCTGCATCCTTCTCTTAGGATGGAGTGTATAACTTTAATCCTAAGTGTTAAACCTTTAATTTTTTAAACCTCTTAATCAAATCACTTAATAATCATCAAGAATTTATCTTGTAACTTGGGCCTTACATTAGGGTTCTAACTCTTCCTTATGGTTAAGAGGGACTAACCCTAGAGTTTAATGGACAAGTCCTCCTCAAGTTGTCTTACAAACTTAAAATCCACTTCTTAATCTCACCCTTTAATTAAAATCCACTTAATAAATGTTTGTTATATAATTAATTTAATCCCTAACCATGGATTAAGTTGAGGTATCTTCCTCAGCTTAAGTGCTCTCATCTATTATCCTTCTATTAGGATGGTGTAATGAGTCCACTAATATGTGATTAGAGACTAAACTCATTACTTAACACTAAACAAAAACCCAAAAACATTTAATTAATCACAAGTAGGTTAATGATCTTAATCCTACATCATCATGGCAATTAAGTTGAGATGCTTATCTCATACTTAAGTAGGCTCATTATCCCTAGTCAGGGAGGATATAATGAGTTTACAAGCCTTTGATTTAGGCTTAAGCGCATTAACTTATGCAAAACACCAAAAATAATAACAAAACTGAAAACACAAAAACAAACAATAATCGTCTCCTTTGGGATTCTTTTCTCATCACACTCATTCATAAACGAGAACTTGCTTCTTCCGTCTAAATGCAAGACAGTTAGCACTCGAGCCAGACGAGTCATACACTTGAGCATAGGCAAGTAAGCAATTCACAATCAATTTATTTTCAGTCTCTTTGAGTCGAACTAAGGTGTTCTGACTTCCTCATTGCACGGGAGGATACGTAGGCATAACTTCACATTTATCGAACAAAAGTCTCTTTGTCATCCCCCTCTTTCAGCATTCTTTTCTAAGTCTCAGATCCTAAGCATTCACCTTTTGCACTGACACTTGTATATTCCTTTCCAGCTTTTGCACACAGATAACATACACCCTACCCCTTTAAACACAATATTTTAAGCATGGATCCCGTCGAGTACGATGGACAATCTGGGCGCTAATACCTTCCCAGGTTGTAACCAACCCCCTTTCTCAGTTTCTCTGGTTCGCAACCGTCTTATCCATCTTTTTCTAGGTTTATGTAGCATTACCTTTCCTTCGGGATAAAAATGCCAAGCTGGCAACTCTATTTACTTCATTTCATTTTCTCTTTTCGCCAACCGTTCGTGCTTGTACCGGGATGCAAATCTTTGGGAGCGACAGAAGCCCAATTCAGGATTAGCCAAGAAAGAGTGTTGGAGCTGACAAAGCAACTTCACAAGGAGCGGAATCTCAACACCTACCTCAACACAAAGAGGAAGCGTCCATGGGAGACTTAATTCTTAGATGTTTTATTTTCTTTATAAATTTTGTTTATTTTAATTTGTAAGCCCAAGGGGCAATATTATTTCAAGCCTACTAATAAGAGTTTTGTTTTTGTTTGTTTTAACAAATTTAAATTTTGCGGTCCTTGAAAAGATTGCATATGCATCTACATACCATATCTTTTCATAACAGGTTTCCACAACAGGTTTCTCATCTTCTCGCTGTTTATTTCAGCAGAAATGGCTCTCGAACAATCTGTCAAAGATCTTCAGATTCAGAATGCCCAGTTTCAAGAGACAATCATGAACTTGTCCAAGGGACAAGAAGAGCTGAAAGCACTCCTGACCAAGAAGAAGAAAAAGACCAAGAAACCAATTAGCTTCATCAGTTTTGGGAGAAGATTCAGAGCTCCAATCAAAACGGATGATGATGTTGAAAACCTTGGAGATAAAAGTTCTACAGAAGAGGAAGGAAGTCAACATGGTACTGCTATGAATTCTGATTATGAGGAGAATTATTATCATGATTCAACTGGTGATGAGAAGTATAAGTTGCTGGAAGATCGTGTGAATCCTATGGAATTACAGAAGACTCTTGGGCTAGACTTTGAAGATCTAAGTTTGATTTCTGGAGTTGTCATCCCTGTTGGTTTCAAGGTTCCTAATTTTGTGGTGTATGATGGTGTGTCATGTCCTAAGCTGCATCTGAGGTCTTATGTCCGGAGGATCCAATCACATACTACTGACAAGAAGTTGTGGATTCATTTCTTTAAAGAGGGTTTATCAGGAGCTCAATTGGAATGGTACTATTGTTGCACCCCAAAATTTGCCCTCACAAAACAAAACTTTGTGTACTAAGAGGCTCACAAGGCTCACAAGGTTCACAAAGTTCACAAGACCTCCCATGAGGTTCACAAGGTTCACAAGACCTCCCACAAGGTTCACAAAGTTCACAAGACATCTTATAATGGTTCACAAGGTTCACAAAGTTCACAAATAGTCAGAAGATTTGACAATTCCCTCAGACAATGCATCCTCATAAGCAATGCATCCAAAACTAGGGTTTTGACTTTAATCAGGCTAAATGGATTTCCAAGACTTCAAGTGAGCTTCATAACATCTTATATGTGTTTAAGAATCCCCATGACAAGTTTCAAGACTTTTCTCAAAAGTTTGCTCAGTCAGATGATCAGATAAGTCAAAATCAGTCAAAGTAGTTAAAAAGTCAAACTGAGGTCAACTGTGGTCAAACCAAAGTCAAACTTCATGATTTTTTGCCAACATCAAGTATATGAAGTAAATTTCATCATTTGATCAAGGGTTGATCATGATTCATCAAGGAGATTTCAGATCATCAAGAATCAGGAGTTTCTAAATTAGTGTTTCCTCAGGAAAAGTCAACTGAACTTTGACCAGCCATAACTTTCACATGCTTCATCAAATTTTTCCCATCCAAAGCTAATTTTGAATGAAATTGAATTCTATACAACTTTGAGTCTCACAAGCCAGGCCCAAAAATGCTTCATTTGGAAGGTATGAGCTAAGACATTATAGGTCCTTTTAAAAGTCAACAAAAAGTCAACAACTTCAAAAGGGCATAACTTGTGAATGGTAAATGATATGGACATGAAACCAGTGGGGTTGGTTAGAGGACTCTTTAAGCTTTTCAAAATGTCCAAGAACACCTTCATAGCATTAAAATTGAAGGATTTGTGCCCTTGCAAAGTTGGGAAATTTTTGGGTGGTTTATGAAGTAAATAGGGTCTTAAAACCAAATTCTTCCAAATGGGCTGAACTTTTTGTGACCCAAGGTGTTCCATGACATCATACACGAAATTTATTTAATATTTTCATAATTTTATTTTATTTATTTTATTTATTATGATTTTTTATATTAAAAATCATTTTAAATTTAAATAAAATATAAAATATGAAGATTTAAAATATATTTTGATTCTAGAAAGTCATAAACATGAATTGGATCAGATTGATATGCAATTGATGATGATTGTCTTAAGATAGAAAGGTTTCATTCAAGAATATACAAAATTCAAAGCATGATCTTTTTCAATCTCTTGAATCCAAAAAGTCCAAACAACCATCCAATTTTTTGACCTAATTTCATAAACTATAAGTACCTAAACACATCACAATGCATAGGACACGAAATTGCTGCCTCAAGAGTAAGTTTCCAATTTTTCAAAACTCACCAAAAACTCAAATTCGGATTCCATTCATCAAGCCCTTTCAAGACAATTTGAAGGTTGATACATGTTCTATGGACATCACTGAACCTATTTGAACCATTTGCAGCATCCAAATCATTCCATATTACTTAAACCGAATCAGTTTTGTTCTTGGTTTTAAAATTTTTGATTCTCATTATTTATGCATTGCAAACTAATTTTGTTTATTGATTCATGGTTAGTTGAAGCTTGTGATGAATTCTGGGTGGTTTAATTGAAGAAACCATGGCCGAATCGTGTGATGCCATTTTAGGGTTCTTGACCTTCAAGTTAGGGTTTTGTGTTTAAATGAATATAAACAAATTCGAAAACCGTGGATCAATTCTAAACAACCTCTGGACCTTGTTTGCACTCTTAATTTAATGAAATTGTACTGTTTTAATGATGTTCCAATTTCGTAGGTTTTCTGTATTAAGAAATTCGCAGGTAAATATGTATGTAAAAACGCAGGAAAATTCGTAGGTACCAGGGTTGAAGACGAAGACCAGTGGCGCGAAAAATTATTTCAAATAATTGGTTTAAAATATTATGTATTTGTTTCTATTTATGTTTCAAAGTGAGCGCGTGGCTCATTTGGTTTTGACGTTGGTGTGTGATGATAGAGGGCCAGGGTTCGATTCCTTGGTCAGGTTTTTTGGTTCAAAATTTCATGTAATTATCAGGTTTAATATATTATTGCTGGAGTTTGATTCATGTACACGCAGCATGCGTAGCTCAGCTGGTTGATGGTCAATGGAATAGGCTGGGAGACCTGGGTTCGACCCCAGGCTCCAGCAGGTAAGTTTTACTATTTTGTTTTAATTGTTTTTTTATTTCTTCTATTTTCTTTAATGTTAATTAAAATAGTTTATAATAAAAAATAATATAGTAAAATCATACATGCTTAGAAATTAATTTGTATGCTTATATTGTTAAATATATAATTTGTAAATAATTGAATTTGTTATTTTTGTTGTAAATTAATAAATAAAACCTTATTTGTATTTTTTTAAAATAATCATAAACCCTAATATTTTCATAAACCCTAATTTAATATGATTAACCCTAATAATATTTTTTCTAAAACCCTAATTATTCTATATAAATGTTAATTATGCTTCTTTATTTTTATTATTTGTTTATATTATCATTATCCATAGTTTTATATAAAATCATGTAAATAATTTTAGATTATGCTTAAAATAATTAAAAACTCCTAATTTAATTTTATAAATATAATTTATTTTTATAATATCGTTATTTAATTATAATTAACTATTATCTTTATAACATGTATATAAATTTAAATCTTTAGAATAATTAGTATATAATATGAGTTATTTATTTTTCTTATTAAAATCTTAAAAAAATAATTATTTATTAAAAATTGAACTTTTAATTTATTATTCATTATTATGCTAATTTCTTTATTTTATTCTTACTTATTCTTACTAACCCCATTTATTTATTTATATATATTATATGATTTTTATTATTGTTACTAACCCAATTATTTATTATTATTTATTTGCTTATTTATTTTTTATTATTATAATGTAATTGTATCTCATATGTAATAATTGTAGTAATTTTTAATATTTATATTTTAAATGCTATGGTTAGTAAATAGGGAGTGTAAAATATGTTTGTATTTAAAAATTAATTTAGATCATTAAATCTCAAGATAAATATTTAAATTGGTACACTCACACACATAAGTCGATCTTGGATCGCCATCTCACTTCTTAAGGGTTACCTCTCAAGTTGCCTAAACAAAAGGTCAAGTAGGGTGTATAAAGCAAAGTCCCTCATCTTATATCATCTAGTCCCTTAACAGATAAAAAGATCAAGTCCCTTAATGGTTGCCTTTGTAATGATCTTGTCCCTTTCGAATAAAGATGATAAGTCCCTTCGAATTGCTTATACACCTTACAGTTGCCTAAATAACAGATGTCCCTTCACTTGTCCCTCACATCCAAGGTAATGACTACCTATTCCTTAATAATAGGGATAGTCTTACCATTTAAAGGATATTTAAGAACAGAAAAGACTTAACTTAGGGTAGGTTCCTCTTAAGTACTTGCTCACTTATTCAAAAATACTTCATTACACTTCACATTTTAAACAATTTTCAAAACAAAGAATTTATATATATCCGTACAAGGATCATTATAAAGTACTTAAGAAAATTTTTAATCACACACTACATTTTCTCAAAACAGTTTAAAGTGAGCTAAGTAACTAAGAGCCCATGGATAACCATGGATATAAAGGGTGCTAACACCTTCCCTTTGTATAACCTACCCCCCGAACTCAAAATCTTTTTAAGGTCTTTCCTGTTCTTTTATGTCCTTTCCTTATGGATAAAATAAAAGTCGGTGGCGACTCTTGCTATCCGCAACATTTAACTAAAGTCAGTTCTCCCACCGTGTTACAACTATCAACTGGAGAGTATCAATATTCGTACTTGGAATGATCTTGCTGAAGCTTTCTCTAGGCAATATCAATATAACTCTGATTTAGCACCAACTCGCATGCAACTCCAAAGCATGTCTATGGGTTCTAAAGAAAGTTTCAAGGAGTATGCCCAGAAATGGAGAGATCTTGCAAGCACAGTTCAACCTCCTTTGACTTACCGAGAATTGGTTGATATTTTTATGAGTACATTGACTGGTACTTTCTACAGTCATCTCATTGGAAGTTCATAATCTGGTTTCACTGAGCTGTAATGACTGGAAAACATGTGGAGAGTAAAATACGAAGTGGTAAGATACAAGTAGTTGCCTCTTCAAGTACTAACAATAAGCCTTCTAATGGGAAGAAAGAGTCTAATGTTGTATATGGCCAACATGGTCGTAACAAGAACAATCAATCTGTGGGAGTTATCCTCATCTCTAATCCTGCACCTGCACCACAAGATCAGCAACAAAATAGTCAGCCTAAGCCTAAAAGGAAATTTACGAAGATCAATATGTCATTGGCTCAGGCTCTACAACACATGTTGAAGGGAGAATTGATTACTTTGAGGGATCCTCCTCGGAACCTCGATACTACCTCTCATCGTTTCAATCCCAATGCAAGATGTGCATATCAGTCCAACTTCCCAGACCATGACACTAATAATGTTGGGCGTTGAAGAATAAGATCCATAATATGATTGATGTTGGAGAAATTGAGTTTGATCCTCCTGAGACTCCTAATGTGATTACTGCTCCTATGCCCAAGCATGAGAAGACTGTTAATGCTATTGATGATGTTTCTTATGTTTCTACGGTGACTGATTTAACTACTCCTCTATCCATCATTAAGAAGAAGCTGCAACAAGCCGGTTTATTTCTGGGTTGCAATGAAGACTGTTTTTATTGTGCCGTTTAACCCAATGACTGTTGGAAGTTGAAAGAAGGTATACATAGTTTAATGGACAACCGTACTATATTATTCTAGAAGACCCCTTGATGGGCTAAAGACGCAATACAATATGTGTCTAGCGGTATCTTAACTGCAAGCGCACAGCCTATCGAAGTAATATAAAAGATTATCGATCCCACAGGGACTTTATGATTACTTAGTGCTAGAGGGTTTACTAGTTTAGCTAAGGTGAATGGTTGTCACGATTTTTTGGTTGTTTTTAAGAATTAAAGACGGGAATTAAATTTTAGTTTAATAAAATAATAATAAGGCGGTCGGTATGTAATTATGTTAACTTAGGCGGGTCAATCTAACCTAGGCTTATAAGGATGGTTCACTTAATTTATTCTGTAGAGGTTATCAGTTTAAATATCTTTAACTCACACTCTCGTGGTCTTATCTCAGATCTTACTCCTAAAGCCCTATGCCTGCTCTCGCTAGCCCATAAGTGTTTAGAAATAATTTTTGGAAACTTAATAAGTCTAATTCATTTTAAAGCGCTCTCGCTGTGTTTAAATTAAATGCCTAACTTTAGCTATCTGGTTAAGATCTCACACTCTCGTGGTCTCGACCTAACCTATTACACTTTCCTTACTCTCGTAACAGAAAGATTTATGTTTATAATAAAAAGTCACAGCCAGAATTTTAAGTTCTTAATTATTTTAAGCCTAGAATTGATTTTACCGATTTAGTGTATTTTAATTACATACCGCCTAAAGTGTTTAGCTACTCATATTTGTTGTACCAGACAGATGCAGAAACAGAGGAACACAAATTAAAATATGCATTATACCATAATAGTAGAAATAAATTCTTAACATTAATATAAATGCGAATTAATTAAAAACCTGAATACTAAAAAATAATGTCAAACTCCTTCTTCCACAATCTGGCAAGCTCGGAGTGCGGACCGGAATCGAAAATAAAATTACAAAACGAAATGCTGAAGGCTTGAAAGAAATTAAATAATAACAATTTCCTAATGTTGGAAATTGTTATTTGATTTGGTTGGGATATAGAAAATAAAACAAGAACATAAACAATTGTTGGAAAAATAATGAAATAGGGTGCAATGGAAATACGGCAGAGCTTCCGCAAGAAAAATTAAAATAAAACTCTGTAGTTTGTACTTTTAAACTAAGCTATTTATAGAGAATATAATTTGGGCTTGGCAGTTGAAATAAAGCGTGGGCTTCGTTGTTGCTGAGAGAATCCAGGGAAAACTTGTGTTACTGGGTCTGCGGAAGAATAGGAAAGTTATTGACTTCACATAGCACGTTCATGACCAATTCAATACAAAGTAAACCTAATTTCCATTTGTCACGTTCGTGACAAGGGTGTCACGGGCGTTATCCTCATATTTAGCGCGTCACGGTCGTGACGGCTTGGTGACGATCGTGACTGCTACAATTAGCGTGTCACGATCGTGACTGCATGGTGACGGTCGTGACTATTGCAAATTATGCAGATTATGCAGAATTCCTCTCTTCTTCTTCTTTTCATGCTTGTTTTTGCTCATTTCACTTTTGGCTTATGATTTAGCTCTATAATTGTTATACCTGCAAAATGAGAAAGAAAACTCGAAGAATCGGGTGTTAATACGATAAATGTGCGATAAAACGGCATTGAAACATAGTAATAAAACGATACTTTTTCTCGTTATCAAACTTCCCCAAACTTAAACCTTTGCTTGTCCTCAAGCAAATAGTCGGTTGAAAAATGATCGGACAAGTTTCCATCGACGCACACACATAACAAACCTTACGAGGAATCGTTTTGCTAGATAAGCCGGTACTAGAATAAAACACTAACGATACACTAATGACACAAGCAACAAGCTAAGTCGTTGACTTCCCATTAAACGAAACATTCGGTAATTGCGTTACGATTCTACCTAGAGTCTTTCGATCTTATTTCACCCGGTTTCATTCTAGCGCAATCACATTAAGCCCTTTGCCTTAGCACGCACGTAGTGGAGTAGCCGGTTAGTGACTTTGATCATTTATAAGCACGGGGTCTGGTACAAGAATGTGGCAACCCTACATATATTATCCGATTTGGAGGTTGTGGGGGATCGAGCCATATCACGCCCTACCAAGTTCAGAACCAGGTACCTCTGAACCAACCCGCAATGGACTCCTTCTCATATTTCTCGTTTCTTATATGCGACCGTGTACTTTGGTGCAATTTCTTTTTATTGGCATCGAGATATGAAGGATCATTATAGATTTAGGCATCAAACACTTATGTTCATCGGCTCCCCACGTGGTTTGTGTTCAGACGGTGCTGACTGCTAGTATAAACTACTAGGGGTTACTTTTGAACTGAAACTTAAGGTGTAGTCGTAACAATTATCGAAACGGAATGCTTAAGTAGGAAGTCTAAGGTGTCAAGACTGTATTGATCTTGTTGAATCGTTCTCAGCTTCCTAACTATGATTTCATAGGTAAGTCGGGTAATGCGAAGATAAAACAAAAATTTTCGGTATGGCTAAATAAACGGGGAAAATTCGAAACTAAAGAAATAGCACAAATATTACTTTGTTTCGTTAAAATACGAAAGGGAAATACAACGGAATGGAAAGTGCGGAAAGGGAAATGCGGAAAAAGGAAAGGTATCTCTCCCACATTATATCAGACATTGTCCTCAATGTTGTGATATAAAAGCGGGGAAAATACAATACAAACAAAGGAAAAGGAAAAACATAAACATAAACATAAACTAAGGCTGCTGACGACCACGGCCTCGGCTTCTGGTGCGGGAGCGTCTGGTCGGAGTCGCTTCAGGATCAGAACCGGTGCCGGTGAGAGCAGTGATATCAATACGCAAAGCCTCTAGCTCGCTAAAAATCTCTCCAAGCTTCTCATCTGTCGTCCTCTGGTTGGTGGCAACAGCTGAAAGTAGTGCATCATGTTGCTCTTTTTGCCTTCGCTCTAGTGCGACATTCATCTGGTTTTGCTGATGAATCGCACGGAGGACGTCTTCAAGTGTGAATTCTTGCACAGGTGGCTGTCTGGTGGAGGACTCAGGAATGTCTTGTACAGGGTCAACAACATCCATGGTATCCTGCATCTCGTCCACTGGTGGATCGGCCTGCTCATCAATAATGGGGACGTGGCCGGCAGCATCCGGTAAAGCAAATAGCCAGTTGGCTCGGTTGGACGGATCGATGCGGTCACGGCACGGCAAGGTGATGTGATGATAAACGGTGCCTTGGATAACAGGGCTGAACCTGCCATCCTCTCTCTGAGATATCAAGTGGGCGGACCTGCAGTAGTTCTTTGTAAGCAAATCTGCGGCTCTGCGAGGCAAATGGATAATCAGGTCACCATGATCCAGCTGAATGGCGAGGGTGGTGACAATCCCGCCTATGTAGAAGGGGGTTGCGCCTCGTTGCGCTACAGACTTGATATGGGACAACAGGAATGGGGCAGCATTGATGCGCTCGTCATTTAAGGCACATTGCAAGAACAAGAGCTCCTTGGAGTTCAGCTTGTGATTGCTCTCTCTTGCAAAAATAGTATTGCAGATGATGCGATGGAAGTATCGGATCGCCGGGTTATGGATGTGGGTAGCATTCAGACTCTGAAAGGCAGTAGCACGGGTGTTGGTGATGTCGTGCCACAAGGTGAAAGCGGTTTCGCTGAAGTTGTCCGGCACGCGGAGATGAGCGTCATCGCCGTGATCGAAACCTAACAGTTCGGCGATTCTTGTTTGTGTAATTTCGAACTCTCGGCCGAGCATTCTGAACTTTGCAATGCCGGTGAGTTGACTTGATGAATCGAGAGGTGTAACATATTGAAACGAACTCATAAATTCCAATGTGAGGAGTTCGAATGTTGGCTGTGGTTGACTGCACAAGTGCCACAAACCAACATGCCTAAGCAGGAGCTTCACGCCGTTGAGCAATCCCAACTCCCTCAAGCAGTCAATGTCGACATACCGAGTGGGTTGGACGCCACGGTTCTGAAACCTGATGAACTTTTGTCTTTGAGTTTCTCTATGTTCACCATCTCTAAATTGGATTTCTTCCATTGCATGCAAGTACGGGAATGAGAGATGAGAGGTTTTTGAGTTTTGTGAGAAGATGAAAAATGTGAAGAAATTGGTTCTGAATATAGTGAAAGGAGTGAATGTGAGAGGTTTGGAATAAATGGAGAGGTTAATGAAATTGATTTAGGGTAATGGGAGGTTACGGGATAGTGAGGAGATAATGGGGGGTTTCTAATTTTTGTGGAAGTGGAAAAGTGGTTTCTGCGAAGAAGAACGGTTCTGTTTCTCAGAATTCGTATAACAGGGTTTGTCACGGTCGTGAGGGTTTGATGAAGGTCGTGACGCGCTAATTAGCTTGTCACGATCGTGAGAGATGGATGACGACCGTGAGGGATTAAAATATTATAATATTTTCTTCACAGAATGCATTATCTCACTCACTCAATGCAATTTTTTTTCTTTATTATCACTTCTTATTTAATTCCAACACAAACACTATATATAATATTGGATCAACATATATATTAGCAGCAAATTTCATCACACGAGAAATAAAATATTAATCAATTTAAATATAACAGTAACTAATGGAAATCATAGAAATTGATTAAATTGGAAAATGGTAAAACTAGAAGTGCTTTGCTTTTGATATAATTGAAGGAAAATTACATTAATAAAAATAAGGTACGAAAATGTTAGCAAAATGTTAAAACTAACTAGAAACAAAAACAAGAAGTAAAATAAGTTAAATCACTACAACATTTTTCAAAGGTGCTTCTTCAAATCTTCAATTGTGGAGTTTAGGTGGTAGAATTGCTCACACGTTATGTCAGTTAAACCTATAACGTCCAATCGCATGCTTTTAATCTCATCCTTAACAACATTGATATCGGCTTGGTAAACTTCAAGAGTATTCATAATTTTCTTCAAGTTGTCAGCATATTCTACTTGATTTACTTCAGGGGTTTCAATCACTTCATCAGTGTGTTCAATGTCATGGTAACCAGGAGGTGTCTCAGGGTCACTTTCTACATCGGTCATTATATCATCCCTTATCTTGTAAGATTGTGGTGTTTCGGGAGTGGATGGATAGTCAAGAGGGGTAAGCTCGTAAAGCCAATTATCTTTATTGTGAACACTGACTCTAGCATGGTTTGGTAATGTGAACAGGTTTAATACTTCATTCTTGATTAGGTACTCGTAAGGTGGCTGTCCTAAATTTCTTATGATATGGCGGTTAAAGCAAAAGTTCAGATTCATAGGACGGATGGTACCTAAACGGTTACACCTGTGTAATTGGTATCTAAGTCCTAAGGCATCAACTATCATGGTAACAAGGCCTCCTACCAATATGGGTAGATCAGGTTCTTCTTGGATTCGGGTGAAGGTTTGCATCATGAAAGGCACACCATTAACTGGCTGTCCATTAGTCAGACAGGACATAATGAATATCTCATCTTTAGATACTCCAGTAAGGTTTTCTTCTTTTCCAAAGAAGGTGTGGGCAAGGATCTTATGGAAATAGCGGATAGCAGGGTTATGTATCTCATCATTGTTCATGTTATTTGGCTCAGGATGGTAATTTCCGGTTAAGGTTCCCTAAAAGAAGTCCAGCTCAATGTCCATCAATTCTACCTGTGTGGTAGTAAAAGCAAAGGGTCCACTAGGGAATCCTAATAAGTCAGCTAGTTCTTTATGGTTAAAGTCATATTCTATCCCGAATAGTCGGAAACTGATAAATCCTTTCCTGAATCCAAAACCGCGCTCGGGTAAGTAAACTAAGGAGCTTAAGAACTCAAGGGTGAGCTCGCGGTAAGTCACAAACTTTTGTTTTATTAGTGCATTCTCCCATCCAAGTTGGTTAAACAGGTATAGGATGTTATCATGTATTCCTAAAGTTTCCATAGTCAGATCATCCGGGTACAGAGTCAAATCCATTGGTCTTTGTGATAACTCTTCAAATTTCATTCTTTGGTTCCTACCTCTAAATTTGGTTTCCATAATGTTTCTCGGTTGGTTAGCCATAGTTAGTGTAAATATGGAGGAAACAAATCAGGGGGAGAAGGAAAGTGGAAAAGACTTTAGAAAATCTGTAAAAGTGATTTAGAAAATAAAAATTAAATAAATAAAATAAGTGCATAAATAAAAGCAATAATGATAATAATGAAATAAAACAATAAAACAATAAAATGACAAAGCAATAAAACGATTAAACAATAAAATGGTAAAAATGGGTTGCCTCCCACTAAGCGTTGTTTTTATTGTCATAAGCCTGACGTAATGCTTAGGGGTAGATTAATCAGGGAAATTAGTGGACAACCCTAAAAGCCTTAGACTATTTGCATAATCTCTATTTTCAACTTTATGGTAATGTTTTAAACATTGTCCGTTTACTGTGAACGGTTCACTATTCCTACCCTTAATTTCTATTGCTCCGCTCGGGAACACTCTAGTTATTTTGAAGGGTCCTGACCATCTAGATTTTAATTTTCCCGGAAAGAGCCTAAGTCTTGAATTAAATAGGAGTACAACGTCTCCCACACTAAATTCTTTCCTAGATAGGCGTTTATCGTGCCATCGCTTAGTTCTTTCTTTATATATCTTAGCATTCTCATAAGCATCTAACCTTAACTCTTCTAATTCGTTAATATCGAGGATTCGCTTTTCTCCTGCGGCATTATAGTTTATATTGAGAGTTTTGATCGCCCAATATGCTTTGTGTTCTAGTTCTACCAGGAGATGACAAGACTTTCCATATACTAATTTGAAAGGTGTAGTTCCTATGGGTGTCTTGTAAGCTGTCCTATAAGCCCATAAAGCTTCATTAAGTTTAGATGACCAATATTTCCGAGATATGGCGACAGTCTTTTCTAAGATTTGTTTAATTTCTCTGTTTGAGACTTCTACCTGTCCACTTGTTTGTGGATGATATGGTGTTGCTACACGGTGTCTGACTCCATACTTAGATAGTAATTTGTCAAAGATTTTTGAAATGAAGTGCGAGCCACCGTCACTTATGACGAGTCTAGGCACACCAAATCTTGGAAAGATTATATTTTTGAAAAGCTTGATTACTACTCGTGTGTCATTTGTAGGAGAAGCTATAACCTCAATCCATTTTGAAACGTAATCGACAACTACGAGTACGTAATTATTACCGAAAGATGATGGGAATGGTCCCATGAAATCTATTCCCCAGACGTCAAAGACTACTACTTCTAATATTCCTTTTTGAGGCATTTCATATCTTCTTGAAATATTACCGGTGCGTTGACACCGATCGCAATTTATAACAGCGATATGGACATCTTTCCATAAATTAGGCCAGAATAGGCCTGCTTGTAAGATTTTTGCACAAGTCTTGGAAGTGCTTGCATGTCCACCATAAGGAGATTGTAAACACCCCAAATTTGCCCTCACCCATTCACACCATGGCTTGTGATCATTTCATATGCATAAACTCAATCATAGCATCTCATATCACAGTTTTGATTCACTGCATAGATTCAAAGTCATCTGCATCTAGGGTTTGTGATCTGAACAATCCAAGAGCCTCTTGAGCCACTCCAAGGGTCATCAATCACTTCAAGGGGGTCCATGTGTGTTCAAGCATCATATTATATCCTCTCAAAGTCAAGAATGTCAAAGAATCACAAGAACTGGGATTGGTGTGGAGGCAGAGCCAAGTTTGACTGCACAGTTGACCTAAAATTAGGGTTTTGGTTTCAGAGGCCATAACTCCAAATTTTTTGGTCATTCTTGTTTCTATTGGTCTCTATATGGTATAGGGAGTATGCATATCATTTTTCATGAAGAAATTCCATGGGGAAGTCATCTGATCAAGAGTTGACTTTTCAGACAAGTCAGTGCAAAATTAGGGCATCTGAGGCCCCCAATGACCCAACCAAGGGGTGATATTCATCATTTTGAGTGTATTTGATCTTTATTTGATCATGGAAGAAGGTTGAAGTTCACAAAATTCAAGAATTTGAAGTTTTTGCAAAGTTGACTTTTTAGGGCATGGTTGACTTTTAATGAAATGTCATTTTATGCAACTTTTTCAACCCTTGCTTTTTGATCCAAAAATGCTTCAAATGGAAAAACTTTGGTCATGAAAGTTGTAGATTAGATCTTTCCCTTTTCAAAAAGTACAAGAACATGACCTAATTCATTTTGGATCAAAAGTTATGGTGTGTCAAAGTTGGCAAAAATCACTAATTTTCAAATATGCACCAAGTGAGCAAGTTGCAAAACCATCATCACACTTCCATCCACTTGCTGCCTATGATGCTGAACCATTCTAGCCTTTCCCTCACACCATGCTGCGCAGCCCACACCACTTGTACTAGCCTAGAACATGACCCATGCTTCTCTTACACAAGAGTGGACATTTTGCAAAAGTGGCTACACCTATCACAGCAGCACAAGTCACATCCTCTGACCAATGGGATTAATTTATACAAACAAAATGCTAGCAAAACCACACAAGAGGCCAGCCTGAAACAAGCCTTAGCATCACATTCCCATTTTCACTCCCTCAAGCAAAAGCCTTCGAATCTCATTCCACAGGCCATAAACACTCAAACAAACTCCACTAATCATCTCACCATGCTTCATTGAACCCAAACCAACAAGACATAAGCCTGAAACCAGCAAGAACTCAGCTTCCCCATTTTTCACTCTCAAAGCCAAAGCCTTCGAAACTCTTTATACAGGCCACAAACACTTAAACAAACTTCACAAACCTTCTCCACTCATCACCCTGATCACAAAGAACCCCTCACCATTGCCTGAAACAGCCTGAATCCAAAACACGATTCCTTCACTTCACTGAACAGAACTTGTTCAATCTCCCAAACTAGCCAACAAAAACTCCTTCTAAGCATCCAGACATCATCAAGGGATCAAAGGGAGTGGATTGCATCAAGAGGAGAGGTCAGAAAGTTGCAAGATTGAAAGCTTCGAAACTCAGGTAGCTCAAGAACATTTTTTCCAGAAATCCTTTTTTAAGTTCTAAATAGATTCTATATGTTCTCCTGGTCATTCTGATGTCATTGGTTTTGAAAATGGTGAAGAAATAAGAGTTTAATCATGTTCTGAAACTTCCTGACCTAAAAATGTTTTGTTTCGATTCATGAGATTGATGAAATATAAATGTTGTTTGTGTTAGGGTTTTGACTCAGTGGGTTGTGGGAATCATTTCTGTGTTTTTAGATTTCATTTTAGTTACGTTTTGAGAGTTTTAGAAATTTTCAGGTGGGGTTCCCACCGGAGAAGACGACCGGAGGTCTTCTCCGGCCACCTGAAAACAATTAGGGTTTTAATCCTGTAATTAAGGCAGTTTGAATTTCGTGCGTTGGATCAGTTGACTTGTTTGACTTCGCGCGCGTGTGTGTGGCTGAGATGTCCTCATTAAACCCTAATCTCATTTAATTAATTCATAAACCTGTAATTAGGAAGTTTGAATGTGGACCTTTGATCTGCGCGCGCAGTCAACCCTTTCCTTGCCAGATTCAATCTCAGCCTTCCATCCTGCATACTTCCATTTATTTTGATTTTAATTTCATTTTTTCTCATTTTATTTGTACAATTTATTTAAAATAGTAAAAACCATTTAAAAATTATGAAATTTTTTACCAAGGGTTTCATTAATTTTTAAAACACAAAAATATTTTTATTTTCATTTTTAGCATTAAAAAAGTATTTTTAAATATTTAAAAGTTTCCTTTTAATTAATTAATAAGAATTAATTAATTAAAAATACTTTTAGGTATTTAAAAATCACCAAAAAATTCATGAAGCATTTAAAAACATTTAGAAACATTGTCCAACCCTCAAACCAAATTTATTTTTTTGATCTTGATGCATTTTGGGAATTTTCCATGGAATAAAAATCTTTTTTATCCATTATTTTGATCCAAACTTCCAAAAATCATTTCTGCCTAACCCTAAAGAGATGGACCTTAATTCTTTTTGCATTGCATTGTGTTTAGCATGTAGTTTGTGAGATTAAATGGCCATGATTTGATCTTTCATTTTCAATTTGTTTGATAATTTTCTTGTTAAGGAACCCTAAAACCCTAGAAAACTTAGGAAAATCATAACTTGCATTAGGTTAAGAGTTGAGACCTCTCCTTTGGGCAGTGAGTTAGTATAGGTTTAGGGACCCTTTGAGTGCATTTCCAATTTTTTGTATGATTGTTTGCTTCTGATTTTGGTTTGTGTTTGTTGTATTGTTCATAAACCCTAATTTGGGCTTTCATATGCATCCATCTTGCATTTGCACTCATACCTTGACTTGCCATGACATGTTATGCATCCATGTGATTCATCTAACATCATAAGACATATTGAAAGCATGTTTGATCATTGCATCTTTCATTTGCCATGTTGTATGCCATATGCATCTCATAACTTTTCATGTATGTTCATGTGTCTTAACTTGCTCCATTTGCATCCATGAGCTTGTATGATCATCTCCATTTATTGTATCATGTTTGTAGCATCCCATAGCATCATTATCACCTCATGTATGCTTCTGGTTTTGGTTTCATCATACCATTTCATCTCATTTTGCATGGCATTGCATTTCTTTTCTAACCTTTCAGGTGGTAAGTGATTTTGAGAAGTGAATTTGCCTTCACTTCTCATACTTCCTTCTCATCTCTCTCTTGCATCCATGCTGCATTTTTATGTGTGTTTGACTTTGAGCTTGCTCATTCTTTTTCTCCTTCCTTTCTTTTCCCAAGTGACTTGACTTCTTGAATGAAGCAAGTTGCTTTGCTTCTTTTGCTCCTTTCATCTGCTTCCTGGTGGTTCCTTTGAAGATTTCTCTTGTAAACCTCACAAACCTTAGGAACAACCAAGCATGACAATAATTAGGGTTTTGTTTAGTCTCCCTTCTTAGCTTTTACCTTTGTGTCTCATTGAGTCTTCTCTTCTCATCTCATAATCAGGGACTAAACCCTAAAGGCTTTAAGGCTTTGTGATTAAGTTTATGCCTGCATCCTTCTATTAGGATGGAGTGTATAACTTTAATCCTAAGTGTTAAACCCTTAATGTGTTTAACTCCTTTAATCAAATCACTTAATAAGTATCAAGACATCACACTTGTAACTTGGGCCTTGCATTAGGGTTCTAATTCTTCCTTAATTGGTTAAGAAGGACTAACCCTAATGTTAATGGACAAGTCCCCCTCAAGTTGTCTTACAAACCCTAAAATCCACTTCATCATCATACCATTAAATAAAATCCACTTAATCAAAGGCTTGTTTTGTCATGAGTTTAATCCCTAATCATGGATTAAGTTGAGGAGCTTTCCTCAGCTTAAACATTCTCATCTATTATCCTTCTATTAGGATGGTGTAATGAGTCTGTTTAATCCCTGATTATGGCTTAATCTCATTACTCAATACTAAACAAAAACATCAAAACATCTAAATAATCACAAGTAGGTTAATGATCTCAATCCTACACCATGGTGATTAAGTGTGAGAAGCTGACTTCACACTTAAGGTATTCTCATTACCCCTAATCAGAGGGAAGATGTGATGAGTTTACTAAATCCATTGGTTTAGGCTTAAGCTCATTAACTTATGGCAAACTTTCAAAAAGCAATAAAAGATTGAAAACACTCAAAACAAACAATAATCGTCTCCTTCGGGGTTCTTTTCTCATCTCATTCACTCATAAGCGAGAACTTGCTTCTTCCGTCTAATGCAAGACAGTTTGCACCTGAGCCAGACAGGTCATACACTTGAGCATAGGCAAGTAAGCAGTTCACAAGTCAATTCTTTTTTCAGTCTCTTTGGGTCGAACTATGGTGTTCTGACTTCCTCATTGCACGAGAGGATACGTAGGCATAACTTAACGGTTATCGAACAAAAGTCTCTGTATATTCCCCCTCTTTCAGCATTTTTCTCTTAGCCTCATTATCATGAGCAATTCATTCTCATTCTTACACTGACACATCATTATACACTTCACTTCTTTTACACTGACACCCGTACATCCTTTTCCAGCTCCTTATACACAGATTGCACTGACACTACCCCTTTAAAACACAAATCTTGCAAGCGTGGATCCCGTCGAGTACGGCGGACAATCTGGGTGCTAATACCTTCCCAGGTTGTAACCAACCCCCTTTCTCAGTCTCTCTGGTTCGCAACCGTCTTATCCGTATCTTTCTAGGTCTATGCAGCATTGCCTTTCCTCCGGGATAAAAATGCCTAGCTGGCGACTCTATTCACCTCCAGTGAGTTCACGGCTGTGTGTTCTCACTGTCCCTCTCGCCGACCGTTCGCGTCTGTACCTTTATTTGGGCCCAGTCCCATCTATCGGGAGCGACAGCTTGGCGACTCTGCTGGGGACCCTTATACTGCAACCAGGGCTTCTGGTTCTTTTTGTGGGTTCCTCCTAGCGCTTGATTGATTTGTGTTTACTGGGGTGTTATGTGTTATTTGTGTTTGTATATTTGTATTTATTTTTGCCTTATGTACAGTTGTTTTACTGCTTTCTTTATAGCTTAGCATTATATCATACTGTCATACTGTGCTGCTGGCTGGATCTGTTTGTTTGCTTTGGTGGGTGGGTGTTTTATTGAGAGTTGAGGTCCTATACCTGGGACCTGAGTGACACCTAGGCTAGAGTGGTTCATATTCTTTCCCATTCCATCTCGGTCTGGTGCGGGAATATGAAACACGGTTCAGATATGGGTTTCTTCTTGAGAACTCTGTGTTGCAGATTTCCTGCAATGCTAGGGCTATCTGGGAAGCCTGCTAAGTCTGGATGACCTTTTAGTATTGACCTTCAGAAATTGAGGTGAATTAGAGGAGGATCTTTTATGGTTATTGTAAACACTGTACCTCCGGGTTAGAAGTGTTTACACTTCTCATAACTGATCCAAGTCTGAGGATCCTTGTTTTAGAACACCACCTGTGAGGGGGTTGGGCTGTTTACAGGTTTGCAGGTACCCTTGGCCTCAACATACCTTGTTACTTTGTTTGATTAAGAATACTCCATGTTGGAACAGTTCTTGTGATTCTAAACCCTGGACATGTGACTCTTTATTTGAGTCCCCCACCTTGGTTACTGGATTTATAGACCTCCATCCGGATTTCTTGAACATACCTGGACCTATATTAGAACACTTGATCAGATCCAGCTCAGTCACAAACCCTTGCATATCATTTGCATACATCCTCATTGCATCATTTTGACATTTGTTTATTTGTTTTTCAGGGTATCCATTTTCATTTTTGGCTTGGTTTTGACCCCATCATCAGTATAGACCTATCTTCACCAGCATCTGCTTCAGTTATCAGCTACCTGCTTCAGTCACCTGCATCAGCCAATCAGTGGCCCATCTTTCAGTGTTATCATCAGCACCTGTCTCAATTCTTATTCAACATCATGGCACCTAAAAAGAGTAACATCACCTACCACTTCTTCCAGCCAGAGCTATCTGACATCCGGAGGATTCAGACCCTGATCACTCCAGACCATATACCACTGTTCAGGGAACACTATGGAGATATACTTGATGTGGTTATGGATCTGGACCCTTCACAGAGGAGCCTGATTCATACTTGCCTTCAGTTTTATGATCCCCCACTGAGGTGTTTTACTTTTCAGGACTTTCAGTTGGGCCCTCTATTGGAAGAATACTCATCATTAGTTGGTATACCTATCGGGGGTGGAGTCCCCTTCAACCCTGAGATGGTCATTCCTGGTAATGAAGAGGTAGCAAAGGCTTTGCATCTGGAACCAGTTCTGATTGGGCAGCATATGACTTCTAAGGCTGGAATCCCTGGCCTGCATCTGGATTTCTTGATCTCTCAAGCTACCCTGAAAGCTTCTTTAGGAGAGTGGAAAGCAGTCTGTGCTTTATTGGCCCTGAGCATATATGGGATCATATTATTTGCAGATGAGCTTAGATTCATTAGCAAGAATGCAATCCATCTTTTCATCCTGAGGAACCCAGTGCCCACTTTATTGGGGGATCTCTACTATTCAATGCACCAAAGGAATGAAAAGCAGAGGGGGAGATTAGTGAGGTGTTGTGCTCCTTTGTTCCATACTTGGCTTCTCAAGCATTTGCCAAAGACAGATGCATTTTTGAATCCTCATCAGCAGAGAAACTGGGCTAGAAGACTCACTGCTTTGACTTCAGCTGATATCAGGTGGTGCACTCAAAGCACCAAGGGCAGGGATATCATCACCAGTTGTGGGCATTTCCCCAATGTACCCCTGATAGGAGTTAAGGGTAGCATAAATTACAATCCTCTGCTGCTCAAAAGACAACTGGGCTATGCACTGGTCCACACTCCTAAGGCACAAGATTTGGTTGAGACTCTTTATTGTGAGAACAAGCTTAATCTGGCCATTGTTAGGCAGGCAGCCTGGGCCTGGGAAAATGTTCAAACCAAGGGAGTAACCATTCTGGGGAAGTGCAACAATGTAGCATCAGCACAGTACCAGGAGTGGTCCCATGCCAGGGCTCAATTTTCTGGAATGCCCTTTACCATGGAGGATATGCCTGGATCATCTTCAGCACCACCCCCTGCCACTGTCAGTTTGGAGGAGTTTGAGGGTCTGAAAGAAAGAAATGAGAAGTTGACTCAGGCTTTGCAGAAGACCCTCCGGGAGAGGAGTGATGGTAGGTTGGACATTGAGAGGTTAGAGAAGCTGAGAGTAGAGCATCTAGCTAAAATTGAGAAGTCTGAGGATTACATCAAGAAGTCTAGGGCTGGAGAACAAATTCTGAAGAATGCTTGCAAGGAAGCCCAGTTCCAGAAAGCCAGGACTGACTTGTATCTGAAAGAGAGTCAAGCTAGGTGGGTCAGGATCACCGAAGCTCGTACTCTGGAGGATAAGAGAGTCCAAGACAAGATAGAGCAACTGGAAGCTAGTGCCAAAGAGCAGCAGGAAGCCCTGGCGGCAGCCCAGAGGGAGATCTCAGAGCTGAAGATCAGAGCTGGATTGAAGAGGTCAAAAGACCAAAGTCAGCACAAGAAGCTAGCTGTAGCTGTTACTACCCGGAACCTCCTTATCAGGAATCTCACGGAGCGTCCAGCTGATCCTGTGACCGAAGCACTTCTTAAGGAAGTTCGGGAGGATGAGTTTGGTCTTGGTGTTTGACCATTTGCTTGTTGTTGCTTTCATTCCATGTACTTTTATCTTCTTGTAATATATTTTGACCCCTCAGAGGGCTTGTATTTGTAAACAAACTATGTACCGTTTGCCTTTTGTAATATATGTATCAGTTTGTTCCCTCCGAGTTTACTTCAAAAGCAACATCAAACAGCATCTTCAAGGGTCTGGAAGGGTCAAAACTGAATGCCAAGCCGGATACCTTGAAAACAAATAAGCATACTGCATTGCATGCTAACCCTTTGTTTGTTTTGTAGGTTTTTGTTTTATTGTTGCTAACTCTGTTGTGAAACTCAGGAACTATTGCTCGACGCCGAGTATTTCCCCTCAACCGTCCACACAGATATCCAACCCGTAACAACCTTCCGGGCATACAAATGGATCAGGTACAGCAGGACCTTGCAGAGGTCAGAAATCAAATGGCAAACGAAAGATTGGAAATGAGAACCCAGATGACGCAGTTTATGGAAGTGATGAACAACATGGCTCAGAGCCAAGAAAGATTGAGAGCAATGGTGGAAAGGCAGAACCAAGAGGATCCACACATAGGGACTGCTGGCACAAGCAACAATGAGAGGGTCCAACCTCATGTCAATCCCCCGGTATTTGGACCCCATCTTCATCCAGAGGTCAACATCCCTGCAAATGTTCAAGGGACTGCCACTGCAGGCAGGGTACTGCAAGAAAACCCCCAGGAGGATCAGTTCACAGTAATGGGTGCTGGGGAAGAAGCTTATGACAGAAGGCTGGATGAGATAGCTGAGAAATTGAGATCCTTAGAGTCTCAAAACTCTTTAGGTTTCGATGTTATGGACATGGGCTTGGTAGACGGGGTCAGGATTCCCCATAAGTTTAAGCCTCCTTGTTTTGAGAAATACAACGGGACTTCATGCCCCCGGACTCATTTACAATCATTTCTGGGGAGACTGAAGGCCTATACCATGGATGAGAAGCTCTGGATGTTTTATTTTGAGGATAGCTTGACGGGAGCTTCAAGGGAATGGTACTCTCATCTGACGAGAGCAACTATCAGGTGTTGGAAGGACCTGGCAGAGGCCTTTATCAGACAGTATCAGTACAACTTAGATATGGCACCCAACAGGACCCTCCTAATGGGAATGTCACAGTCGTCAAGAGAAAGTTTCCGAGAGTATGCCCAGAGATGGAGGCAATTGGCTGCCGCTGTTCAGCCACCTATGTCCGAAAGGGAGATGGCAGATATATTTATGAACACCCTCCAAGGAACATACATTGACAGGCTAGCTGCCTTCTCTTCCACTAGCTTTGCAGATGTTGTCATAGCCGGGGAGAGAATTGAGAGCCTGTTAAAGATGGGCAAGATTTCTGAAAATGGTGCCAGCTCGTCCAACAATACAAGGAAGCCTTTTGCAGGCCCAAGAAGAACTGGTGAAACCAATGCTATCCATGCCAGCAGGGGCAGACCCCAGTATGTTCATAGGTCTGTGGCAGCAGTCAGCATTCCCGCTCCAGCTCATCCACAACCAGCTTATCAACCTCCGCAACAAAATTATCATCAACCACCTCAGTACCAGCAACAAAATCAGTATCCTCCGAGGAACTACAACAACACCAACAACAACAATCAGCAGAGACCATATCAGCAGAGACCTTCTCAGGCCAATAGGGTGATCGATCCGATCCCTATACCATATGCAACACTACTGCCACAACTCTTGAAACTCAACCTAGTTGAGCTAAGGACGTTGGCACCTCCGGATCCTAATAGTCTACCCAGGAATTATGACCCCAACGCCAGATGTGCTTTTCACTCAAATGCACCTGGCCACAGTACAGAAAAGTGCAGAGCTTTGCACATGAAGGTACAAGACCTGGTAGACTCTAAAGCTCTGAATTTTGCACCACCACCAAATGTTAACAAAAACCCTATGCCACACCACGGAGGTCCCAGAATCAATGCTATTGAAGAAGACAAGTCGTCTTATTTAATAACCAGTGTGGGTCAGATTCGGACACCGTTGGTAGAGATTAAGGCTCAACTCCTCGAATGTCAAATGTTCCCGGGGTGTGAGTTAGGGTGTGCTTACTGCAACATTTCAGTAAATGGGTGTGATAATTTGAGGGATGGCATAGATGGTCTCATCCAGAGTGGTCTGCTTCAGATAACAACATCAATTCCAACAAATCCAGCAATCTCATCAGCAACAATTCCAGTATCTCCTACAACTGCAACAACCGTTGTTCCCGACAACTCTTCAGCTTCATCAACAAGTATTTCATCCGTCATTTCAACTGACCAGATATCAACAAATGTTCCTTCTACAACTCCAGCACCACTTCATTTTGAATCTCCTACAACAACAACACCCATCCTTCCAACAATGTCTCCTACAACATCAGCAACAAACAATGAAGATGTCTCAACAGTTACGATTTATTATGATCCCGAAAATGATTCCGCCTACAACTCACAAAGTGCTACTCCCATCAGAGCACCAGTCACGATATACTATGATCCACAGACTATCACAGTCCCTTCCGCAGCTGCAGTCAGTCCAGTCACTATCACAGTGCCTGGGCCAGTACCTTATGAAAGCAGTAATGCCATCCCCTGGCATTACGGCTCTGATCTATACTGCGAAGGACAAAAAATCACTTTTGAATCATCAACCCCTGCACCACAAATAGACAATGTGGGAGGAGGCGGAGGCTTAACTCGAAGCGGACGTCTCTTTGCTCCACAAATTCAAAGACCCGCTGCCGAAGCAGAAACTGCTGCCAAGGCAAAAGGAAAAAGCTTGGTGCAGGAAGAGCAGATTGTTAAAAAAGCTTTGAAAACACCCTTTGATCAAGAAGTTGATGAGTTCATGAGAATCATCAAGAAAAGTGATTACAAAATAGTGGATCAGCTTCACCAGACGCCTTCCAAGATCTCAATCCTATCATTGCTTATGTGCTCCGAGGCTCATCGGAATGCACTACTAAAAGTCTTGCACGCAGCTTATGTGCCTGAAGAGATCACCGTCAATCAGTTGGAAGCTGTGGTCGGAAATGTTAATGCTAGTCATGGACTAGGGTTCACCAACACTGATTTGACTACGGAAGGCCGCAACCATAACAAGGCTTTGCACATAACCATGGAATGCAAAGGTGCAGTCCTTTCCCATGTGCTGGTAGACACGGGGTCATCCCTCAATGTCTTACCTAAAAAAGCCCTTGTGAAGCTAGAGTATGACGGATTGGCGTTGCGACCCAGCAACCTGGTGGTGAGAGCCTTTGACGGTTCTAAGAGATCGGTTCTGGGTGAGATAGAGTTGCCCATAACGATTGGCCCACAAACTTTCAAAACGACCTTCTATGTGATGGATATACAGCCTGCCTACAGCTGTCTATTGGGTAGGCCATGGATTCACGCCGCTGGCGCCGTGACCTCAACCCTTCACCAGAAGTTAAAATTCGAGTGGGAGGGTCAAGTCGTTACTATCTGTGGAGAGGAGGATATTTTTGTCAGCCACCTGGCTACCTATAAATACATTGAGATGGATGGGGAGATCCATGAAACAATGAGTCAAGGGTTCGAGGCCTTGAACATAAATGAAACATCTGCTGTACCTGGAACTTCAATGACATCATACCAACAAGCCCGAAAGGTTGTTGAAGAAGGAAATGCCCAAGGCTGGGGCAAACTGTTACCGGTGGAGAAGAAAGAGGATAGATTTGGGTTGGGTTACAAACCAACTCAACAAGATCAAGCAGAGGCTGCAAAAGAGCCCAACTTTGTTAGTGGGGGGATGCTCACCCCTGATGCTGTCAACAATTTGGAAGACGAAGATGAAGGCGACCGCGACCTGGAGAGTTGGATCCGTCCAAAGATCCCGGGGAGCAGTATCTCGAACTGGTCTTCCCAGGAAATTATAAGAGTTACTCATGCAGAGTAATTATTATTTCCTGTATTTTATAGCATGCATCAAGTCTTGCATCTTGCCCAAGATGACAAGACTCATTTTGTAATCGGGCCATCTGTACTTTTTGTGCAACAAGATTAATCAATGAAATATCAGACATCTTTTTGCAAATGAGTCTTTTCTCTTTTCTGTTCACTGTTTTTCCATTTTTCTTTTTGTACAAAAAAATAAATGGCAGTGTTTTCAAAATGACAACTTTATTTCACTTTTCTAAACAATATTAAAATCAAATCACTAAAATGAACAAACTGAACCCTTGCAGAGTGTGCCTTCCAGACAGCACCGACAACAGCACGGCTATGACTTCGTATGACTTTGACAATCCAATCAATCAAGCTGATGAAGGGGTTGAAGAAGAATATGAGCTTCCTGAAGAGCTAGCCAGGTTGTTAAGACAAGAGGAAAAGGTTATTACTCCTCATCAGGAGGAGGTTGAAACGATCAATCTTGGTACAGATGAAGACGTGAAAGAAGTTAAAATCGGGGCCTGCTTGCAAGACTCAGTGAAGAGACAACTGATTGACCTGCTTCAAGAGTATGTGGACGTGTTTGCTTGGTCTTATCAAGATATGCCAGGGTTGGACACCGACATTGTTGTGCACAAGCTGCCTTTGAGAGAAGAATGTCCACCGGTCAAACAGAAGCTGCGCCGTACTCGCCCAGACATGGCAATGAAAATCAAGGAAGAGGTACAAAAGCAATGGGACGCCGGGTTCCTTGCCGTGACTAGCTATCCACCGTGGGTTGCTAATATTGTGCCTGTGCCTAAGAAAGACAGCAAAGTAAGAATGTGTGTTGACTACCGGGATCTGAACAGAGCTAGCCCGAAAGATGACTTCCCATTACCTCACATTGACGTATTGGTTGATAATACGGCTCAGTTCTCGGTATTCTCCTTCATGGACGGATTTTCAGGATACAATCAGATTAAAATGTCACCTGAAGACATGGAGAAGACAACCTTCATCACACCCTGGGGCACGTTCTGCTACAAGGTAATGCCATTTGGGCTCAAGAATGCCGGTGCGACATATCAACGGGCTATGGTAACATTATTCCACGATATGATCCATAAAGAAATCGAGTGTTATGTGGATGATATGATCGCCAAGTCCCTCACCGAAGAAGATCACCTGGTAAATCTGCTGAAGCTGTTCAAGCGTCTGAGGAAGTACCAACTGAAGTTGAACCCCAACAAATGCACATTCGGGGTGCGATCTGGTAAGCTGCTGAGTTTTATTGTGAGCGAGAAAGGAATTGAGGTTGACCCTGATAAAGTCAAAGCTATTCAAGAGATGCCTGCGCCAAAGACGGAGAAAGAAGTTCGAGGGTTCTTAGGTCGATTGAACTACATTTCAAGGTTCATATCTCACCTTACAGCAACCTGTGAACCCTTGTTCAAACTGTTGAGAAAAGAACAGACGGTCAGGTGGAACGAAGACTGCCAGAAGGCTTTTGACAAGATCAAGGAGTACTTACAAGAACCTCCAATACTCATGCCTCCAGTTGAAGGAAGACCTTTGATAATGTACTTGACAGTATTAGAAGAGTCAATGGGGTGTGTGCTGGGCCAGCATGACGAGTCTGGTCGAAAAGAGTATGCAATATACTACCTAAGCAAAAAGTTTACCGACTGTGAACAACGTTATTCACTGCTCGAGAAAACTTGTTGTGCTTTAGCGTGGGCTGCTCGCCGACTGAGACAGTATATGTTGACCCACACTACTTTGTTGATTTCAAAAATGGACCCAGTTAAGTACATATTTGAGAAGCCAGCTCTTACCGGACGGGTTGCAAGATGGCAAATGATCCTTACAGAGTATGACATTCAGTACACTTCTCAGAAAGCCATCAAGGGCAGTGTATTGTCTGAATATCTTGCTGAGCAACCTATTGATGATTACCAGCCTATGAGGTTTGACTTCCCTGATGAAGACATCATGTTCATAAAAGCAAAAGATCATGAAGAGCCTGTTCACACTGAAGGGACCAACCCGGAAGAAGAATGGACTATGATGTTTGATGGGGCTGTTAACATGAATGGTCGTGGTGTGGGTGCAGTACTCATTACACCTGAAGGAGTTCACATGCCTTTCTCGGAAAAGCTCACTTTTAACTGCACTAACAACGAAGCTGAATACGAAGCTTGCATTATGGGTCTTGAGGAAGCCATTGACCTCAGGATCAAGACATTGACCGTATTCGGAGATTCAGCTTTGGTAATCAATCAGACCAACGGCAAATGGTACACCCACCAGGATCATCTGATACCTTACAGGGATTATACAAGGAGGTTATTGACTTTCTTTACAACAGTCAAGCTTGAGTATATCCCTCGAGACGAGAATCAGTTTGCAGATGCTCTGGCTACCATTTCGTCCATGATCAAAGTTCAGGCCGCCAACTTTGTACCTCAAATCTCAGTGTCCAGACTCGACAGACCAGCATATGTGTTCGCAGCAGATGTTGTTAAAGATGACAAGCCTTGGTTCCATGACATTAAGTGCTTCTTGGAGGATCAAGCATACCCACCTGGGGCATCATCCAATGATAAGAAGACTTTGAGAAGGCTTGCTGGTAGTTTCTTCTTGAACACTGATGGTTCCTTGTATAAAAGAAACTTTGATATGGTACTCCTCAGATGCGTCGACAGGACAGAAGCAGATCTGCTAATGCATGAAGTGCACGAAGGATCCTTTGGTACCCATGTGGGAGGGCATGCCATGGCTAAGAAGTTATTAAGATCAGGCTATTACTGGATCACAATGGATGCCGACTGCTGTGCCTATGCCAGAAAATGCCACAAATGCCAGATTTATGCGGATAAGGTGCATGTGCCTCCCAATCCTTTGAATGTGATGTCTTCACCCTGGCCTTTTGCTATGTGGGGCATTGACATGATTGGCAAGATTGAACCGACTGCTTCCAATGGCCACAGATTCATCCTGGTTGCTATTGATTATTTCACCAAGTGGGTCGAAGCAGCGTCCTATGCCAATGTTACAAGACAAGTGGTAGCCAGATTTCTGAAGAGAGATATCATCTATCGATACGGAGTGCCCGAGCGAATCATTACCGATAATGGTTCCAATCTAAACAACAAAATGATGGTTGAGCTGTGCCGGGACTTCAAGATCCAACACCACAACTCTTCTCCTTACAGGCCAAAGATGAATGGCGCTGTTGAGGCAGCAAATAAGAATATCAAAAAGATTGTGCAGAAAATGGTAATCACCTACAAAGACTGGCATGAAATGTTACCGTTTGCCTTGCATGGGTACCGCACGTCAATCAGGACATCCACTAGGGCAACACCGTATCAGCTTGTCTATGGTATGGAAGCTGTCCTACCTGTCGAAGTTGAATTACCCTCTCTACGGGTATTGATGGATGTTAAACTGAACGAAGCAGAATGGGTCAGGTCCCGATACGAACAACTAAGTCTGATTGAAGAGAAAAGATTGGCTGCAATCTGTCATGGGCAGTTGTATCAGAAAAGAATGAAGAAAGCCTTCGATCAGAAAGTCAGGCACCGAGAGTACCAAGTAGGAGATCTTGTACTGAAGAGAATCCTTCCTCCTCATACGGACCACAGGGGCAAGTGGACTCCAAACTATGAAGGGCCATTTGTGGTAAAGAAAGTTTTCTCTGGTGGAGCGCTGATGCTCAGCACCATGGATGGTGAAGATTTCCCGTCCCCTGTAAATTCAGATGCAGTTAAAAAATACTTCGCATAAAAATGACCCGCTGGACACAAAAACAGAAGGTAAGTTCGGGCAAAAATAGGGCATCCCGGCGAGTCAAAAACAGAATAAAAGACTCGGGCAAAAATAAGGGAAAAATAAACAAAAATGTACACCTGCTGAGTTGAAAAGCCACATTGGACAGCTCAGGCAAAAATGGGTATCCCGATGGATTGAAAACCCGAAAGGGCGATCCATGCAAAATAAGGGAATAAGCGAACAACTGCATTCTGAATTCGTCTGTATCGTCTACAACTTGGTAAGCTTCGGAAGGGTCAAGCTTCAATCAGAATCAACATCCTTCGGAAAGCAAGATGGGAAGAACGTCGAAAGTCATACGAGTCGTAGCAAAAGAGGAAGCTCCTTAAAGCGTCATCAACATTGCCAGCATTTTGTTTCTCAATTTGTAACGATCTCCTCATTTCAGGGGATATGTTCCTTTGACTGTATCTTGCCAATTCAGGGCATATGAATTAATAAAATCAGATTTTCAGTCATGTTTTCGTCTTGTACATTTTATTTGCAAAAATGTCTGATGTCTTAAGAAAAACTGATTGCATAGAATACAGATGTTTATCTTCAAAAGTAAAAACACATGCTTGCAGGAAATATACTTATTCTCAGAAGTGTCTAAACACCTATGACGGAATCCAGTAAAGGATACCTCGGGATTACTTGTGCGTTTCTCCATCTTTTCAGGATTGCAGGAATCCAGAACGCAACTTGGGGCATGAAAGCTTCACTCCAGCAAGTCGACAAATCAACACTCATCCTTAGCACCCAAAGTGTCTCTCCCCAGCCGAGTTGCCACTTATTACCCATCCCCACCAGGGTTGCCAGGCATCATTTCTCCAACAAGGCAGTACCGGAAGGCGCCCTTATCCCCGGCTGAGTCAAGAATCCTCCTCAACAGAATCTCAAGGAAGATCTTTCAGTGATCTCTCTTTCTCCCCAGCCAAGTTGCTATTTCATCCTCAGCCGAGTACGAAAGTCAGGGAACCATCTCCCCACAGAGCTTCAGCCTCTATCCAGAAGAGCAACGCATGAAGGATCACAACAGAGTGAAGAAAGCTTCTACAAACCCCAGCTGGGTCCCCCAGTACAAGGATGAGTCTATCAGTGACCTACATCCCCAAGCAGATATCATCTCATTAGATCTACCAAGGATCTCACTCCCAGCTGGGATGTCCCCTTCAAACAGATCGATCGGAGATCTTCACAGCAACGGGATTCGAGTCCCGGATTGGTATCTTTGCATAATCATAGCATTCACATCATATTCACCCGCAAAGCGTAGCATTCCATCTAACACGGAGCATTACGGCAAAAAATCCAACACATAGCATAATCATAAGCCATGTCCTGAACCAACACTTGTGAATATTACATTTCAACAATATACAGAATACTTCCCCCCAAATCCCTAGCGGAGATCCCCCAGCAAAATCAGTTGCCTCACAAACACCAGTACATATACTCCCTTTGACACCCGTCTGTGTCATCATTCCCCAATAAAGTCACCCGAGCACTCCTTACGAACAAAACCACTCATATTACAGATACTTTTTGACACCTGTCTGTGTCATAACCCCAGCAGAAAGCCAAAGACGTCCTCTTTGCACTCACATACACTTACATATAACAATCCTCTGACACCCGTCCGTGTCATATCCCCAGCGCAGTCGCCTACACTTTGTACATCATATACTTGTTTATATTTCTCCTTTTGGCACTCGTCCGTGTCACTCTCCCCAGCAGTTAAACACTCATCTATACACCACTCATACTTATACAGATACTCGTCCGTATCTTATATACCACTCAAATCCCCTCAGAGTCAACACTAGTCCGTGTTCTTTGTTAACCAGTTGGTACTCGTCCGTACCATCATCTCAGAACATGTGTCAAGCGTTTGTTTCTACACTGATACTCGTCCGTGTCATAGTCTTAAGGATGCTCGTCCGCATCTTTAATCCATACACCGTGTCAAACACTTTTTGTCTTCGCGAATATAGACACTCGTCTGTGTCTAATATTCCCCAGAAGAATCCCCTCAGAATCAACACTCGTCCGTGTTCTTTGTTAACCAGTTGATACTCGTCCGTATCATCATCTCTGAACACGTGTCAGTATTTGTTTCTACCCGATACTCGTCCGTATCGTAGTCTTAAGGATGCTCGTCCGCATCTTTAATATATACACAAACATCTAAACACTTACCCTTTTATTTCTTGGATGTAAACACTCGTCCGTGTTTACTACTCCCCAGGAGATCGCCAACAAAGCAATTTTCTTTTTATCTGACATTCGTCCTGTGTCATGATAAACCCTGAGAGCAGCCGTACCCTGCTAGGTGGTCGTCCTCCACCTCTTGATGGTCGTCCTCCATCATGCTCATCCGATGGCCGTCCCCATCGTTGATTTTCTATCCGACATTCGTCCTATGTCGTGATATTTAGCAGTCGTCCCCTGCTAGGTGGTCGTCCTCCACCTTTTGATGATCGTCCTTCATCATTTTATCCAATGGCCGTCCCCATTGTCGATTTTGGTTATCTGGCATTCGTCCTATGTCAAGACAAACCTTGAGAGCAGCCGTCCCCTGCTAGGTGGTTGTCCTCCACCTCTTGATGGTCGTCCTCCATCATGCTCATCCGATGGCCGTCCCCATCGTTGACCTTTTATCCGGCATTCGTCCTATGTCGCGATATTTTCGGCAGCCGTACCCTGCCAGGTGGTCGTCCTCCACCTTAGATGACCGTCCCTCATCTTATCCCCAACAGAGCAGCCGTCCCCTGCTAGGTGATCGTCCTTCACCTTTGATGACCGTACCTCATCATCTGTTTATTTCATTTATTCTTTAACCCGATGGTCGTCCCCGTCGTGGTCCCTTTTCTTTTTAGCCCGATGGCCGTCCCCATCGTTGTTTACTTTACTCTATGAACTTGATGGCCGTCCCCGTCATGTTTCATTAATCCCCAGAGAATTTTACAGCTTTATCTTGATGGCCGTCCCCATCATAATTCTTTTATCCCCAGCATGTCGGCCGTCCCCGTCATTGCTTCATTTTCCGCACTTTCCCCAGCATGTCGGCCGTCCCCGTCATTGCTCTTTTCCCAGCAGTCGTCCTCCGTCGCCCACACTTTACAATATACTTTATTTTCCTTTACAATCTATATCCCTTTTCTTCTTCATTCTGTGAGTGCAAATTTTGGACTGTCTTTGGTATTCAACCACAAGTTATCTCGCTTGCCTGTTAAGCATTTGCTTACATCCTGCACAGCTAACTCATGTTTGAATAGGGGCAGCTGTAAACACCCCAAATTTGCCCTCACCCATTCACACCATGGCTTGTGATCATTTCATATGCATAAACTCAATCATAGCATCTCATATCACAGTTTTGATTCACTGCATAGATTCAAAGTCATCTGCATCTAGGGTTTGTGATCTGAACAATCCAAGAGCCTCTTGAGCCACTCCAAGGGTCATCAATCACTTCAAGGGGGTCCATGTGTGTTCAAGCATCATATTATATCCTCTCAAAGTCAAGAATGTCAAAGAATCACAAGAACTGGGATTGGTGTGGAGGCAGAGCCAAGTTTGACTGCACAGTTGACCTAAAATTAGGGTTTTGGTTTCAGAGGCCATAACTCCAAATTTTTTGGTCATTCTTGTTTCTATTGGTCTCTATATGGTATAGGGAGTATGCATATCATTTTTCATGAAGAAATTCCATGGGGAAGTCATCTGATCAAGAGTTGACTTTTCAGACAAGTCAGTGCAAAATTAGGGCATCTGAGGCCCCCAATGACCCAACCAAGGGGTGATATTCATCATTTTGAGTGTATTTGATCTTTATTTGATCATGGAAGAAGGTTGAAGTTCACAAAATTCAAGAATTTGAAGTTTTTGCAAAGTTGACTTTTTAGGGCATGGTAGACTTTTAATGAAATGTCATTTTATGCAACTTTTTCAACCCTTGCTTTTTGATCCAAAAATGCTTCAAATGGAAAAACTTTGGTCATGAAAGTTGTAGATTAGATCTTTCCCTTTTCAAAAAGTACAAGAACATGACCTAATTCATTTTGGATCAAAAGTTATGGTGTGTCAAAGTTGGCAAAAATCACTAATTTTCAAATATGCACCAAGTGAGCAAGTTGCAAAACCATCATCACACTTCCATCCACTTGCTGCCTATGACGCTGAACCATTCTAGCCTTTCCCTCACACCATGCTGCGCAGCCCACACCACTTGTACTAGCCTAGAACATGACCCATGCTTCTCTTACACAAGAGTGGACATTTTGCAAAAGTGGCTACACCTATCACAGCAGCACAAGTCACATCCTCTGACCAATGGGATTAATTTATACAAACAAAATGCTAGCAAAACCACACAAGAGGCCAGCCTGAAACAAGCCTTAGCATCACATTCCCATTTTCACTCCCTCAAGCAAAAGCCTTCGAATCTCATTCCACAGGCCATAAACACTCAAACAAACTCCACTAATCATCTCACCATGCTTCATTGAACCCAAACCAACAAGACATAAGCCTGAAACCAGCAAGAACTCAGCTTCCCCATTTTTCACTCTCAAAGCCAAAGCCTTCGAAACTCTTTATACAGGCCACAAACACTTAAACAAACTTCACAAACTTTCTCCACTCATCACCCTGATCACAAAGAACCCCTCACCATTGCCTGAAACAGCCTGAATCCAAAACACGATTCCTTCACTTCACTGAACAGAACTTGTTCAATCTCCCAAACTAGCCAACAAAAACTCCTTCTAAGCATCCAGACATCATCAAGGGATCAAAGGGAGTGGATTGCATCAAGAGGAGAGGTCAGAAAGTTGCAAGATTGAAAGCTTCGAAACTCAGGTAGCTCAAGAACATTTTTTCCAGAAATCCTTTTTTAAGTTCTAAATAGATTCTATATGTTCTCCTGGTCATTCTGATGTCATTGGTTTTGAAAATGGTGAAGAAATAAGAGTTTAATCATGTTCTGAAACTTCCTGACCTAAAAATGTTTTGTTTCGATTCATGAGATTGATGAAATATAAATGTTGTTTGTGTTAGGGTTTTGACTCAGTGGGTTGTGGGAATCATTTCTGTGTTTTTAGATTTCATTTTAGTTACGTTTTGAGAGTTTTAGAAATTTTCAGGTGGGGTTCCCACCGGAGAAGACGACCGGAGGTCTTCTCCGGCCACCTGAAAACAATTAGGGTTTTAATCCTGTAATTAAGGCAGTTTGAATTTCGTGCGTTGGATCAGTTGACTTGTTTGACTTCGCGCGCGTGTGTGTGGCTGAGATGTCCTCATTAAACCCTAATCTCATTTAATTAATTCATAAACCTGTAATTAGGAAGTTCGAATGTGGACCTTTGATCTGCGCGCGCAGTCAACCCTTTCCTTGCCAGATTCAATCTCAGTCTTCCATCCTGCATACTTCCATTTATTTTGATTTTAATTTCATTTTTTCTCATTTTATTTGTACAATTTATTTAAAATAGTAAAAACCATTTAAAAATTATGAAATTTTTTACCAAGGGTTTCATTAATTTTTAAAACACAAAAATATTTTTATTTTCATTTTTAGCATTAAAAAAGTATTTTTAAATATTTAAAAGTTTCCTTTTAATTAATTAATGAGAATTAATTAATTAAAAATACTTTTAGGTATTTAAAAATCACCAAAAAATTCATGAAGCATTTAAAAACATTTAGAAACATTGTCCAACCCTCAAACCAAATTTATTTTTTTGATCTTGATGCATTTTGGGAATTTTCCATGGAATAAAAATCTTTTTTATGCATTATTTTGATCCAAACTTCCAAAAATCATTTCTGCCTAACCCTAAAGATTTGGACCTTGATTCTTTTTGCATTGCATTGTGTTTAGAATGTAGTTTGTGAGATTAAATGGCCATGATTTGATCTTTCATTTTCAATTTGTTTGATAATTTTCTTGTTAAGGAACCCTAAAACCCTAGAAAACTTAGGAAAATCATAACTTGCATTAGGTTAAGAGTTGAGACCTCTCCTTTGGGAAGTGAGTTAGTATAGGTTTAGGGACCCTTTGAGTGCATTTCCAATTTTTTGTATGATTGTTTGCTTCTGATTTTGGTTTGTGTTTGTTGTATTGTTCATAAACCCTAATTTGGGCTTTCATATGCATCCATCTTGCATTTGCACTCATACCTTGACTTGCCATGACATGTTATGCATCCATGTGATTCATCTAACATCATAAGACATATTGAAAGCATGTTTGATCATTGCATCTTTCATTTGCCATGTTGTATGCCATATGCATCTCATAACTTTTCATGTATGTTCATGTGTCTTAACTTGCTCCATTTGCATCCATGAGCTTGTATGATCATCTCCATTTATTGTCTCATGTTTGTAGCATCCCATAGCATCATTATCACCTCATGTATGCTTCTGGTTTTGTTTTCATCATACCATTTCATCTCATTTTGCATGGCATTTCATTTCTTTTCTAACCTTTCAGGTGGTAAGTGATTTTGAGAAGTGAATTTGCCTTCACTTCTCATACTTCCTTCTTATCTCTCTCTTGCATACATGCTGCATTTTTATGTGTGTTTGAGTTTGAGCTTGCTCATTCTTTTTCTCCTTCCTTTCTTTCCCCAAGTGACTTGACTTCTTGAATGAAGCAAGTTGCTTTGCTTCTTTTGCTCCTTTCATCTGCTTCCTGGTGGTTCCTTTGAAGATTTCTCTTGTAAACCTCACAAACCTTAGGAACAACCAAGCATGACAATAATTAGGGTTTTGTTTAGTCTCCCTTCTTAGCTTTTACCTTTGTGTCTCATTGAGTCTTCTCTTCTCATCTCATAATCAGGGACTAAACCCTAAAGGCTTTAAGGCTTTGTGATTAAGTTTATGCCTGCATCCTTCTATTAGGATGGAGTGTATAACTTTAATCCTAAGTGTTAAACCCTTAATGTGTTTAACTCCTTTAATCAAATCACTTAATAAGTATCAAGACATCACACTTGTAACTTGGGCCTTGCATTAGGGTTCTAATTCTTCCTTAATTGGTTAAGAAGGACTAACCCTAATGTTAATGGACAAGTCCCCCTCAAGTTGTCTTACAAACCCTAAAATCCACTTCATCATCATACCATTAAATAAAATCCACTTAATCAAAGGCTTGTTTTGTCATGAGTTTAATCCCTAATCATGGATTAAGTTGAGGAGCTTTCCTCAGCTTAAACATTCTCATCTATTATCCTTCTATTAGGATGGTGTAATGAGTCTGTTTAATCCCTGATTATGGCTTAATCTCATTACTCAATACTAAACAAAAACATCAAAACATCTAAATAATCACAAGTAGGTTAATGATCTCAATCCTACACCATGGTGATTAAGTGTGAGAAGCTGACTTCACACTTAAGGTATTCTCATTACCCCTAATCAGAGGGAAGATGTGATGAGTTTACTAAATCCATTGGTTTAGGCTTAAGCTCATTAACTTATGGCAAACTTTCAAAAAGCAATAAAAGATTGAAAACACTCAAAACAAACAATAATCGTCTCCTTCGGGGTTCTTTTCTCATCTCATTCACTCATAAGCGAGAACTTGCTTCTTCCGTCTAATGCAAGACAGTTTGCACCTGAGCCAGACAGGTCATACACTTGAGCATAGGCAAGTAAGCAGTTCACAAGTCAATTCTTTTTTCAGTCTCTTTGGGTCGAACTACGGTGTTCTGACTTCCTCATTGCACGAGAGGATACGTAGGCATAACTTAACGGTTATCGAACAAAAGTCTCTGTATATTCCCCCTCTTTCAGCATTTTTCTCTTAGCCTCATTATCATGAGTAATTCATTCTCATTCTTACACTGACACATCATTATACACTTCACTTCTTTTACACTGACACCCGTACATCCTTTTCCAGCTCCTTATACACAGATTGCACTGACACTACCCCTTTAAAACACAAATCTTGCAAGCGTGGATCCCGTCGAGTACGGCGGACAATCTGGGTGCTAATACCTTCCCAGGTTGTAACCAACCCCCTTTCTCAGTCTCTCTGGTTCGCAACCGTCTTATCCGTATCTTTCTAGGTCTATGCAGCATTGCCTTTCCTCCGGGATAAAAATGCCTAGCTGGCGACTCTATTCACCTCCAGTGAGTTCACGGCTGTGTGTTCTCACTGTCCCTCTCGCCGACCGTTCGCGTCTGTACCTTTATTTGGGCCCAGTCCCATCTATCGGGAGCGACAGAGATGAATGACAATGACCAATGACATCTTCTATTTCTTCTTCGGGAATACATCGATGAAAGATTCCTTCGGGTCCTCTCTTAAACAGTAATGGTTCATCCCAATAGTAGTGTTTGAGATTGTGAAAGAATTTCTATTTCTGCTGATAGGTTAAATCAGGTGGAAGAGCTCCTGCAGCTAGGTAGTTGACAATGTCAGCGTACCATGGCAGTCCTCCGGTTGTTTGGATTGTTTCCACGGGTTCTGGTTCATCTATGTCTAACTGAACTGGGTCGCTTCCTATTTGTGCTATCAGCTGTTCATACGGAAAATCATCGTTAATCGGCACTTGTTCTGGTTTAATACCTTCTATTCTAGATAAATGGTCCGCTACGACGTTTTCAGTACCTTTCTGATCTTTTATTTCAAGACCAAACTCTTGTAAGAGTAAAATCCGTCTCAAGAGTCTTGGTTTAGCATCTTTCTTAGTTAATAAATATCTAATAGCAGCGTGGTCTGTATAGACGATTATTTTTGCTCCCACTAGGTAGGAACGGAATTTGTCAAGCGCAAAGACAACTGCTAACAATTCTTTTTCAGTAGTGGCGTAGTTCATCTGAGCAGAATCTAAGGTTCTACTGGCATAGTAAATTGCGTGAAGTTTCTTGTCCTTCCTCTATCCTAGAACTGCGCCTACAGCATAGTCACTCGCATCGCACATGATTTCGAAAGGTAATCTCCAGTCAGGGGGTTGCATGATTGGTGCGGTGATGAGGGTTGTTTTTAGAGTTTCGAATGCTTTAAGACAATCTTCATTGAATATGAACTCAGCGTCTTTCATTAATAAACCGGTAAGAGGTTTAGTGATTTTCGAGAAATCTTTGATGAATCGTCGGTAGAAACCGGCGTGTCCTAAAAAGCTTCGTATTTCTCGAACGGTCTTATGGGGTTGAAGATCTTTTATGACTTCTATCTTAGCTTTATCAACTTCAATTCCCTTGTCAGATATAACGTGTCCTAGTACGATTCCTTCTCTGACCATAAAATGACATTTCTCCCAGTTAAGCACGAGATTTACTTTTACACATCTTTCTAACACCATTTCTAAATTTGATAGACATCCTTCAAAACTTTGCCCACATACAGAGAAGTCGTCCATGAACACTTCCATGATGTTGTCTATGAAATCTGCGAAGATTGACATCATACATCTTTGAAAGGTTGCAGGAGCGTTGCATAATCCAAAGGGCATTCGTCTATAAGCGAACGTTCCATAAGGGCATGTGAATGTAGTCTTCTCTTGATCATCTGGGTGGATAGGGATTTGGAAAAATCCTGAGTAACCATCAAGATAACAGAAATATGAGTGCTTGGCTAATCGTTCTAACATTTGATCTATAAAAGGTAGTGGGAAATGATCTTTTCGAGTGGCTTTGTTCAGTTTACGATAACCGATGCACACTCTATGTCCTGTCACTACTCTTTGTGATATCGATTCGCCTTTAGCGTTTTTCACAACAGTGATACCTCCTTTCTTTGGTACTACATGTACTGGACTAACCCATTTACTATTGGAGATTGGATATATTATTCCAGCATCTAGTAGTTTCTTAACTTCTTCCTTTACTACAGTGCTAAGGATTGGGTTAATTCTTCTTTGAGATTCTCTGGAGGTTTTGCAATCTTCTTCTAGCAGAATACGATGCATACAGATTGAAGGGCATATTCCTTTGAGATCAGATATATTATATCCTAATGCAGTTGGATATTTCTTTAAGACATCTAAAAGTTTCTTTGTTTCAATTGTTCCTAAACTGGAATTGATTATAACTGGTCTTGTACATTCGGCGTCTAAGAATTCGTATCTTAGGTTCTTAGGTAAAGTTTTTAACTCTAATGTAGGTTTATTCTTACTTGGCATGGGATCCGGTGTAAGTGCTAAACTTTCGCTTAGACTATCATCCTGATATGGTTCACGCCAATTATCATCTTCAAAAATCGGAGGGATTTGAATTTTCATAATTTCAGAATAGGTAGTTTCTTTCATTTCCATTTCTCTTACACATTCGTCAATTACGTCCAATAGATAGCATGTATCCTCTATAGCTGGTGATTGTAAGAATTGTGTTAAAATAAATTCAACTTTCTCTTCACCTACTTCAAAGGTTAGCTTTCCTTTCTTTACGTCTATTATAGCTCCGGCGGTAGCTAAGAATGGTCTTCCTAGTATGATAGGTGTAGTGGAGTCTTCAGAGATGTACATGATTATGAAATCAGTAGGAATATAGAATTGTCCTATACGTACTGGGACGTTTTCTAGCATGCCTACAGGATATTTAATAGAGCGATCGGCTAGTTGAACAGACATTTTAGTTGGTCTTAGGTCTCCCATGTCTAGCCTTTTGCAAATCGTTAAGGGCATAACACTGATACTGGCTCCTAAATCGCATAGAGCTTTGTCAATGACAAATTTTCCTATTACACAGGGTATAGAGAAACTTCCTGGATCTTTTAGCTTAGGAGGCATATTATTCTGAATTATTGCACTACACTCAGCAGTAAGTGTAACGGTTCCGTTATCCTCTATCTTTTTCTTATTGGATAAGATTTCTTTTAAAAACTTAGCATACGAGGGCATTTGAGTGATAGCTTATGTAAATGGAATAGTAATATTCAACTGTTTCAGAAGTTCAACAAATTTCTTAAACTGGCCCATCGTTTTAGAATTGGTTAATCTCTGAGGGTACGGAATTGGTGGTTTATAGGGTGGTGGAGGCACATAAGGCTTTTCTTTCTCCACTGCCTCTTGATTATTATCTTCCTTTTCTTCTGGTTCATTCACCATTTCAGTCGGTTTATCTGGTTTTTGGTACATGGCTGGATTGTCAAGTCTCGGATTGGTAGGTCCGTCAAGTTCCTTGCCACTTCTTAATATCACAGCATTGGCCCGTCCTTTCGGATTAGGTTGAGGTTGTCCAGGAAATACTCCAGCTGGTGCAGCGGTAGGTGCTTGTTGTTGAGCTACTTGTGAAATCTGAGTTTCAAGCATTTTGTTATGTGTAGCTAACGCATCTACCTTGCTCACTAATTGCTTAATCTGCTCACTAGTGTGTATGTTCTGGTTTAAGAAATCCTTGTTTGTTTGAGATTGGGTAGCTATGAAGTTTTCCATCATCAACTCAAGGTTCGATTTTCTAGGGACATTAGGAGCAGTCTTTTGATATCCCGGTGGTGTAGCTGGTGCTTGACCTGGTGCGTATAAAGCATTGTTGTTCTTATAGGAGAGGTTCGGATGATTCTTCCAACCTGGGTTGTATGTGTTTGAGTACGGGTTTCCTTGAGCATAATTCACTTGATCTGTGGGAATTCCTGCTAATAGTTGACAATCAGGGACAGCATGTCCTGGAACTCCACATAACTCACAGTTAGGTGTTACTGCAGCCACGGTGGCTGTTGGTGTTATGGCCAAGTTGTCGATCTTTTGGTTTAGTTGGTCAAACTTTGCATTGACTTGGTCCATACTACTTACTTCGTACATACCTTTTGTTGGTTTCTCAGTTGCGACTCTCTCGCTTCCCCATTGGTAATGGTTTTGAGCCATACTCTCGATAAGTGCATAAGCATTGTTATATTCTTTGTCAATTAGTGCACCGCCTGCGGCAGCGTCAATTGTCATTCTTGTATTGTACAAGAGTCCATTGTAGAAGGTATGGATGACCATCCATTCTACTAATCCGTGATGTGGACAAAGTCTCAACATATCTTTATAGCGTTCCCAAGCTTCGAAAAGTGATTCGTTTTCCTTTTGCTTAAATCCGTTGATTTGAGCTCTTAGCATAGCTGTCTTGCTAGGTGGGAAATATCTGGTCAAGAAGACTCTCTTTAGTTCCTCCCACGTGGTTACTGAATTCGAGGGTAGAGATTGAAGCCAGGCTCTCGCTCTGTCTCGAAGTGAAAAAGGAAAAAGATGTAATCTAATAGCTTCTTGGGTAACTCCATTAGCTTTTACAGTATCTGCGTACTGCACAAATATCGAAAGATGAAGGTTCGGATCCTCGGTAGGATTTCCAGCGAATTGATTTTGTTGGACGGCTGATATTAGCGAAGGTTTTAGTTCGAAATCGTTTCGGTTGATAGCCGGTGCGGCAATGCTGGAATGCGGTTCATCTTGCAAAGGACTAGCGTAATATTTGAGTGGATGATTCGGTTCTTCAGCCATCTCTGCGTCCTTTGATGTTCCGACCGGTTTAGGTGGATCTATTTGAAGATCTGGAATGTTGTAATTTCGTTCGTAATCGAATATTTGTCTTCTTACGTGTAAGAAGCGTTCCGATTCTGGGATTAGAGGTTGCAAGTCTTCGCCTTGAGAGCGAGTACTTGGCATACACTCGGGAGATTAGATTAAGAAAAGAAATAGTTGTTACCTTAGTCTAGACAATGCTACTCTAAAGTGCACTAGTAACTAAATTAAGGTCCCCGGCAACGGCGCCAAAAACTTGATGGGCTAAAGACGCAATACAATATGTGTCTAGCGGTATCTTAACTGCAAGCGCACAGCCTATCGAAGTAATATAAAAGATTATCAATCCCACAGGGACTTTATGATTACTTAGTTCTAGAGGGTTTACTAGTTTAGCTAAGGTGAATGGTTGTCACGATTTTTTTGGTTGTTTTTAAGAATTAAAGACGGGAATTAAATTTTAGTTTAATAAAATAATAATAAGGCGGTCGGTATGTAATTATGTTAACTTAGGTGGGTCAATCTAACCTAGGCTTATAAGTGTCGCTCCCACCAAAATGACACCTGGTTAGAAGGGGTACAAACGCGAACGGTCGGCGAAAGGAGAGAGAACACACAAGGGTGAACTCAAGAGAAAAGAGTCGCCAGCTAGTCATTTTTATCCCGAAGGAAAGGTAATGCTGCATAAACCTAGAAAGATATGGATAAGACGGTCGCTAACCAGAGAAACTGAGAAAGGGGGTTGGTTACAACCTGGGAAGGTATTAGCACCCAGATTGTCCGTCGTACTCGACGGGATCCACGCTTAAAAGATTTGTGTTTTAAAGGGGTAGTGTCAGTGCAATTTGTGTATCAAAGCTGGAAAAGAAAGCAAGTGTCAGTGTAAAAGAAGTGTGAAATAAAGAAGTGTCAGTGTAAGAACAGGAGTGAAATGCTCAAGACAATGAGGCTAAAGAATAAAGCTGAAAGAGGGGGGAATATACAGAGACTTTTGTTCGATAACAGTTAAGTTATGCCTACGTATCCTCTTGTGCAACGAGGAAGTCAGAACACCGTAGTTCGACTCAAAGAGACTGAAAGATAAATTGACTTATGAACTGCTTGCTTGTCTATGCTCAAGTGTATGACCTGTCTGGCTCAGGTGAAAACTGTCTTGCATTAGACAGAAGAAGCAAGTTCTCGTTTGTGAGTGAATGAGATGAGAAAAGAATCCCGGAGGAGACGATTATTGTTTGTTTTTGTGTTTTCAATCTTTTGTTGCTTTTGAGTTTGTCATAAGTTAATGAGCTTAAGCCTAAACCAAGGGTTAGTAAACTCATCACATCCTCCCTCTGATTAGGGGTAATGAGAATACCTTAAGTATGAAGTAAGCACCTCACACTTAATCACCATGATGTAGGATTAAGATCATTAACCTACTTGTATTTATTTAGATGTTTTTTGTGGTTTTTGTTTAGTGTTGAGTAATGAGTTTAAGCCATAATCAAGGATTTAATGGACCCATTACACCATCCTAATAGAAGGATGATAGATGAGAACATTTAAGCTGAGAAAGACTCCTCAACTTAATCCATGGTTAGGGATTAACCTCATGACAAAACAAAGCCTTTATTAAAGTGGATTTTAGTTAATGATAAGATGAAGAAGTGTTTTTTTATGGTTTGTAAGACAACTTGAGGGGGACTTGTCCATTAACACTAGGGTTAGTCCTTCTTAACCAGTTAAGGAAGAATTAGAACCCTAATGCAAGGCCCAAGTTACAAGCTTGATGTCTTAGTGATTATTAGGTGGATTGATTAAAGGATTTAAACACATTAAGGGTTTAACACTTAGGATTAAAGTTATATACTCCATCCTAATAGAAGGATGCAGGCATAAGCTTAATCACAAAGCCTTAAAACCTTTAGGGTTTAGTCCTTGATTATGAGGTGAGAAGAGAAGACTCAATGATGACACAAAGGTAAAAGCTAAATGGGGGACTAATCAAACCCTAATTATTATCATGCCTGGTTGTTCCTAGGGTTAATGAGGTGTGCAAGAAGATCTTCAGATAAACCACCAAGAAGGAAACAGATGAAAGGAGCAAGAAGCAGAGAGAAGCAAGACAAATTGCTTCACTTAAGAAGACAAGTTGCTTGAAGAAAGAAAGTAGGAAAGAGCAAGAATGAGCAAGCTCACACAAAGACAAGATAAAATGCAGCAATGATGCAAGAGAGAGATGAGAAGAGATTGTGAGAAGTGAAGGCAAATTCACTTCTCAAAACAACTTACCACCCGAAAAGTTAGCAAAAGAAATGAAGTGCAATGCAAATGAGATGAAATTCCATGGTGAAAACCAAAATCAGAAGCATAAACATGATGTTAAGGATGCTAAGGGATGATGTAAACTCATGACAAGAGATGAGAGTGATCATACAAGGATATGGATGCAGATGAAGCATGCTTGAACCATGGAAGTTCAAGAAAGTTTATGAAATGCAATGGACATATAACATGGCAAATGAAAGATGCAATGATCAAACATGATTCTAATATGTCCTAAGATGTATTATGAATCATGTGGATGCACAAAATGTCATGGCAAGTCATTGAATGCAAGCAAATGAGAGATGGATGCAAAGGAAGGCACAAATTAAAGTTTACATACAACATGCAATGCAATATTCAAAACCAGAAGCAAATGACATGACAAAAAATTGAAAATGGGATCAAAGGAACCTTAACCCTACACAAGTTTACTGCCCAAAGGAGGGGACCTAACTCTTAACCTAGTGCAAGTTATGATTTTCTTAAGTCAATTAGGGTTTTAAGGTACCTCACCATGAAAAATGCAAAACAAATTGAAAATGGAAGATCAATTCAAACCAAATTTATCCTATAAACTACATGCCATGAAGGATGCAATGCAAGAAGAACCATCATCAAACTCTCAATGGTTAGGCAGAATGGATTTTTCCAAGTTTGAACAAAAATATTGCCTTTAAACAAATTTAATTCCAATGAAAATTGTCAAAATGCATCAAGAACAAAAAAGAAATTTGTTTTGAGAGTTGGATAATGTTTCTAAATGTTTTTAAATGCAATGTGAATTTTTTTGTGATTTTTAAATACCTAAATGCATTTTTAATTAATTAATTTTCATTAACTAATTAAAAATAAACATTTAAATGATTTAAAAATAATTTTTAATGCAAAAAATAAAAATAAAAATATTTTTGGGTTCTGAAAATTAATGAAATGCTTAACAAAAAAATTCAGAATTTTTAAATGTGTTTTGCTATTTTTAATAATTCGTAAAAGATAAAACAAATTAAATGAAATAAAAATTGAATTTATGAGAAAGTCAAAAGATCCTGAGGCTGAGGTTCAAATGGGACGCGCGGGAGTTGACTGGCGCTAGATCCAGTGGCCCAGATTCAAACTGGCTGGATTAAATTAAACTTAATTAATTAGATTGATTAATTAGGATTAGGGTTTTAATGAGAGATCTGGTCCATTCAAACGCGCGGGAGTCAACACAAGTCAAACAGATCCATGGTCCACATTCAAACTGAACCCTAAACGTGATTAATGAGTTAATGACTTTCAGGTGGCCGGAAATGACCTCCGGTCATCTTCTCCGGCCACACCCTCCCTGAAAATTGCTATCTCTCTCCCTAAGCTTCTAACACTCAATTTTTCTGCCCAGAAATGATCCCCATACATCATACATCAAGAATCAACAAACAAACAACATTTAAAACACATCAAAAGTGAGAATCGAATCAAAACAGTTCTAGGTCAAAAAATTTCAGAACACAAGTACATACTCATTTCTCAACCATTTTCAAAACAAAACACATCAATATGATCAGTGAAGCATAAAGAATCATTTAGTAACTTAAAAACAAGTTTCTGGAAAAAATGTTCTTGAGCTCACCTGAACTGGAGCTTTGATCTTTGGAACTTTCTGGCTGCCTCTTTGATCCAAAACGCCTCTAATGAACCTCCTGAGAAGCTTGCAATGCTTGGTTGGAGTTTAGTGTGGCTGGTTTAAGAGTTTGATGAAGTTCTGTTCAAGGGAAGTGAAAAATCGTGTTTCTGTTTGTGGGCTTTTCAGGGCAAATTGATGGTTGGGAAATGATCAGAGGATCATGGTGAATGGTTTTGTGAAGTTTGCTTGGAAGTTTGATGCTTGTGTGATGAGTTTCGAAACAAAATGCATAAGAGGTGAGTTTTGGGAACTATGGCTTATGAGAGGCTTCAGCTTCCAAGATTATGTCAAATGTAATCCATGAGGCATGTATGTGAAGCTGTGATTGGTCAGAGAGTTGTTGCTGGCCTAGCTTGATTGGTATGGGCCATTTTGCATAAAGTCAACTTTTGTGTAAGAAGAGATATGGGCTGGTTCAGTCAAGGTACAAGGGCATGGCTTGGCTCAGCATGCTTCAAGGAGAACCATGGAAATGGATTTGAGGCAATGCAGCAAGTGGATTAGGGTTTATGTGAGGTTTTGCATTTTTTGATCTTTTGGCCCTTTTGAAGTTTCATAATGCACAAGTCATGAAATTTGAGAGTTCTTTGGTGCATTCTGATTTTTAGGTCATGGTTCATGTTTGTGTAATGCATAGAAGTCAATTTGAAGTCACATTTTGCCTTGGCATGAGGTTTTGCAACTTTGCCTCTTTGGTGTAAAACTTGAAATTATGTGATTTTGTCCAACTTTGCCAAGCCATAACTTTTGATCCAAAATGAATTAGAATGAGTTCTTGTACTTTTTGAAAATGGGAGGATCCATTCTACAACTTTCATGACCAAAGTTTTCTCATTTGAAGCATTTTTGAATCAAAAAGAGAAGGTTGAAAAACTTTCCCAAAATGGCAAGTTTACATTATAAGTCACTTTCCAAAAAGGCAACTTTGCAAATGGCTTGAAATTCTTAAATTTTGTGGACTTCTAACATATTCTATGACCAAATAAAAATCATACGCATTCAAAATGATGAAGAACATCCTTTGGTTGGGTCATTGGGGGCCTCAGATGCCCTGATTTTGCACTGACTTGCCCAAGAAGTCAACTCTTGATCAGATGCCTTCCCCATGGAATTTCTTCATGAAAATTGATATGCATGATCCTCATAACATATAGAGACCAATAGAAACAAGAATGACCAAAAACTTTGGAGTTATGGCCTCTGAAACCAAAACCCTAATTTTAGGTCATCTGTGCAGTTAAACCTGGCTCTGCTTCCATGCCTTTCTCAGTTCTTGTGATTCTTTGATTTTCTTGATCTTGAGAGGATATAATATGATGTTTGAACACACATGGACCCCTTTGAAGTTATTGAAGACCTTTGGAGTGGCTCAAAAGGCTCTTGGATTGCTCAGATCACAAACCCTAGATGCAGATGACTTTGAATCAATGCAGTGAAGCAAAAATGTGGTATGAGATGCCATGATTGAACTTATGCACATGAAGAGATCACGAGCCATGGTGTGAATGTGTGAGGGCAAATTTGGGGTGTTTACAGCTGCCCCTATTCAAGCATGAGTTAGATGTGTAGGATGTAAGCAACGACTTAACAGGCAAGCAAGATAACTTGTGGTTGAATATCAAAGACAGTCCAAAATTTGCACTCACAGAATGAAGAAAAGGGATATATATTGTAAAAGAAACTAGAGTATAAATATAAAGCGCGGGCGACGGAGGACGACCGTCGAGCAGAGAACGACTGCTGGGGATGGAGCAATGACGGGGACGACCGACATGCTGGGGAAGATGCGGGAAGTAAAGCAATGTCGGGGACGACCGACAAGCTGGGGATATAGGAGATTTTGATGGGGAATGACATCAGGTAAAGCTATAAGACTCTCTGGGGATTAGAAATAAATGGTGGGGACGGCCATCGGGTTGAGGAAATGAATGAAACAGATGATGAGGTACGGTCATCAAAGGTGAAGGACGATCACCTAGCAGGGGACGGCTGCTCTGTTGGGGATAAGATGAGGGACGGTCATCTAAGGTGAAGGACGATCACCTGGCAAGGTACGGTTGCCAAAAGTATCGCGACATAGGACGAATGTCGGATGAAAGGTCGACGATGGGGACGGCCATCGGATGAGCATGATGAAGGATGATCATCAAGAGGTGAAGGACGATCACCTAGCAGGGTACGACTGCTCTCAGGGTTTATCGTGACATAGGACGAATGTCAGATAACAGAATCAACGATAGGGACGGCCATCGGATAAAGTGATGAAGGACGATCATCAAGAGGTGAAGGACGATCACCTAGCAGGGGACGGCTGCTAAAATATCACGACATAGGACGAATGTCGGTTAGAAAGGGGTTCTAATGAATAGAGACTCCACTGGGGGTGATTAAGGATGATCATAAAAAAGGTATCGTGACATAGGACGAATGTCAGATATAAAGGAAATAGTTTATCAAGATTTGATGGGGACTCCTCTAGGGAGGGGTAGACACAAACGAGTGTCTAAATTCAAGAAGGTATAAGTGTTTGACACGGTGTATAAATTAAAGATGCGGACGAGCATCCTTAAGATTATGATATGGACGGGTATCAGGTAGAAACAAACGCTTGACGCATGTTCAGAGATGATGATATGGACGAGTACCAACTGGTTAGCAAAGAACACGGACGAGTGTCGAATCTGAGGGGAATATAAGCGGTTTGTACAAGATACGGACGAGTATCTGTATGAATAAACCATGAATAACAAGTATGGGTGGGGAGAGTGACACGGACGAGTGTCAAAAGAGAGAGTGTATTATAAACAAGTATATAGTTCCCAAAGTGTTTAGGTAACTATGCTGGGGAAAGTGACATGGACGAATGTCAAGGATTTGTGTATATATATCTGTGAGTGCAAAGGGGACGCTTTGGCTCTCTGCTGGGGATATGACACGGATGGGTGTCAAGAAGTACCTGTACTATATAGGCATCTGTTTGGGCGACTTTACTGGGGAATGATGACACGGACGAGTGCCAAAAGGAGTGTGAATCTGCATCTGTAAGGGAAATGCTTTGGCTCTCTGGTGGGGAATTTGAGAGGTATTTTGTATATTGTTGATGGATTGTCAGTATTTACAAGTGTTTGATTCAGAACATGGCTTATAATTATGCAATGTGTTTGAGTTTTGCCGTAATGCTCCGTATTAGACGGAATGCTACGCTCTGTGGGGAAAATATGATGCGAATGCTATGTTTATGCAAAGATACCGATCCGGGATTCGGATCCCGTTGCTAAGGAGATCTCAGTCCGATCTGCTTGAAGTGGACATCCCAGCTGGGGATGAGATCATTGGTAGATCCGACATGTATGACTCTGCATGGGGAAATAGATCACTGATAGACCTATCTCAGTAATGAGGGACCCAGCTGGGGTTTGTAGAAGCTTTCGTCACTCTGTTGTGAGATCTTCAGGCGTTGCTCTTCAGGATAGAGTGCTGAAACTCTGTGGCGGATCCTGCTGAGGGTGATACTTAACAACTCAGCTGGGGGTGTTGGAGAAATGATGCCTGGCAACTCTGATGGGGAAAGCATCTCTGGTGCCGTTTGGGAGGTGTGCTGAGGAAACAATGACTTGGCAGCTTACTGGGGAGAAGCTTTCATGCCCCATGTTGCGCTTTGAATACCTGCAATCCTGTAAAGACAAAGAAGCGCACAAGTACCCCGAGGTATCCCTTACTGGATCCCATCATAGGAGTTTAGGCACCCCTGGGAGTAAATATATTTCCTGCAAGCACGTATTTTTAGGAGGGAAACATCTGTATTTATGCAATCAATATCTCAAAGACATCAGACATTTTTGCAAATGAAAATAAAATGTACGAGACGAAACATGACTGAAAATCTGATTTTATTAATTCGAGTGTGTAAACACCCCAAATTTGTCCTCACCCATTTCACCATGGCTTGTGATCATTTCATATGCATAAATACAATCATATCCCCTCATATCCCATTTTTGATTCACTGCATAGTTCCTAAGTCATCTGCACCTAGGGTTTGTGATCTGAGCAATCCAAGAGCCTCTTGAGCCACTCCAAAGGCAACCAATCACTTCAAAGGGATCCATATGTGTTCATCTATCATATTACATCCTCTCAAGGTCAAGATTTCAAAAGAATCACAAGAACTAGGGTTTGGATGGATGCAGAGCCAGGTTTGACTGCACAGTTGACTTAAAAATTAGGGTTTTGGTTTCAGAGGCCATAACTCCAAATTTTTTGGTCATTCTTGTTTCCATTGGTCTCTATATGGTATAGGGAGTATGCATATCAATTTTCATGAAGAAATTCCTTGGGGAAGTCATCTGATCAAGAGTTGACTTTCTGGACAAGTCAGTGCAAAATCAGGGCATCTGAGGCCCCCAATGACCCAACCAATGGGTGATCTTCATCATTTTGAGTGTATATGATCTTTATTTGATCATGGAAGAGGGTTGAAGTTCATAGAAATCAAGAATTTGGAAGTTTTGCAAATGTTGACTTTTTGGGCATAGTTGACTTTTCAAGAATGCTTCATTTTAGGTCATTTTTCAAGCCTTGATTCTTGATCCAAAAATGCTTCAAATGGAAAAACTTTGGTCATGAAAGTTGTAGATTACATCTTTCCCTTTTCAAAAAGTACAAGAACATGATCAAATTCTTCTTGGATCAAAAGTTATGGTGTGACAAAGTTGGCAAAAATCATTGATTTTCAAGTTATGCACCAAGTGTGAAAATTGCAAAATCATGTACCAAGGCAAATTGCAACTTCCAATTGGCATCAAACCCTCACATAAACATCATGTAAGTCCTAAAATTCAGAATGGACTAGGCATTGCTCATGTTTCATGGCTTTTGGGACAAGATCTTTCCATGTGAACCATAAAGCAACAACTTGCAAAAACTCATGATCACACTTCCTACAACTTGCAACCTTGGATGCTGACTTTGGCTAGCCTTTCCCCTCACCCTTGCTGCGCAGCCCATGCTTTGTACTAGCCTAGATCATGAGCCATACTTCTCTTACACAAAAGGTGGACTTTGAGCAAAAGCAAACTTACCAATCACTATAGGCCAGGTCACATCATCTGACCTATAGGATTAAAATACAATATCCCTTGGCAAGCAAAAGATATGAAGAAGCAAGGCTGAAACACTTCACAACAACACATTCACAAAACACACCCTAGCTGCATTTTGCTTCGAATCTCTCTGCCCAGCCACAAAACACTCAAACCATTTTCACCATTCAACTCACCATGCCTCATTGAGTAGAAACCAGCAAGAACACAAGCCTGAAACAAGCTGTAACCCCACTGCACCATTTTCATTCCAACTTGCAGTTTCATTCGAAACTCTCTCCACAGCTCACAAACATCAGAACAAACTCCATAGACCTTCTCCATTCATCATCTGGATCACAAACAACCCTTCACCATTGCCAGAAACAGCCTGAAACTCCATTGCCATTTTCAACTGAGCTTGAGCAGAAGCTGCTCAAACTCTTCATTCAGCCAACATAAATTCCTCTTGAGCATTCAAGCATCACCAGAGGGTTAAGTGGAGTGGTTTTCATCAAGAGGAGAGGCCAGAAAGTCATCAGAGTGAAAGCTTCGAATCTCAGGTAGTTCAAGAATTATTTTTCCAGAAATCGTTTTTCATGTTATAAACTTGTTCTCTATGCTTCACTGAGTATCCTGGTGCTTTTGGTTTTTGAAATGGTGTTGAAATGAGTATTTAATTAGCTTCTGAAACTCTGTGACCTAGAAATTTGTTTTGTTCGATTCATGAATTCCAGGAAGAATAAATTGGTTTTGAGTGAGGGTTATGATTCGTGAGTGATTGGGATTCATTTCCATGTTTTTAGGTTTTGTTTTTGTTACGTTTTGAGGGAGTTTGGAGATTTTCAGGTGGACTCCCCACCGGAGAAGACGACCGGAGGTCTTCTCCGGCCACCTGAAAAAGATTAGGGTTAACCAGCGTAATTAATGCAAGTTTGAATTTGGACCATAGGATGCCTTTGACTGGTTGACTCCCCGCGCGAATGGAAGGTCCAGATGCGTTCATTAGCCCTAATCCACGTGTTTTATTTAATTAATCCATAATTAATTTAATTAACTCAGAAAGAACCACAGCCCTTGGATAGCGCGCGTGGTCAATGCATTTGAATCCAGACCCAATCCTGGCCCTTCCTTCTGTTGACTTTCCATTTATTTTGTTTTAATTTCATTTCTTTTCATTTAACTTGCACAATTAATTAAAAATAGCAAAAATGTCTTAAAAATTATGAAACTTTTTCATAAAAGTTTTATTAATTTTTAAGACCCAAAAATATTTTTATTTTTATTTTTATCATTAAAAAAGTATTTTTACATATTTAAAAGATTATTTTTAATTGATTAATGAAAATTAATTTATTAAAAATACTTTTAGGTATTTAAAAATCACCAAAAAATTCATGAAATGTTCTAAGACATTTAGAAACATTGTCCAACCTTCAAACCAAATTTCTTTTTTGATCTTGATGCATTTTGAGAATTTTCCATTGAATTAAATCATTTTTTGTGCATTAATTTGATCATAAGTTCAAAAAATCATTTCTGCCTATTTGAGAAGAGTTGGACATTGATTCTTTTTGCATTGTTTTGTGTTTAGCATGTAGTTTCTAGGATTAAATGGCCATGACTTTATTCCTCATTTTTCATTTGTTTGGCATTTCTTTTGTTTAGGAACCCTAAAAACCCTAATAACTTAGAAAAATCACAACTTGAGATTGGTTAAGAGTTGAGACCTCCCCTTTGGACTTTGGTTTAGTATAGGTTTAGGGTTTCTTTGAGTGGCATTTTCCATTTTTTATCTTAGGGTTTGTTTCTGTTTTTGGTTTTTTGTTTGTTGATTGATCCATAAACCCTAATTTGGGCTTTCATATGCATCCATCTTGCATCTTCTTGCATAACATGACTTGCCATGCCATTCCATGCCTCCATTTGATTCATTTGACATCATAAGACATATAGAAAGCATGTGTTATCATTGCATCTTGCATTTGCCATGTTATATGTCATGTGCACTTCATAACTTTTCATGTATGTTCATGTGTTCTAACTTGTTTCATTTGCATTCATGATCTTGTATGAACATCTCCATGCCTTGCCTCATGTTCATAGCACTCCATAGCATCATTATCACCATCAACATGCTTCTGGTTTTGTTTATCATCATGTCATCTCATCCTATTTTGCATTGCATTGCATCTCTCTTCTAACATTTCAGGTGGTAAGTGATGTTGAGAAGTGAATTTGCCTTCACTTCTCATAACTTTTCTTTTCATCTCCCTTGCATCCATTGCTTCATTTTTGTTTGTGTTTGAGTTTGAGCTTGCTCATCCTTGTTCTTCTTGTTTTCTTTCTTCAAGTGACTTGACTTCTTGAATGAAGCAAGTCACTTTGCTTCTCTTGATCCTGTTCATCTGCTTCCTGGTGGTTCCATTGAAGATTTCTCTTGCAAACCTCACAAACCTTAGGAACAACCAAGCATGACAATGATTAGGGTTTTGATTAGTCTCCCCTCTTAGTTTTACCTTTGTGTCTCATTGAGTCTTCTCTTCTCACTTCATAATCAGGGACTAAACCCTAAAGGCTTTAAGGCTTTGTGATTAAGCTTATGTCTGCATCCTTCTCTTAGGATGGAGTGTATAACTTTAATCCTAAGTGTTAAACCCTTAATGTGTTTAAATCTCTTAATCAATCCACTTAATAATCATCAAGACATCACACTTGTAACTTGGGCCTTGCATTAGGGTTCTAATTCTTCCTTAAATGGTTAAGAAGGACTAACCCTAGTGTTAATGGACAAGTCCCTCTCAAGTTGTCTTACAAACCCTAAAAATCACTTCATCATCTTATCATTAAATAAAATCCATCTAATAAAGACTTGTTTTGTCATGAGTTTAATCCCTAATCACGGATTAAGTTGAGGAGCATTCCTCAGCTTAAACATTCTCATCTATTATCCTTCTATTAGGATGGTGTAATGAGTCTGTTTAATCTTTGATTATGGCTTAATCTCATTACTCAACACTAAACAAAAACAACAAAAATATCTAATTAATCACAAGTAGGTTAATGATCTTAATCCTACACCAAAGGTGTTTAAGTGTGAGAAGCTGACTTCACACTTAAGGTATTCTCATTACCCCTAATCAGAGGGAAGATGTGATGAGTTTACTAAATCCATTGGTTTAGACTTAAGCTCATTAACTTATGACAAAATCCAAAAACAATAAAAGACTGAAAACACAAAAACAAACAATAATCGTCTCCTCCGGGATTCTTTTCTCATCTCATTCACTCACAAACGAGAACTCGCTTCTTCCGTCTAATGCAAGACAGTTTGTATCTGTGCCAGACAGATCATACACTTGAGCATAGGCAAGTAAGCAGTTCACAAGTCAAATCATCTTTCAGTCTCTTTGGGTCGAACTACGGTGTTCTGACTTCCTCATTGCACGAGAGGATACGTAGGCATAACTTAACAGTTATCGAACAAAAGTCTCTGTATATTCCCCCTCCTTCTAGCCTCATTCTTTTAGCCTCATGATCTTGAGCATTTCACTCTTATCCTTACACTGACACTTTCATACTTCATATTACACTTCACTTCTTTTACACTGACACCTGTACATCCTGTTCCAGCTCTTTTATACACAGATTGCACTGACACTACCCCTTTAAAACACAAATCTTTTGAGCGTGGATCCCGTCGAGTACGGCGGACAATCTGGGTGCTAATACCTTCCCAGGTTGTAACCGACCCCCTTTCTCAGTCTCTCTGGTTCGCAACCGTCTTATCCATTTCTTTCTAGGCTTATGCAGCATTGCCTTTCCTCCGGGATAAAAATGCCTAGCTGGCGACTCTATTCATCTCCAGTGAGTTCACGGCTGTGTGTTCTCATTGTCCCTCTCGCCGACCGTTCGCGTCTGTACCTTTATCTGGGCCTGTCCCATCTATCGGGAGCGACAGCTTGGCGACTCTGCTGGGGACCCTTATATTGCAACCAGGGTTTCTGGTTCTTTTTGTGGGTTCCTCCTAGCGCTTGATTGATTTGTGTTTACTGGGGTGTTATGTGCTTATTTGTGTTTGTATATGTTTTATTTTTGCTTTATGTACAGCTACTTTACTGCTTTCTTTATTGCTTTTGTATATATCATACTGTCATGCTGCTGGCTGGATCTGGTCTTTGTTTTGGTGGGTGGGTGATTCATTGAGAGTTAAGGTCCTATACCTGGGACCTGAGTGACACCTAGGCTAGAGTGAATCATATTCTTTCCCATTCCATTTCGGTCTGGTGCGGGAATATGAAACACGGTTCAGATATGGGTTTCTTCTTGAGAACTCTGTGTTGCAGATTTCCTGCAATGCTAGGGCTATCTGGGAAGCCTGCTAAGTCTGGATGACCTTTAGTATTGACCTTCAGAAACTGAGGTGAATTAGAGGAGGAACTTTTATGGTTATTGTAAACACTGTACCTCCGGGTTAGAAGTGTTTACACTTCTCATAACTGATCCAAGTCTGAGGATCCTTGTTCTAGAACACCACCTGTGAGGGGGTTGGGCTATTTACAGGTTTGCAGGTACCTTGACCTCAGAATACCTTGTTGCTTTGATTGTTTAAGAATACTCCAATTTGGGACAGTTCTTGTGATTCTAAGACCCTGGACATGTGGCTCTTTATTTGAGTCCCCCACCTTGGTTACTGGATTTATAGACCTCCAACTGGAATTCTTGAACACACTTGGACCTATACCAGGGCATTTTGATCAGATCCAGCTCAGTCACAGACCCCTGCATTTCATTTGCATACATAATCATTGCATCATATTGACATTTGCTTATTTGTGTTTCAGGGTATCCATCTTCATTTGGTTTTGGTTTTGACCCCATCTTCAGTTTTGACTTGTCTTCATCAGCTATCTGCTTCAGTTATCACCTGCATCAGCCAGTCAGTGGACCACTTCTTCAGTATTATCATCAGCACCTGTCTCTACTCAGTCTCAGCATCATGGCTCCTAAAAAGAGCAACATCACCTATCACTTCTTCCAGCCAGAGATATCAGATATCAGGAGGATTCAAACCCTGATCACTCCAGATCACATACCATTGTTCAGGGAAAGTTATGGAGATATAATTGATATGGTCATGGATCTGGACCCATCACAGAGAAGCTTGATCCACACCTGCATTCAGTTTTATGATCCTCCACTGAGATGTTTTACTTTTCAAGACTTTCAGTTGGGCCCTCTATTAGAAGAATACTCATCATTGGTTGGTTTGCCTATCAAGGGTGGAATCCCTTTCAACCCTGAGATGGCCTTTCCTGCTAATGGAGAAGTAGCAAAGGCTTTGCATCTGGAACCTGTCCTGATTGAGCAGCATATGACTTCTAAAGCTGGGATCCCTGGTTTCCATCTGGATTTCTTGATCTCTCAAGCTACCCTGAAAGCTTCTCTAGGAGAGTGGAAAGCTGTTTGTGCTTTACTGGCCTTGAGTATATATGGAATTGTATTGTTTGCAGATGAGCCTCGATTCATTAGCAAGAATGAAATCCATCTGTTCATCTTGAAGAACCCAGTGCCAACTTTATTAGGGGATCTCTACTATTCAGTGCATCAGAGGAATGAAAAACAGAGGGGGAGATTAGTGAGGTGTTGTGCTCCATTGTTCCACACTTGGCTTCTCAGGCATTTGCCCAGGACAGATGCATTTCTGAACCCTCATCAGCAGAGCAACTGGGCTAAGAGACTCACTGCTCTAACTTCAGCAGATATCAGATGGTGCACTCAAAGCACCAAGGGCAGGGATATCATCACCAGCTGTGGGCATTTTCCTAATGTGCCTTTGGTAGGAGTTAAGGGCAGTATTAATTACAATCCTCTGCTGTTCAGAAGGCAACTGGGCTATGCACTGGTCCACACTCCTAGGGCACAGGACTTGGTTGAGACCCTCTATTGTGAGAACAAGATTAGTTTGACTGTTGTTAGGCAGGCAGCCTGGGCCTGGGATAATGTTCAAACCAAGGGAGTGACCATTCTGGGGAAATGTAATAATGTGGCATCAGCACAATATTATGAATGGTCCCGTGCCAGGGCCCAATTCTCTGGGATGCCCTTTACCATAGAAGACATGCCTGAGTCATCTTCAGCACCACCCCCTGCCACTATCAGTTTGGAGGAGTTTGAGAGCTTGAAAGAAAGGAATGAGAAGTTAACCCAGGCTTTGCAGAAGACCCTCCGGGAGAGGAGTGAAGGTATGAGGGAGATTGAGAGATTGGAGAAGTTGAGAGTGGAGCATTTGACTAAGATTGAAAAGTCTGGGGATTATATTAAAAAGTCTAAGGCTGGAGAGCAAATTCTGAAGAATGCTTGCAAGGAAGCCCAGTTCCAGAGAGCAAGGACAGACTTGTATTTGAAGGAGAGTCAAGCCCGGTGGGTCAGGATCACCGAGGCTCGTACTCTAGAGGACAAGAGAGTTCAAGACAAGATGGAACAACTAGAAGCTAGTGCAAAAAAACAGCAAGAAGCCCTGGCAGCAGCCCAGAGGGAGATATCAGAGCTGAAGATCAAAGCAGGGGTGAAGAGGTCCAAAGAACAAACTCAGCACAAGAAGCTAGCAGCAGCTGTTACGACCCGGAATCTCCTCATCAGGAATCTCACGGAGCGTCCGGCTGATCCTGTGACCGAAGCACTTCTCAAGGAAGTTCGTGAGGATGAGTTTGGTCTTGGTATTTGACCATTTGTTTGTTGTTGCTTTCCTTCCATGTACTTTTATTTTTCTTGTAATGTATTTTGACCCCATAGAGGGCTTGTGTTGTAAAAAGAACAAGTTGTATTATTTCACCTTCTGTAATATATTTGTGTCAGTTTGCTTCATCTGAGTTTTCTTCAAGCAACAACAACAGCATCTTCAAGGGTCTGGAAGGGTCAAAACTGAAGGCCAAACCGGATACCTTGGGAACAAATAAGCATAACTGCATTGCATGCTAACCCTTTTGTTTGTTTTGTAGGTTTTGTTTTGTTGTTGCTAACCTCTGTTGTGATGCCTCAGGAACTATTGCTAGGCACCGGGTATTTCCCCTCAACCGTCCGCACCGTTATCCAACCCGAAACAACCTTCTGGGAATTCAGATGGATCAGATGCAGCAGGACCTTACTGAGGTCAGAAATCAAATGGCAAATGAAAGGCTAGAAATGAGGAATCAAATGACTCAGTTTATGGAAGTTATGAACAACATGGCTCAGAGCCAGGAAAGATTGAGGGCCATGGTGGAAAGGCAAAATCAAGAGGATCCACATATAGGGACTGCCGGTACCAGTAACAATGAAAGGGTACAACCTCATGTCAACCCTCCGGTATTTGGACCACACCTCCATCCTGAGGTCAATATTCCTGCAAATGTTCAAGGGACTGCCACCGCAGCCAGGGTACTACAAGAAGATCCTCAGGAGGACCAATTCACAGTAATGGGCGCTGGGGAAGAAGCTTATGATAGAAGGTTGGATGAGATAGCTGAGAAGTTGAGGTCCTTAGAATCTCAAAACTCTTTGGGCTTCGATGTCATGGACATGGGCTTGGTAGACGGGGTCAGGATCCCCCATAAGTTCAAGCCTCCTTGCTTTGAAAAATACAACGGGACTTCATGCCCCCGGACTCATTTACAATCATTTCTGGGGAGGCTGAAGGCCTATACAATGGATGAGAAGCTCTGGATGTTCTATTTCGAAGACAGCTTAACCGGAGCGTCAAGAGAATGGTACTCTCACTTGACAAGGGCAACTATTAGATGCTGGAAGGACCTGGCAGAGGCCTTCATCAGACAGTATCAGTATAACTTAGACATGGCACCCAATAGGACCCTCCTAATGGGAATGTCACAGTCGTCAAGGGAAAGTTTCCGAGAATATGCACAGAGATGGAGGCAACTGGCTGCCGCTGTTCAACCACCTATGTCTGAACGGGAAATAGCAGATATGTTCATGAATACCCTTCAGGGAACTTATATTGACAGGTTGGCTGCTTTCTCTTCCACTAGCTTTGCAGATGTTGTCATAGCCGGGGAGAGAATTGAAAGCTTGTTAAAAATGGGAAAGATCTCGGACAACGGTGCAAGCTCGTCCAGTAGTACAAGAAAGCCTTTTGCAGGCCCGAGAAGAACTGGCGAGACCAATGCCATCCACACCAACAGGGGCAGGCCCCAATATGTTCACAGGTCAATAGCAGCAGTCACCATTCCTGCTCCAGCTCATCCTCAACCTGTCTATCAACCTCCGCTGCAAAACTATCAACAGCAACCTCAGTACCATCAGCAAAATCAGTATCCTCCAAGAAATTACAACAACAGCAACACCAACAACAACAGTCAACAGAGGCCATTTCAGCAGAGGCCATCTCAAGCTAACAGGGTGATCGATCCGATCCCTATGCCATATGCTACTCTGCTGCCACAACTCCTGAAACTCAACCTAGTTGAGCTAAGGACGTTGGCACCTCCAGACCCCAACAGTCTACCCAGGAACTATGACTCCAACGCTAGGTGTGCCTTCCATTCAAACGCACCTGGCCACAGTACAGAAAAGTGCAGAGCTCTGCATATGAAGGTACAAGACCTGGTAGACTCAAAAGCTCTGAATTTCGCACCACCACCCAATGTCAATAAGAACCCGATGCCAAACCACGGTGGTCCCAGGATTAACGCTATTGAAGAAGACAAACCGTCTTATTTAATAACCAGTGTGGGACAGATCAGGACACCATTGGTAGAAATCAAGGCTCAACTCCTGGAATGTCAAATGTTCCCGGGGTGTGAGTTGGGTTGTGCTTACTGCAATATCTCTGTAAATGGGTGCGATAATTTGAGGAATGGCATAGATGGCCTTATTCAGAGTGGCCAGCTTCAGATCACCACATCATTTCCAACAAATCCGACAATCTCATCAGCAGCGGTTTCAGAACCTCCTACAACTGCAACAACCATTGTTCCTGACAATTCTTCGGCTTCATCAACAAGTACTTCATCCATTATCTCAACTGATCAGTTCTCAACGAATCTTCCTTCTACAACTCCAGCACCACTCCATTTTGAAGCTCCTACAACAACAACATCCATTCTTCCACCATTATCTCCTACAACACCAGCAACAAATCATGAAGATGTCTCAACTGTCACCATATTCTACGATCCTGAAAACAACTCCGCCTACAACTCGGAAGGTGCTGCTCCCACTAGGGCACCAGTCACAATTTATTACGATCCACAGACTATCACAGTTTCTTCAACAGTCGCAGTCAGTCCAGTCACTATCACGGTGCCTGGACCAATACCTTATGAAAGCAGCAATGCCATCCCCTGGCATTACGGCTCTGACCTGTACTGTGAAGGACAAAGAATCACTTTTGAATCATCAACCCCTGCACTACAAATTGACAATGTGGGAGGAGGCGGAGGCTTCACCCGAAGCGGACGTCTTTTCGCCCCACAAGTTCAGAGACCCACTGCCGAAGCAGAAGCTGCTGCCAAGGCAAAAGGGAAGAGCCCTGTGCAGGAAGATCAAGCTGTTAAGGAAGCCTTGAAGACACCATTCGATCAAGAGGTTGATGAGTTCATGCGAATCATCAAAAAGAGTGATTATAAAATAGTGGATCAGCTTCATCAGACGCCTTCCAAGATCTCAATCCTATCATTGCTTATGTGCTCCGAAGCCCATCGGGATGCACTACTCAAAGTCCTGCACGCAGCTTACGTGCCTGAAGAGATCACTGTCAATCAGCTGGAGGCAGTAGTTGGAAATGTTAATGCTAGTCACGAACTAGGGTTCACCAATACTGATTTGACAACGGAAGGCCGCAACCATAACAAAGCCTTGCACATAACCATGGAATGCAAAGGTGCTGTCCTTTCCCATGTGCTGGTAGACACGGGGTCATCCCTTAATGTCCTACCTAAAAAGGCTTTGGTGAAGCTAGAATACGACGGATTGGCGTTGAGACCCAGCAACCTGGTGGTAAGAGCTTTTGATGGCTCAAAGAGATCGGTTCTGGGAGAGATTGAGTTACCCGTAACGATTGGCCCGCAGACCTTTAAAACTATCTTCTATGTGATGGACATTCAGCCCGCTTACAGCTGTTTGTTGGGTAGGCCATGGATTCACGCTGCTGGCGCCGTGACCTCTACCCTTCACCAGAAGTTAAAATATGAGTGGGAGGGTCAAATCGTTACAATCTGCGGAGAGGAGGACATTTTTGTCAGCCACCTGGCAACCTATAAGTACATTGAGATGGATGGGGAGATCCATGAAACAATGAGCCAGGGGTTTGAAGCCTTGAATGTGAATGAGACATCTGCTGTATCTGGTACTCCAATGTCATCTTACCAACAAGCCCGAAAGGTTGTTGAGGAAGGAACTGCCCAAGGCTGGGGCAAATTGCTATCGGTGGAGAAGAAAGAAGACAAATTTGGGTTGGGTTACAAACCAACTCAACAAGATCAAGCAGCGGCTGCGAAAGAGCCCAATTTTGTGAGTGGGGGGATGCTTACCCCTGATGCTATCAACTGTCTGGAAGACGAGCTGGAAGAGGAACGCAACCTGGAAAGCTGGATTCGTCCAAAGATCCCGGGGAGCAGTGTCTCGAACTGGTCTTCCCAGGAAATTATAAGAGTTACTCATGCAGAGTAATTATTATTTCCTGTATTTTTATAAGCATGCATCAAAGTCTTGCATCTTGCCCAAGATGACAAGACTCATTTTGTAATCGGGCCATCTGTACTTTTTGTGCAAACAAGATCAATTAATGAAATATCAGACATCTTTTTGCAAACGAGTCCTTTTCTTTTCGTTCACTGTTTTTCCATTTTTCTTTTTGTACAAAAAATAAATGGCGGTGTTTTCAAAATGACAACTTCATTCCACTTTTCTAAATAAAGATTAAAATCAAATCACTAAAATGAACAAACTTAACCCTTGCAGAGAGTGCCTTCCAGACAGCACCAACAACAGCACGGCTATGACTTCGTATGACTTTGACAATCCAATCAATCAAGCTGACGAAGGGGTTGAAGAAGAATATGAGCTTCCTGAAGAGCTAGCCAGGTTGTTGAGACAAGAGGAAAAGGTTATTACTCCTCACCAGGAGGAGGTTGAAGTGATCAATCTTGGTACAGATGAAGACGTGAAAGAAGTTAGAATCGGGGCCTGCCTGCAAGGCTCAGTGAAGAGACAACTGATTGATCTGCTTCAAGAGTATGTGGACGTGTTTGCTTGGTCGTATCAAGACATGCCAGGGTTGGATACCGACATTGTTGTGCACAAGCTGCCTTTGAGAGAAGGGTGCCCACCGGTCAAGCAGAAACTGCGCCGTACTCGTCCAGACATGGCAATGAAAATCAAGGAAGAAGTACAAAAGCAATGGGACGCCGGGTTCCTTGCTGTGACTAGCTATCCACCGTGGGTTGCTAACATAGTACCTGTGCCTAAGAAAGACGGCAAAGTAAGAATGTGTGTTGACTACCGGGATCTGAACAGAGCCAGCCCGAAAGATGACTTCCCATTACCTCACATTGATGTATTGGTGGATAACACGGCTCAGTTCTCGGTATTCTCCTTCATGGATGGATTTTCAGGATACAACCAGATCAAGATGTCACCTGAAGACATGGAGAAGACAACCTTCATCACACCCTGGGGCACGTTCTGCTACAAGGTAATGCCATTTGGGCTCAAGAATGCTGGTGCAACATATCAACGGGCTATGGTGACACTATTCCACGATATGATCCATAAAGAAATAGAATGTTATGTGGATGATATGATCGCCAAGTCCCTTACAGAAGAAGACCATCTGGTGAATCTGCTCAAGTTATTCAAGCGTCTGAGGAAGTATCAACTGAAGTTGAACCCCAACAAATGCACATTCGGGGTGCGATCCGGTAAGTTGCTGGGTTTTATTGTAAGCGAGAAGGGGATTGAGGTTGACCCTGATAAAGTCAAAGCCATCCAAGAGATGCCTGCACCGAAAACAGAGAAAGAAGTTCGAGGTTTCTTAGGACGATTGAACTACATTTCAAGGTTCATCTCCCACCTTACAGCAACCTGTGAACCCTTGTTCAAACTGCTAAGGAAAGAACAAACGGTCAGGTGGAACGAAGACTGCCAGAAGGCTTTTGACAAGATCAAAGAATATCTGCAAGAACCTCCAATCCTTATGCCTCCAGTTGAAGGAAGACCTCTGATAATGTACTTGACAGTATTAGAAGAGTCAATGGGGTGTGTGCTGGGCCAGCATGACGAGTCTGGTCGAAAAGAGTATGCAATATACTACCTAAGCAAAAAGTTTACCGACTGTGAACAACGTTATTCACTGCTCGAGAAAACTTGCTGTGCTTTAGCGTGGGCTGCTCGCCGACTGAGACAGTATATGTTGACCCACACTACCTTACTGATCTCAAAGATGGACCCAGTCAAGTACATATTTGAGAAGCCAGCACTTACCGGACGGGTTGCAAGATGGCAGATGATTCTCACAGAATACGACATCCAGTACACATCTCAAAAAGCCATCAAGGGCAGTGTACTATCTGAATATCTTGCTGAGCAACCCATTGATGACTACCAGCCTATGAGGTTTGACTTCCCTGATGAAGACATCATGTTCATTAAAGCAAAAGATCATGAAGAGCCTATTCACACTGAAGGGCCTGACCCGGAAGAAGAATGGACTATGATGTTCGACGGGGCTGTTAATATGAATGGTCGTGGCGTTGGCGCAGTACTCATTACGCCTAAAGGAGTTCACATGCCATTCTCGGCAAAACTCACTTTCAACTGCACTAACAACGAAGCTGAATACGAAGCTTGCATTATGGGTCTTGAGGAAGCCATTGACCTCAGGATCAAAACTTTGACTGTATTCGGGGATTCAGCTCTGGTAGTTAATCAAACCAACGGAAAATGGTACACCCACCAGGATCATCTGATACCTTACAGGGATTATACAAGGAGGTTATTGACTTTCTTCACAACAGTCAAGCTTGAGTATATCCCTCGGGACGAGAATCAGTTTGCAGATGCTCTTGCTACCATTTCATCCATGATCAAAGTTCAAGCTGCCAACTTTGTACCTCAAATTTCAGTGTCCAGACTTGATAGACCAGCATATGTATTTGCAGCGGATGTTGTCAAAGATGATAAGCCTTGGTTCCATGACATTAAGTGCTTCTTGGAGGATCAAACATACCCACCTGGGGCATCTTCCAATGATAAGAAGACTTTGAGAAGGCTTGCTGGTAGTTTCTTTCTGAACACTGATGGGTCTTTATACAAAAGGAACTTTGATATGATACTCCTCAGGTGTGTCGACAAGACGGAAGCAGATTTGTTGATGCATGAAGTGCACGAAGGATCTTTTGGTACCCATGCAGGAGGGCATGCCATGGCTAAGAAGTTGCTAAGGTCAGGTTACTACTGGATCACAATGGATGAAGACTGTTGTGCCTATGCCAGAAAATGCCACAAATGCCAGATCTATGCAGATAAAGTGCATGTACCTCCCAATCCTTTGAACATCATGTCTTCACCATGGCCCTTTGCCATGTGGGGCATCGACATGATTGGTAAGATTGAGCCAACTGCTTCAAATGGCCACAGATTCATCCTGGTCGCCATTGATTATTTCACCAAGTGGGTTGAAGCAGCCTCATATGCAAACGTCACAAGGCAAGTGGTAGCCAGATTTCTGAAAAGAGATATCATCTGTCGGTATGGAGTGCCCGAGCGAATCATTACTGATAATGGTTCCAACTTAAACAACCAAATGATGGCAGAGCTATGCCGGGACTTCAAAATCCAACATCACAATTCTTCTCCTTACAGGCCAAAGATGAATGGCGCTGTTGAGGCGGCAAACAAGAATATTAAGAAGATTGTGCAGAAGATGGTAGTCACCTACAAAGACTGGCATGAAATGCTACCATTTGCCTTGCATGGGTACCGCACGTCGATCAGGACATCCACTGGGGCAACACCGTATCAGCTTGTGTATGGTATGGAGGCAGTCCTACCTGTTGAAGTCGAATTACCCTCTCTGCGGGTACTAATGGATGTTAAACTGAGTGAAGCAGAGTGGGTTAGGGCCCGATACGAGCAACTGAGTCTGATTGAGGAGAAAAGGTTGGCTGCAATCTGTCATGGGCAGTTATATCAGAAAAGAATGAAGAAAGCCTTCGATCAGAAAGTCAGGCACCGAGAGTACCAAGTAGGAGATCTTGTGCTGAAAAGAGTCCTCCCTCCTCATACAGACCACAGGGGCAAATGGACTCCAAATTATGAAGGACCATTTGTTGTAAAGAAAGTTTTCTCTGGTGGAGCACTGATGCTCAGCACCATGGATGGTGAAGATTTCCCGTCCCCTGTAAATTCAGATGCAGTTAAAAAATACTTCGCATAAAAATGACCCGCTGGACACAAAAACAGAATGTAAGTCCAGGCAAAAATAGGGCATCCCGGCGAGTCAAAAACAGAATAAAAGACTCGGGCAAAAATAAGGGAAAATAAATAAAAATGTACACCCGCTGAGTTGAAAAGCCGCATTGGACAACTCAGGCAAAAATGGGTATCCCGATGGATTGAAAACCCGAAAGGGCGATCCATGCAAAATAAGGGAATAAGCGAACAACTGCATTCTGAATCCGTCTGTATCACTTGCAACTTGGAAGGCTTCAACAGAATCAAGCTTCAATCAGAATCGGCCTTTTTCAGAAAGCAAGACGAGAAGAACGTCATTGTCATACGAGTCATAGCAGAAGGGGAAGCTCCTTAAAGCGTCGTCAGCACTGCCAGCATTTTGTTTCTCAATTTATAACAATCTCCTTATTTTAGGAGATTTGTTTCCTTGACTGTATCTTGCCTATTCAGGGCACAAGAATTAATAAAATCAGATTTTTCAGTCATGTTTCGTCTTGTACATATTTCGTTTGCAAAGAATGTCTGATGTCTCTAAAACTAATTGCATAAGAATACAGATGCTTATCTTCAAAAGTAAAAACATGCTTGCAGGAAATATGCTTACTCTCAGAAGTATCCTAACTCCTATGACGGAATCCTGTAAGGGATACCTCGGGATTATCTTGTGCGTTTCTCCTTATCTTTGCAGGATTGCAGGTATCCAGAACGCAACCTGGGGCATGCAAGTTACATCCCAGCAAGCTGGCAAATCAACACTCAATTTTAGCACTCAAGTTGCTTTCTCCCCAGCTGAGTTTGCCTCTCACAACTCTCCCCAGCTGAGTTACCAACAATTCTCCCCAGCCATAGTACCAATCATTCTTCCTCAGTAAAATGCAGGAGTCAGGGAATTATCTCCCCACAGAATCTTCAGCCTCTATTCAGAAGAGCAACGCGGGAAAGGATCACAACAGAGTGAAGAAAGCTTCTACAAACCCCAGCTGGGCCTCTCATTTATTAGGATAGGTCTATCAGTGACCCGTATCCCCAAGCAAATATCATCTTATTAGATCTACCAATGATCTCCTCCCCAGCTGGGATGTCCATTTCAAACAGATCAACTAGGGATCTCTGCAGCAGCGGGATCCGAATCCCAGATTTGTGCCTCTTTGCACAATCATAGCATTTGCATCATATTCACCCACAAAGCGTAGCATTCCGTCTAAAACGGAGCATTACGGCAAAAATCCAACGCATAGCATAATCATAAGCCATGTTCTGAATCAACATCTGTGAATGATTACAGTTCATCAACATACAGAAGAAAAATCCCCACCAGAGTTACCAGCAAGAGCAGTTGCCTCACAAATCACAAACACCAGTATATACTCCTTTTGACACCCGTCCGTGTTATATCCCAGCAGAAAGCCAAAGACGTTCCCTTTGCACTCGCATATACTTATATACACTTTCCTGACACCCGGCCGTGTCACATCCCCAGCGCAGTCGCTTACACCTTCATCACCCATACACTTGTTATACTTTTCTCTCTCGACACTCGTCCGTGTCGCCCTCCCCAGCAGTTAAACACTCATCTATATATACTCATGATACACCTATACAGATACTCGTCCGTATCTTATACACAACACTTATCTCCCCACAGATTCGACAATAGTCCTTGTTCTTTGTTAACCAGTTGGTACTCGTCCGTATCATCATCTCAGAACATTGCGTCTAGTGTTTGTTTCTACATGATACTCGTCCGTATCATAGTCTTGAGGATGCTCGTCCGCATCTTTAATCCATACACTGTGTCAAACACTTATGTCTTCTTGAATATAGACCCTCGTCCGTGTCTACTATTCCCCAGAAGAGTCCCTTCAGATGCAACACTTGTCCGTGTTCTCTGTTAACCCGTTGATACTCGTCCGTATCATCATCTCTGAGCACGTGTCAATTTGTTTCTACCTGATACTCGTCCGTATCATAGTCTTAAGGATGCTCGTCCGCATCTTTAATCTATACACAGCATCTAAACACTTGTACTTTCTCTTCTTGGTTGTAGATACTCGTCCGTGTTTACTATATCCCCAGTAGATTGCAAACAAATTTTCCTTTTTATCTGACACTCGTCCTGTGTCATGATAAACCCTGAGAGCAGCCGTACCCTGCTGAGTGGTCGTCCTCCACTTCTTGATGGTCGTCCTCCATCATGCTCGTCCGATGGCCGTCCCCATCGTTGTTTTAGCAGCCGTCCCCTGCTAGGTGGTCGTCCTCCACCTTTTGATGATCGTCCTTCATCATTTTATCCAATGGCCGTCCCCATTGTTGATCCTGGTTATCTGGCATTCGTCCTATGTCATGAGAAACCTCGAGAGCAGCCGTACCCTGCTGAGTGGTCGTCCTCCACTTCTTGATGGTCGTCCTCCATCATGCTCGTCCGTTGGCCGTCCCCATCGTTGACCTTTTATCCGATGGCCGTCCCCATCGTTGATATTTTCGGCAGCCGTACCCTGCCAGGTGGTCGTCCTCCACCTTTGATGGCCGTCCCCATCATAATTCCTTTATTTCCCAACAGAGCAGCCGTACCCTGCTAGGTGATCGTCCTTCACCTTTGATGGCCGTACCCCATCATCTGTTTATTTCATTTATTCTTTAACCCGATGGCCGTCCCCGTCGTGGTCCCTTTTCCTTTTTAGCCCGATGGCCGTCCCCATCGTTGGTTGCTTTACCTTTGTGAACTTGATGGCCGTCCCCGTCATGTTTCATTAACCCCGGAGATTTTTGCAGTTTTATCGTGATGGCCGTCCCCATCATATATTTCATTTTTTCCCAGCTAGTCGGTCGTCCCCGTCTTAGCTTTATTCTTTTATCCCCAGCATGTCGGCCGTCCCCGTCATTGCTTTATTTTCTGCACTTTACCCAGCAGTCGTCCTCTGCTCGACGGTCGTTCTCCGTCGCCTACACTTTACAATATACTTTATTTACAATCTATACCCCTTTTCTTCTTCATTCTGTGAGTGCAAATTTTGGACTGTCTTTGGTATTCAACCACAAGTTATCTCGCTTGCCTGTTAAGCCGTCGCTTACAACCTGCACATTTGCCCTCACCCATTTCACCATGGCTTGTGATCATTTCATATGCATAAATACAATCATATCCCCTCATATCCCATTTTTGATTCACTGCATAGTTCCTAAGTCATCTGCACCTAGGGTTTGTGATCTGAGCAATCCAAGAGCCTCTTGAGCCACTCCAAAGGCAACCAATCACTTCAAAGGGATCCATATGTGTTCATCTATCATATTACATCCTCTCAAGGTCAAGATTTCAAAAGAATCACAAGAACTAGGGTTTGGATGGATGCAGAGCCAGGTTTGACTGCACAGTTGACTTAAAAATTAGGGTTTTGGTTTCAGAGGCCATAACTCCAAATTTTTTGGTCATTCTTGTTTCCATTGGTCTCTATATGGTATAGGGAGTATGCATATCAATTTTCATGAAGAAATTCCTTGGGGAAGTCATCTGATCAAGAGTTGACTTTCTGGACAAGTCAGTGCAAAATCAGGGCATCTGAGGCCCCCAATGACCCAACCAATGGGTGATCTTCATCATTTTGAGTGTATATGATCTTTATTTGATCATGGAAGAGGGTTGAAGTTCATAGAAATCAAGAATTTGGAAGTTTTGCAAATGTTGACTTTTTGGGCATAGTTGACTTTTCAAGAATGCTTCATTTTAGGTCATTTTTCAAGCCTTGATTCTTGATCCAAAAATGCTTCAAATGGAAAAACTTTGGTCATGAAAGTTGTAGATTACATCTTTCCCTTTTCAAAAAGTACAAGAACATGATCAAATTCTTCTTGGATCAAAAGTTATGGTGTGACAAAGTTGGCAAAAATCATTGATTTTCAAGTTATGCACCAAGTGTGAAAATTGCAAAATCATGTACCAAGGCAAATTGCAACTTCCAATTGGCATCAAACCCTCACATAAACATCATGTAAGTCCTAAAATTCAGAATGGACTAGGCATTGCTCATGTTTCATGGCTTTTGGGACAAGATCTTTCCATGTGAACCATAAAGCAACAACTTGCAAAAACTCATGATCACACTTCCTACAACTTGCAACCTTGGATGCTGACTTTGGCTAGCCTTTCCCCTCACCCTTGCTGCGCAGCCCATGCTTTGTACTAGCCTAGATCATGAGCCATACTTCTCTTACACAAAAGGTGGACTTTGAGCAAAAGCAAACTTACCAATCACTATAGGCCAGGTCACATCATCTGACCTATAGGATTAAAATACAATATCCCTTGGCAAGCAAAAGATATGAAGAAGTAAGGCTGAAACACTTCACAACAACACATTCACAAAACACACCCTAGCTGCATTTTGCTTCGAATCTCTCTGCCCAGCCACAAAACACTCAAACCATTTTCACCATTCAACTCACCATGCCTCATTGAGTAGAAACCAGCAAGAACACAAGCCTGAAACAAGCTGTAACCCCACTGCACCATTTTCATTCCAACTTGCAGTTTCATTCGAAACTCTCTCCACAGCTCACAAACATCAGAACAAACTCCATAGACCTTCTCCATTCATCATCTGGATCGCAAACAACCCTTCACCATTGCCAGAAACAGCCTGAAACTCCATTGCCATTTTCAACTGAGCTTGAGCAGAAGCTGCTCAAACTCTTCATTCAGCCAACATAAATTCCTCTTGAGCATTCAAGCATCACCAGAGGGTTAAGTGGAGTGGTTTTCATCAAGAGGAGAGGCCAGAAAGTCATCAGAGTGAAAGCTTCGAATCTCAGGTAGTTCAAGAATTATTTTTCCAGAAATCGTTTTTCATGTTATAAACTTGTTCTCTATGCTTCACTGAGTATCCTGGTGCTTTTGGTTTTTGAAATGGTGTTGAAATGAGTATTTAATTAGCTTCTGAAACTCTGTGACCTAGAAATTTGTTTTGTTCGATTCATGAATTCCAGGAAGAATAAATTGGTTTTGAGTGAGGGTTATGATTCGTGAGTGATTGGGATTCATTTCCATGTTTTTAGGTTTTGTTTTTGTTACGTTTTGAGGGAGTTTGGAGATTTTCAGGTGGACTCCCCACCGGAGAAGACGACCGGAGGTCTTCTCCGGCCACCTGAAAAAGATTAGGGTTAACCAGCGTAATTAATGCAAGTTTGAATTTGGACCATAGGATGCCTTTGACTGGTTGACTCCCCGCGCGAATGGAAGGTCCAGATGCGTTCATTAGCCCTAATCCACGTGTTTTATTTAATTAATCCATAATTAATTTAATTAACTCAGAAAGAACCACAGCCCTTGGATAGCGCGCGTGGTCAATGCATTTGAATCCAGACCCAATCCTGGCCCTTCCTTCTGTTGACTTTCCATTTATTTTGTTTTAATTTCATTTCTTTTCATTTAACTTGCACAATTAATTAAAAATAGCAAAAATGTCTTAAAAATTATGAAACTTTTTCATAAAAGTTTTATTAATTTTTAAGACCCAAAAATATTTTTATTTTTATTTTTATCATTAAAAAAGTATTTTTACATATTTAAAAGATTATTTTTAATTGATTAATGAAAATTAATTTATTAAAAATACTTTTAGGTATTTAAAAATCACCAAAAAATTCATGAAATGTTCTAAGACATTTAGAAACATTGTCCAACCTTCAAACCAAATTTCTTTTTTGATCTTGATGCATTTTGAGAATTTTCCATTGAATTAAATCATTTTTTGTGCATTAATTTGATCATAAGTTCAAAAAATCATTTCTGCCTATTTGAGAAGAGTTGGACATTGATTCTTTTTGCATTGTTTTGTGTTTAGCATGTAGTTTCTAGGATTAAATGGCCATGACTTTATTCCTCATTTTTCATTTGTTTGGCATTTCTTTTGTTTAGGAACCCTAAAAACCCTAATAACTTAGAAAAATCACAACTTGAGATTGGTTAAGAGTTGAGACCTCCCCTTTGGACTTTGGTTTAGTATAGGTTTAGGGTTTCTTTGAGTGGCATTTTCCATTTTTTATCTTAGGGTTTGTTTCTGTTTTTGGTTTTTTGTTTGTTGATTGATCCATAAACCCTAATTTGGGCTTTCATATGCATCCATCTTGCATCTTCTTGCATAACATGACTTGCCATGCCATTCCATGCCTCCATTTGATTCATTTGACATCATAAGACATATAGAAAGCATGTGTTATCATTGCATCTTGCATTTTCCATGTTATATGTCATGTGCACTTCATAACTTTTCATGTATGTTCATGTGTTCTAACTTGTTTCATTTGCATTCATGATCTTGTATGAACATCTCCATGCCTTGCCTCATGTTCATAGCACTCCATAGCATCATTATCACCATCAACATGCTTCTGGTTTTGTTTATCATCATGTCATCTCATCCTATTTTGCATTGCATTGCATCTCTCTTCTAACATTTCAGGTGGTAAGTGATGTTGAGAAGTGAATTTGCCTTCACTTCTCATAACTTTTCTTTTCATCTCCCTTGCATCCATTGCTTCATTTTTGTTTGTGTTTGAGTTTGAGCTTGCTCATCCTTGTTCTTCTTGTTTTCTTTCTTCAAGTGACTTGACTTCTTGAATGAAGCAAGTCACTTTGCTTCTCTTGATCCTGTTCATCTGCTTCCTGGTGGTTCCATTGAAGATTTCTCTTGCAAACCTCACAAACCTTAGGAACAACCAAGCATGACAATGATTAGGGTTTTGATTAGTCTCCCCTCTTAGTTTTACCTTTGTGTCTCATTGAGTCTTCTCTTCTCACTTCATAATCAGGGACTAAACCCTAAAGGCTTTAAGGCTTTGTGATTAAGCTTATGTCTGCATCCTTCTCTTAGGATGGAGTGTATAACTTTAATCCTAAGTGTTAAACCCTTAATGTGTTTAAATCTCTTAATCAATCCACTTAATAATCATCAAGACATCACACTTGTAACTTGGGCCTTGCATTAGGGTTCTAATTCTTCCTTAAATGGTTAAGAAGGACTAACCCTAGTGTTAATGGACAAGTCCCTCTCAAGTTGTCTTACAAACCCTAAAAATCACTTCATCATCTTATCATTAAATAAAATCCATCTAATAAAGACTTGTTTTGTCATGAGTTTAATCCCTAATCACGGATTAAGTTGAGGAGCATTCCTCAGCTTAAACATTCTCATCTATTATCCTTCTATTAGGATGGTGTAATGAGTCTGTTTAATCTTTGATTATGGCTTAATCTCATTACTCAACACTAAACAAAAACAACAAAAATATCTAATTAATCACAAGTAGGTTAATGATCTTAATCCTACACCAAAGGTGTTTAAGTGTGAGAAGCTGACTTCACACTTAAGGTATTCTCATTACCCCTAATCAGAGGGAAGATGTGATGAGTTTACTAAATCCATTGGTTTAGACTTAAGCTCATTAACTTATGACAAAATCCAAAAACAATAAAAGACTGAAAACACAAAAACAAACAATAATCGTCTCCTCCGGGATTCTTTTCTCATCTCATTCACTCACAAACGAGAACTCGCTTCTTCCGTCTAATGCAAGACAGTTTGTATCTGTGCCATACAGATCATACACTTGAGCATAGGCAAGTAAGCAGTTCACAAAAGTCTCTGTATATTCCCCCTCCTTCTAGCCTCATTCTTTTAGCCTCATGATCTTGAGCATTTCACTCTTATCCTTACACTGACACTTTCATACTTCATATTACACTTCACTTCTTTTACACTGACACCTGTACATCCTGTTCCAGCTCTTTTATACACCAATTGCACTAACACTACCCCTTTAAAACACAAATCTTTTGAGCGTGGATCCCGTCGAGTACGGCGGACAATCTGGGTGCTAATACCTTCCCAGGTTGTAACCGACCCCCTTTCTCAGTCTCTCTGGTTCGCAACCGTCTTATCCATTTCTTTCTAGGCTTATGCAGCATTGCCTTTCCTCCGGGATAAAAATGCCTAGCTGGCGACTCTATTCATCTCCAGTGAGTTCACGGCTGTGTGTTCTCATTGTCCCTCTCGCCGACCGTTCGCGTCTGTACCTTTATCTGGGCCTGTCCCATCTATCGGGAGCGACAGAGTGCCCTGAATTGGCAAGATATAGTCAAGGAAACAGATCCCCTGAAATGAGGAAATCGTTACAAATTGAGAAACAAAAAGGTGTTGGCAATGTTGATGACACTTCAAGGAGCTTCCCTTTTGCTATGACTCGTATGACATTCGACGTTCTCCTCGTCTTGCTTTCTGAAGAAGGCTGATTCTGACCGACGCTCGAACTTTTCGATGCTTACCAAGTTGTAAGTGATACAGACGAATTCAGAATGCAGTTGTTCGCTTATTCCCTTATTTTGCGTGGATCACCCTTTCGGGTTTTCAATCCACCGGGATACCCTTTTGTGCCTGAGCTGTCCAATGTGGCTTTTCAACTCAGCGGGTGTACACATTTATTATTTATTTTCCCTTATTTTTGCCCGAGTCTTTCATTCTGTTTTTGACTCGCTGAGATGCCCTATTTTTGCCTGGACTTACATTCTGTTTTTATGTCCAGCGGGTCATTTTATGCGAAGTATTTTTTAACTGCATCTGAATTCACAGGGCACAGGAAGTCTTCACCATCCATAGTGTTGAGCATCAGTGCTCCACCGGAGAAAACTTTCTTTACTACGAATGGCCCTTCATAGTTCGGAGTCCACTTGCCCCTGTGGTCTGTATAAGGAGGGAGGAGTCTTTTCAGCACAAGATCTCCTACTTGGTACTCTCGGAGCCTGACTTTCTGATCGAAGGCTTTCTTCATTCTTTTTTGATACAACTGCCCATGACAGATTGCAGCTAACCTCTTCTCTTCAATCAGATTCAGTTGTTCGTATCGGGATCGGACCCATTCTGCTTCATTCAGTTTAACATCCATCAGTACCCGCAGAGAGGGTAATTCAACTTCAACAGGTAGGACTGCCTCCTTACCATACACAAGCTGATACGATGTTGCCCCAGTGGATGTCCTGATTGACATACGATACCCATGCAAGGCAAATGGTAGCATTTCATGCCAATCTTTATAAGTAACCACCATCTTTTGTACAATCTTCTTGATATTCTTGTTAGCTGCCTCAACAGCTCCATTCATCTTTGGCCTGTAAGGAGAAGAATTGTGGTGTTGGATTTTGAAGTCCCGGCATAGTTCTGCCATCATTTTGTTGTTTAAGTTGGAACCATTATCAGTGATGATTCGCTCGGGAACTCTATACCGACAGATAATGTCTCTCTTCAGAAATCGGGCTACCACTTGCCTTGTAACATTTGCATATGAAGCTGCTTCAACCCACTTGGTAAAATAGTCAATGGTTACCAGGATGAATCTGTGGCCATTTGAAGCAGTCGGTTCAATCTTGCCGATCATATCAATTCCCCACATGGCAAAGGGCCAGGGTGAAGACATCACATTCAGAGGATTGGGAGGCACATGCAATTTATCTGCATAAACCTGGCATTTATGGCATTTTCTGGCATAGGCACAACAATCTGCATCCATTGTGATCCAGTAATAGCCTGATCTTAGCAACTTTTTAGCCATTGCATGCCCTCCTGCATGGGTACCAAAGGATCCTTTGTGCACTTCGTGCATTAACAAGTCTGCTTCTGTCTTATCAACGCATCTGAGAAGTACCATATCAAAGTTTCTCTTGTACAGGGAACCGTCAGTATTCAGGAAGAAACTACCAGCTAGCCTTCTTAATGTCTTCTTGTCATTGGAAGATGCCCCAGGTGGGTATGTTTGATCCTCCAAGAAGCACTTGATATCATGGAACCAAGGATTATCATCTTTAACAACATCTGCTGAGAACACGTATGCTGGTCTGTCAAGTCTGGACACTGAAATCCGAGGCACAAAGTTGGCAGCTTGAACTTTGATCATGGAGGAAATGGTAGCCAGAGCATCTGCAAACTGATTTTCATCTCGGGGGATATACTCAAGCTTGACCGTTGTGAAGAAAGTCAATAACCTCCTTGTATAATCCCGGTAAGGTATCAAATGATCTTGGTGGGTGTACCATTTGCCGTTGGTTTGATTAATTACCAGAGCTGAATCTCCGAACACAGTCAAAGTCTTGATTCTGAGGTCAATGGCTTCCTCAAGACCCATAATGCAGGCTTCGTATTCAGCTTCGTTGTTAGTGCAGTTGAAGGTGAGCTTTACTGAGAAAGGCATGTGAACTCCCTTAGGTGTAATGAGTACTGCACCAACACCACGACCATTCATGTTAACAGTCCCATCAAACATCATAGTCCATTCTTCTTCCGGGTCAGGCCCTTCAGTGTGAACAGGCTCTTCGTGATCTTTTGCTTTTATGAACATGATGTCCTCATCAGGGAAGTCAAATCTCATAGGCTGGTAATCATCAATGGGCTGCTCAGCAAGATAATCAGACAATACACTGCCTTTGATGGCCTTTTGGGATGTGTACTGAATGTCATACTCTGTGAGGATCATTTTCCATCTTGCAACCCGTCTAGTAAGTGTTGACTTCTCAAAAATGTACTTAACTGGGTCCATCTTGGAGATCAACAAAGTGGTGTGGGTCAACATATACTGCCTTAGTCGGCGAGCAGCCCACACTAAAGCACATCAAGTTTTCTCGAGTAGTGAATAATGTTGTTCACAGTCGGTAAACTTTTTGCTTAGGTAGTAAATTGCATACTCTTTTCGACCAGACTCGTCATGCTGGCCCAACACACACCCCATTGACTCTTCTAATACTGTCAATTACATTATTAGAGGTCTCCCTTCAACTGGAGGCATAAGGATTGGAGTCTCTTGCAAGTATTCCTTGATTTTGTCAAAAGCCCTCTGGCAGTCTTCGTTCCACCTGACCGTTTGTTCTTTTCTTAACAGCTTGAACAAAGGCTCACAGGTTGCTGTAAGGTGAGATATGAACCTTGAAATGTAGTTCAATCTACCTAGAAACCCCCGAATTTCTTTTTCTGACTTCGGTGCAGGCATTTCTTGAATGGCTTTAACTTTATCAGGGTCAACTTCAATCCCTTTTTCGCTTACAATAAATCCCAGCAGCTTACCAGATCGCACCCCAAATGTGCATTTGTTGGGGTTTAACTTCAATTGGTACTTCCTCAGACGCTTGAATAGTTTTAACAGATTTACCAGGTGGTCTTCTTCTGTGAGGGACTTGGCAATCATGTCATCCACATAACATTCAATTTCTTTATGGATCATGTCATGGAATAATGTTACCATAGCCCATTGATAAGTGGCACCAGCATTCGTCAGTCCGAATGGCATCACCTTATAACAGAACGTGCCCCAGGGCGTGATAAAAGTTGTCTTCTCCATGTCTTCAGGTGACATCTTGATCTGATTGTATCCTGAAAATCCTTCCATGAAGGAGAACACCGAGAACTGAGCCGTATTATCAACCAATACATCGATGTGAGGTAATGGGAAGTCATCTTTCGGGCTGGCTCTGTTCAGATCCCGGTAATCCACACACATCCTTACCTTGCCATCTTTCTTAGGCACAGGTACAATATTAGCAACCCACGGCGGATAGCTAGTCACAGCAAGGAACCCGGCGTCCCACTGCTTTTGTACCTCTTCTTTGATCTTCATTGCCATATCCGGGCGAGTACGGCGCAACTTCTGTTTTACCGGCGGGCAGTCTTCTTTTAAAGGAAGCTTGTGCATGACAATGTCGGTGTCCAACCCTGGCATATCCTGATAAGACCAAGCGAAAACATCCACATATTCCCGGAGCATGTCAATCAGTTGCTCTTTTACTGAATCTTGTAGGCAGGCCCCGATCTTAACCTCTTTCACGTCTTCTTCCGTACCAAGATTAACCGTTTCAATCTCCTCCTGATGAGGAGTGATAACCTTCTCCTCTTGCCTTAACAACCTGGCTAGCTCTTCAGGTAGCTCATAATCTTCTTCAACCCCTTCATCAGCTTGATTGATTGGATTGTCAAAGTCATACGAGGTCATAGCAGTGTTGTTGTCGGTGCAGTCTGAAAGGCACTCTCTGCAAGGGTTTAGATTGGTTTATTTTAGTGATCAATTTTAATCTTGTTTAGAAAAAGTGAAATGAAGTTATCATTTTGAAAACATTGCCATTTTATTTTTGTACAAAAATAAAAATGAAAAGACAGTGAGCGAAAAAGGAAAAGACTCATTTGAAAAAGATGTCCGATATTCATTGATTAATCCATTTGCACAAAATTACAAGATGGCCCGATTACAAAATGAGTCTTGTCATCTTGGGCAAGATGCAAGACTTGATGCATGCTTAAAAATACAGGAAATAATAATTACTCTGCAGGAGTAACCCTTATAATTTCCTGGGAAGACCAGTTAAGGACTTGGCTCCCCGGGATCCTTGGACGTATCCAGCTCTCCAGGTTGCGGTCGCTTTCCTCCTCGTCTTCCAAGTTGTTTACAACATCTGGGGTGAGCATTCCCCCGCTGACAAAATTGGGCTTCTTGGTAGCCTCTGATTGATCTTGTTGAGTTGGTATGTAACCCAACCCAAATCTGTCTTCTTTCTTCTCTACGGACAGCAGCTTGCCCCAATCTTGGGCAGTACCCTCTTCAACAACCTTCCGGGCTTGCTGATAAGACGTTATCGAGGTTCCCAGTACAACAAATGCTTCATTAATGTTCAGGGCCTCAAACCCCTGGCTCATAGTTTCTTGGATCTCTCCATCCATTTCTATGTACTTGTACGTAGCTAGATGGCTAACAAAGATGTCTTCTTCCCTACAAATGGTGATGATCTGGCCTTCCCACTCGAATTTCAGCTTCTGGTGAAGGGTAGACGTAACAGCGCCAGCGGCATGGATCCAGGGTCTACCCAACAAACAGCTGTAGGCCGGCTGAATGTCCATCACATAGAAGGTAGTTTTAAAAGTCTGCGGGCCAATCATCACAGACAGATCAATCTCACTAAGCACTGATCTTTTAGAGCCATCAAATGCTCTCACCACCAAATTACTCGGACGCAATGCCAAGCCATCATACTCCAGCTTCACCAAGGCTTTCTTTGGTAGAACATTGAGCGACGACCCAGTGTCCACCAGCACATGAGATAGAACAGCACCTTTGCATTCCAAGGTGATATGTAAAGCCTTGTTGTGGTTACGTCCCTCCATTGTTAAGTCAACATTGGTAAAGCCCAGTCCATGACTGGTGTTGACATTTGCCACAACGGTTTCTAGCTGATTAACAGTGATCTCCTCTGGCACGTATGCTGCGTGCAGGACTTTCAATAATGCATTCCTGTGAGCTTCAGAACACATCAACAGTGATAATATGGAGATTTTTGAGGGAGTTTGGTGAAGCTGATCCACCACCTTGTAATCACTCCTCTTTATGATTCTCATGAACTCGTCTACATCTTGCTCAAAAGATGTCTTCTGAGTTTCTCTTACAATTGGCTCTTCAGGTACCACACTCTTTCCTTTTGCTTTGGCAGCAGCTTCTGCTTCAGCATTAGGTCTTTGTACTTGTGAGGCAAAAAGACGTCCGCTTCTGGTGAAGCCTCCGCCTCCCCCAACATTATCAATTTGTGGAGAAGAGGTTGAAGAATTCAGAGTGATTTTCTCTCTGTTGCAGTAGAGGTCAGAGCCATAATGCCAAGGTATGGCATTACTGCTTTCATAAGGAACTGGTCCAGGTACCGTGATAGTAACTGGACTGACTGCTGCGGAGGAGGGTACTGTAACGATGTGTGGATCAAAGTAAATTGTGACTGGTGACCTGGCAGGAGGTGCCACTGTTTGTTGTTGAAAATTGTTGTTTGGAGGAACATTTGATGGATCATAGTAAATGGTGACTGTTGAGACATCTTCATTAATTTCTGTTGGCGTTGTAGGAGATTCTGCTGGTAAAATGGATGTTGATGTTGTAGAAGAAATGGTTGTTGAAATCTGACTTGTTGAAGTGATGGACAGAGCCATTGCTGATGATATTGATGAATCAGTTGGAATGATTGTTGCTGCTGTTGTAGAAGAATAAGGAATTGTTGTCAAAGGAATTGTTGGATTTGTAGGCGCCGTTGTTGAGATCTGAAGGATACCATCCTTGATAAGACCATCTATGCCGCTTCTCAAATTTTCACACCCGTTGACTGCAATGTTGCAATACCCACAACCGAGCTCACACCCGGGAAACACCTGGCACTCTAGAAGCTGAGCTTTAATTTCGACCATAGGTGTTCGAATTTGTGCAACACTGGTGATCAGAGTAGATGGTTTGTCTTCCTAGATGGCATTAATCCTCGGCCCACCATGGTTGGGCATAGGATTTCTGTTGACATTTGGAGGAGGTGCGAAGTCGAGGGCTTTAGAATCCACCAGATCTTGAACTTTCATTTGCAATGCCCTGCATTTCTCAGTATTGTGGCCAGGTGCATTGGAGTGGAAAGCACATCTGGCATTGACATTGTAATTCTTAGGGAGATTGGAGGGATCTGGTGGTGCCAATGTCCTTAACTCAACCAAGTTAAGTTTCAGGAGTTGTGGCAATAAAGCAGCATAAGGCATAGGGATAGGGTCAATCACCCTATTTTCCTGTGATGGTCTTTGTTGGAAGGGTCTTTGCTGTTGATTGCTGTTATTGTGGTTGTAGGTTCTCTGTGGCGGATACTGAACTTGTTGTTGATAATGTGGTTGTTGTGGTTGTTGATATGCTGGTTGCTGAGGAATCGGAGCTGGAATAGTGACAGCTGCTACTGATCTGTGAACATACTGAGGTCTGCCCCTGCTGGCATGAATGGCATTTGTCTCACCGGTCCTTCGAGGTCCTACAAAAGGCTTCCTGGGATTACTAGACGAACTTGCACCATTATCAGAAATTTTGCCCATTTTTAGCAGACTTTCAATTCTTTCACCGGCTATAACTACGTCTGCGAAGCTGGTAGAAGAAAAGGCAGCCAACCTATCAATGTATGTTCCTTGCAAAGTATTCATGAACATGTCGGCCATTTCTCTTTCCGACATGGGTGGTTGGACAGCAGCAACAAGCTGTCTCCACCTTTGGGCATATTCCCTGAAGCTTTCTCTGGAGGATTGAGACATTCCCATCAGGAGGGTCTTGTTAGGAGCCATGTCCAGATTGTATTGGTACTGCCTGATAATGGCTTCAGCTAGGTCCTTCCAGCATCTGATAGTAGCTCTGGTCAAGTGTGAATACCACTCTCTTGAAGCTCCAGTCAAACTGTCTTCAAAATAGAACATCCACAGCTTTTCATCCATGGTATATGCTTTCAGCCTCCCCAGAAAAGACTGCAGGTGAGTTCGTGGACAAGAGGTTCCATTGTATTTCTCAAAGCATGGGGGTTTGAACTTGTGGGGAATTCTCACCCCATCCACTAACCCCATATACATTACATCGAAGCCCAAGGAGTTTTGAGACTCCAGAGATCTCAACTTCTCAGCAATTTCATCAAACCTCCTATCATAGACTTCGTCTCCAGCTCCCATGACAGTGAACTGCTCTTCTTGGGGGTCTTCTTGTAAAATCCTCTCCCCAGTAGTATTTCCTTACACATTTCCCGGGATGTTGACTTCCGGATATAAATGAGGTCCAAATACAGGAGGATTAACATGAGGCTGACCCCTTTCATTATTGCTTGTTCCTCCAGTCCCAGGATGAGGTTCCTCGGGAGTTTGTCTTTCTACTAATGCCCTCAGCCTTTCCTGACTCTGGGCTAAGCCAATCATCACAGTCATGAATTGGGCCATTTGGTTTCTCATCTCCACTCTTTCATTAGCCATCTGGGTCCTGACCTCAGTCAGGTCTTGCTGTACTTGCTCCATTAGAATACCCGGAAGGTTGTTGCGAGTAGGATACCGGTGTGCACGGTTGACAGGGAACACTCTTCTGCGAGCAATATTTCCTGAAGTCAAAGCAAAGTTAGAAACAAACAAATGACAAAAACCTACAAAACAAAACAAAAGTTAGTATGCAATGCAATATGCTTATTTATTTTCCAAGGTATCCGGCTTGGTTCTTGGTTTTGACCTTTCCAGACCTCGAGGAAGATGCTTTGATGTTGCTTGAGAAAAAGAAAACCCAAATGGAAACAAACTAACAGATATATTACAAATGGTGAATCATACATAGTTTGTTTTACATCACATGCCCCTAGGGGGTCAAAATACATCAAAATAAAAAGTACATAAGATGGAAATGAACAACAAGCAAAGAAGTCAAACATCTAATCCAAACTCATCCTCCTTAACCTCCTTCAGAAGTGCCTCAGTTACTGGACTAGCTGGATGCTCTGTAATAGTCCTGATGAGGAGGTTTCTGGTGGCAATGGCAGTGGTCAGCTTCTTGTGCTTGTCCTGGTCCTTTGACCTCTTCAAACCATCCCTAAGCTTCAACTCTGAAATATCCTTCTGGGTTGCCAGCAAAGCTTCCTGCTGCTTCTTTTCATTGGCCTCTAACTGTTCAATCCTGGCTTGAGTTCTCTTATCTTCTTGTGTCCGGGCTTCAGTGATCCTGACCCACCTAGCCTGACTTTCTTGCAGATAGAGATCAGTCCTAGCCTTCTGAAGCTTGGCCTCTTTACAGGCATTTTTCAATATTTGCTCCCCAGCTCTTGCCTTTTTGATGTAGTCCTCTGTCTTCTCAATCTTGGCTAGATGCTCCACCCCAAGCTTCTCCAACCTCTCAATGTCCAGACGACCATCACTCCTCTCCCAGAGGGTCTTCTTCAGAGCTTGAGACAGATTCTCATTCCTTTCCTTTAGCTTCTCAAATTCTTCCAGGCTGACAGTGGTTGCTGGCTGTACTGTGGATGATCCAGGTATATCCTCAATGGTGAAAGGCATTCCAGTAACCTGAGCTCTAGCATGGGACCAATCATAGTACTGAGCTGAAGCAACATTATTGCACCTTCCAAGAATAGCCATCCCCTTTGTCTGGATGTTGTCCCAAGCCCAAGATGCTTGTCTGACAGCAGCTAGATTAGGTTTTATTTCACAATACAAGGTCTCAGCCAAATCTTGCATCCTATGAGGGTGAATCAAAGCATAGCCCAGTTGTCTCTTAAACAGCAAAGGATTGTAATTGATGCAACCCTTTACTCCTATCAGAGGTACATTTGGGTATTGTCCACAACTAGTGATTATGTCCTTGCCTTTGGTGCTCTGGGTGCACCATCTGATGTCATCTGAAGTCAAAGCAATAAGTCTCTTAGCCCAATTCTTTTGTTGGTGAGGATTCAGGAAGGCATCTGTCTAAGGTAGGTGTTTGAGTAGCCAGGTATGAAACAGAGGAGCACAGCATCTCACCAACTTTCCTCTTTGCTTCTCACTCCTCTGATGAATGGAGTAATAGAAATATCCCATCAATGTGGATACTGGGTTCCTTAAAAGGAAAAGATGAATGGCATTCTTGCTGATAAACTTGGGCTCATCTGCAAACAGTATAACCCCATATATGCTGAGGGCTAACAATGCACAAACTGCCCCCCATTCTCCTAAAGAGGCCTTCAGGATGGCCTGAGAAATCAAGAATTCTAAGTACAAACCAGGGATCCCAGCCTTTGTTTTCATATTTTGCTCAATCAAAGTAGACTCCAGGTACAGTGCCTTTGCTACTTCTCCATTGCTGGGAGAAGTCATTTCTGGGTTGAAGGGGACACCACCCCTGACAGGTACTCCAATCAATGATGAAAACTCCTCCAGCAGAGGTCCTAGCTGAAAGTCTGGGAAAGTGAAGCATCTCAAAGGAGGGTCATAAAACTGTAGGCAAGTATGGATCATACTCCTCTGAGAAGGGTCTAGGTCCATGACCATATCCAGGATACCTCCATAATGTTCTCTGAATAATGGGATGTGGTCTGGAGTGATAAGTGCCTGGACCTTCCTGATACCAGTCAACACAGGTTCAAAGAAATGATATGATATGTTGCTCTTCCTGGGTGTAGCCATGACTGCTGATGAAGAGCTGAAGACAAGTGCTGATGAAGATCAAGACTGTACTGGGGATGAGCCACTGATAGGCTAGTGCTAGTGATGGAGGCAGCTGAAGCAGACAACTGATGAGGATAGCTGAAGCAGATAGCTGATGAAACAGAGGTCTATGCAGGAGAAGGGGTCAAAACCAAACCAGATATGATATGGATACCCCGAAAAACAAATAAACAAATGTTAAATGATGCAATGATGATGTATGCAAATGATATGCAAGGGTTTGTGATCAAGCTGGATCTGATTATCTGTCTTGATATATAAGGTCCATGTATGTTCAGGAAATCCAGATGGAGGTTCAGAAATCCAGTAACCAAGGTAGGGGACTCAAATAAAGAGTCACATCTCCAGGGTTAAATCACAAGAACTGTCCTAAGTGAGGTATTCTTAATCAAACAAGTAACAGGGTATGATGTGGCCAATGGTACCTGCAAACCTGTAAACAGCCCAACCCCCTCACAGGTAGTGTTCTAGAACAAGGATCCTCAGACTTGGATCAGTTATGAGAAGTGTAGACACTTCTAACCCGGAGGTACAGTGTTTACAATAACCATAAAAAATCCTCCTCTAATTCTCCTCAGTTTCTGAAGGTCATAGTAAAGGTCATCCAGACTTAGCAGGCTTCCCAGATAGCCCTAGCACTACAGGAAATCTGTAGCACAGAGTTCTCAAGAAGAAACCCACATCTAAACCGTGTTTCATATTCCCGCACCAGACCGAAATGGAATGGGAAAGAACATGAACCACTCTAGCCTAGGTGTCACTCAGGTCCCAGGTATAGGACCTTAAACTCTCAATGGAACCCACCCACCAAGATAGCAGAACAGATCCAGCAATGATAATGACAGTATGAAATATGAAAAACTGTAAAGAAAGCAATAAATAAAGCTGTACATAAAGCAATAGATAAAGCAACTATATAAACACAATTAGCACATAACACCCCAGTAAACACAAATCAAACAAGCGCTAGGAGGAACCCACAAAAAGAACCAGAAGCCCTGGTTGCAGTATAAGGGTCCCCAGCAGAGTCGCCAAGCTGTCGCTCCCACCAAAATGACACCTGGTCAGAAGGGGTACAGACGCGAACGGTCGGCGAAAGGAGAGAGAACACACAAGGGTGAACTCAAGAGAAAAGAGTCGCCAGCTAGGCATTTTTATCCCGAAGGAAAGGTAATGCTACATAAACCTAGAAAGATATGGATAAGACGGTCGCTAACCAGAGAAACTGAGAAAGGGGGTTGGTTACAACCTGGGAAGGTATTAGCACCCAGATTGTCCGTCGTACTCGACGGGATCCACGCTTAAATGATTTGTGTTTTAAAGGGGTAATGTCAGTGCAATTTGTCTATCAAAGCTGGAAAAGAAAGCAAGTGTCAGTGTAAAAGAAGTGTGAAATAAAGAAGTGTCAGTGTAAGAACAGGAGTGAAATGCTCAAGACAATGAGGCTAAAGAATAAAGCTGAAAGACGGGGGAATATACAGAGACTTTTGTTCGATAACAGTTAAGTTATTCCTACGTATCCTCTTGTGCAATGAGGAAGTCAGAACACCGTAGTTCGACTCAAAGAGACTGAAAGATAAATTGACTTATGAACTGCTTACTTGTCTATGCTCAAGTGTATGACCTGTCTGGCTCAGGTGCAAACTGTCTTGCATTAGACGGAAGAAGCAAGTTCTCGTTTGTGAGTGAATGAGATGAGAAAAGAATCCCGGAGGAGACGATTATTGTTTGTTTTTTGTTTTCAATCTTTTATTTCTTTTGAGTTTGTCATAAGTTAATGAGCTTAAGCCTAAACCAATGGTTAGTAAACTCATCACATCCTCCCTCTGATTAGGGGTAATGAGAATACCTTAAGTATGAAGTAAGCACCTCACACTTAATCACCATGATGTAGGATTAAGATCATTAACCTACTTGTATTTATTTAGATGTTTTTTGTGGTTTTTGTTTAGTGTTGAGTAATGAGTTTAAGCCATAATCAAGGATTTAATGGACCCATTACACCATCCTAATAGAAGGATGATAGATGAGAACATTTAAGCTGAGAAAGACTCCTCAACTTAATCCATGGTTAGGGATTAACCTCATGACAAAACAAAGCCTTTACTAAAGTGGATTTTAGTTAATGATAAGATGAAGAAGTGTTTTTTTATGGTTTGTAAGACAACTTGAGGGGGACTTGTCCATTAACAATAGGGTTAGTCCTTCTTAACCAGTTAAGGAAGAATTAGAACCCTAATGCAAGGCCCAAGTTACAAGCTTGATGTCTTAGTGATTATTAGGTGGATTGATTAAAGGATTTAAAGACATTAAGGGTACACTTAGGATTAAAGTTATATACTCCATCCTAATAGAAGGATGCATGCATAAACTTAATCACAAAGCCTTAAAACCTTTAGAGTTTAGTCCTTGATTATGAGGTGAGAAGAGAAGACTCAATGATGACACAAAGGTAAAAGCTAAATGGGGGACTAATCAAACCCTAATTATTATCATGCTTGGTTGTTCCTAGGGTTAATGAGGTGTGCAAGAAGATCTTCAGATAAACCACCAGGAAGGAAACAGATGAAAGGAGCAAGAAGCAGAGAGTAGCAAGACAACTTGCTTCACTTAAGAAGACAAGTTTCTTGAAGAAAGAAAGTAGGAAAGAGAAAGAATTAGCAAGCTCACACAAAGAAAAGATAAAATGCAGCAATGATGCAAGAGAGAGATGAGAAGAGATTGTGAGAAGTGAAGGCAAATTCACTTCTCAAAACAACTTACCACCTGAAAAGTTAGCAAAAGAAATGAAGTGCAATGCAAATGAGATGAAATGCCATGGTGCAAACCAAAATCAGAAGCATAAACATGATGTTAAGGATGCTAAGGGATGATGTAAACTCATGACAAGAGATGAGAGTGATCATACAAGGATATGGATGCAGATGAAGCATGCTTGAACCATGGAAGTTCAAGAAAGTTTATGAAATGCAATGGACATATAACATGGCAAATGAAAGATGCAATGATCAAACATGATTCTAATATGTCCTAAGATGTATTATGAATCATGTGGATGCACAAAATATCATGGCAAGTCATTGAATGCAAGCAAATGAGAGATGGATGCAAAGGAAGGCACAAATTAGGGTTTACATACAACATGCAATGCAATATTCAAAACCAGAAGCAAATGACATGACAAAAAATTGAAAATGGGATCAAAGGAACCTTAACCCTACACAAGTTCACTGCCCAAAGGAGGGGACCTAACTCTTAACCTAGTGCAAGTTATGATTTTCTTAAGTCAATTAGGGTTTTAAGGTACCTCACCATGAAAAATGCAAAACAAATTGAAAATGGAAGATCCATTCAAACCAAATTTATCCTATAAACTACATGCCATGAAGGATGCAATGCAAGAAGAACCATCATCAAACTCTCAATGGTTAGGCAGAATGGATTTTTCCAAGTTTGAACAAAAATATTGCCTTTAAACAAATTTAATTCCAATGAAAATTGTCAAAATGCATCAAGAACAAAAAATAAATTTGTTTTGAGAGTTGTATAATGTTTCTAAATGTTTTTAAATGCAATGTGAATTTTTTTGTGATTTTTAAATACCTAAATGCATTTTTAATTAATTAATTTTCATTAACTAATTAAAAATAAACATTTAAATGATTTAAAAATAATTTTTAATGCAAAAAATAAAAATAAAAATATTTTTGGGTTCTGAAAATTAATGAAATGCTTGACAAAAAAATTCATAATTTTTAAATGTGTTTTGCTATTTTTAATAATTCGTAAAAGATAAAACAAATTAAATGAAATAAAAATTGAATTTATGAGAAAGTCATCGGATCCTGAGGCTGAGGTTCAAATGGGACGCGCGAGAGTTGATTGGCGCCAGATCCAGTGGCCCAGATTCAAACTGGCTGGATTAAATTAAACTTAATTAATTAAATTGATTAATTAGGATTAGGGTTTTAATGAGAGATCTGGTCCATTCAAACGCGCGGGAGTCAACACAAGTCAAACAGATCCATGGTCCACATTCAAACTGAACCCTAAACGTGATTAATGAGTTAATGACTTTCAGGTGGCCGGAAATGACCTCCGGTCATCTTCTCCGGCCACACCCCTCCCTGAAAATTGCTATCTCTCTCCCTAAGCTTCTAACACTCAATTTTTCTGCCCAGAAATGATCCCCATACATCATACATCAAGAATCAACAAACAAACAACATTTAAAACACATCAAAAGTGAGAATCGAATCAAAACAGTTCTAGGTCAAAAAAATTCAGAACACGAATACATACTCATTTCTCAACCATTTTCAAAACAAAACACATCAACATGATCAGTGAAGCATAAAGAATCATTTAGTAACTTAAAAACAAGTTTCTGGAAAAAATGTTCTGGAGCTCACCTGAACTGGAGCTTTGATCTTTGGAACTTTCTGGCTGCCTCTTTGATCCAAAACGCCTCTAATGAACCTCCTGAGAAGCTTGCAATGCTTGGTTGGAGTTTAGTGTGGCTGGTTTAAGAGTTTGATGAAGTTCTGTTCAAGGGAAGTGAAAAATCGTGTTTCTGTTTGTGGGCTTTTCAGGGCAAATTGATGGTTGGGAAATGATCAGAGGATCATGGTGAATGGTTTTGTGAAGTTTGCTTGGAAGTTTGATGCTTGTGTGATGAGTTTCGAAACAAAATGCATAAGAGGTGAGTTTTGGGAACTATGGCTTATGAGAGGCTTCAGCTTCCAATATTATGTCAAATGTAATCCATGAGGCATGTATGTGAAACTGTGATTGGTCAGAGAGTTGTTGCTGGCCTAGCTTGATTGGTATGGGCCATTTTGCATAAAGTCAACTTTTGTGTAAGAAGAGGTATGGGCTGGTTCAGTCAAGGTACAAGGGAATGGCTTGGCTCAGCATGCTTCAAGGAGAACTATGGAAATTGATTTGAGGCAATGCAGCAAGTGGATTAGGGTTTATGTGAGGTTTTGCATTTTTTGATCTTTTGGCCCTTTTGAAGTTTCATAATGCACAAGTTATGAAATTTGAGAGTTCTTTGGTGCATTCTGATTTTTAGGTCATGGTTCATGTTTGTGTAATGCATAGAAGTCAATTTGAAGTCACATTTTGCCTTGGCATGAGGTTTTGCAACTTTGCCTCTTTGGTGTAAAACTTGAAATTATGTGATTTTGTCCAACTTTGCCAAGCCATAACTTTTGATCCAAAATGAATTAGAATGAGTTCTTGTACTTTTTGAAAATGGGAGGATCCATTCTACAACTTTCATGACCAAAGTTTTCTCATTTGAAGCATTTTTGAATCAAAAAGAGAAGGTTGAAAAACTTTCCCAAAATGGCAAGTTTACATTATAAGTCACTTTCCAAAAAGGCAACTTTGCAAATGGCTTGAAATTCTTCAATTTTGTGGACTTCTAACATCTTCTATGACCAAATAAAAATCATACACATTCAAAATGATGAAGAACATCCTTTGGTTGGGTCATTGGGGGCCTCAGATGCCCTGATTTTGCACTGACTTGCCCAAGAAGTCAACTCTTGATCAGATGCCTTCCCCATGGAATTTCTTCATGAAAATTGATATGCATGATCCTCATAACATATAGAGACCAATAGAAACAAGAATGACCAAAAACTTTGGAGTTATGGCCTCTGAAACCAAAACCCTAATTTTAGGTCATCTGTGCAGTTAAACCTGGCTCTGCTTCCATGCCTTTCTCAGTTCTTGTGATTCTTTGATTTTATTGATCTTGAGAGGATATAATATGATGTTTGAAAACACATGGACCCCTTTTAAGTGATTGAAGACCTTTGGAGTGGCTCAAAAGGCTCTTGGATTGCTCAGATCACAAACCCTAGATGCAGATGACTTTGAATCAATGCAGTGAAGCAAAAATGTGGTATGAGATGCCATGATTGAACTTATGCACATGAAGAGATCACAAGCCATGGTGTGAATGGGTGAGGGCAAATTTGGGGTGTTTACAATAAGGATGGTTCACTTAATTTATTCTGTAGAGGTTATCAGTTTAAATATCTTTAACTCACACTCTCGTGGTCTTATCTCAGATCTTACTCCTAAAGCCCTATGCCTGCTCTCGCTAGCCCATAAGTGTTTAGAAATAATATTTGGAAACTTAATAAGTCTAATTCATTTTAAAGCACTCTCGCTGTGTTTAAATTAAATGCCTAACTTTAGCTATCTGGTTAAGATCTCACACTCTCGTGGTCTCGACCTAACCTATTACACTTTCCTTACTCTCGTAACAGAAAGATTTATGTTTATAATAAAAATTCACAGCCAGAATTTTAAGTTCTTAATTATTTTAAGCCTAGAATTGATTTTACCGATTTAGTGTATTTTAATTACATACCGCCTAAGGTGTTTAGCTACTCATATTTGTTGTACCAGACAGATGCAGAAACAGAGGAACACAAATTAAAATATGCATTATACAATAATAGTAGAAATAAATTCTTAACATTAATATAAATGCGAATTAATTAAAAACCTGAATACTAAAAAATAATGTCAAACTCCTTCTTCCACAATCTGGCAAGCTCGGAGTGCGGACCGGAATCGAAAATAAAATTACAAAACTAAATGCTGAAGGCTTGAAAGAAATTAAATAATAACAATTTCTTAATGTTGGAAATTGTTATTTGATTTGGTTGGGATATAGAAAATAAAACAAGAACAGAATCAATTGCTGGAAAAATAATGAAATAGGGTGCAATGGAAATACGGCAGAGCTTCCGCAAGAAAAATTAAAATAAAACTCTGTAGTTTGTACTTTTAAACTAAGCTATTTATAGAGAATATAATTTGGGCTTGGCAGTTGAAATAATGCGTGGGCTTCGTTGTTGCTGAGAGAATCCAGGGAAAACTTGTGTTACTGGGTCTGCGGAAGAATAGGAAAGTTATTGACTTCACGTAGCACGTTCATGACCAATTCAATACAAAGTAAACCTAATTTCCCTTTGTCACGTTCGTGACAAGGGTGTCACGGGCGTTATCCTCATATTTAGCGCGTCACGGTCGTGACGGCTTGGTGACGATCGTGACTGCTACAATTAGCGTGTCACGGTCGTGACTGCATGGTGACGGTCGTGACTATTGCAAATTATGCAGATTATGCATAATTCCTCTCTTCTTCTTCTTTTCATGCTTGTTTTTGCTCATTTCACTTTTGGCTTATGATTTAGCTCTATAATTGTTATACCTGCAAAATGACAAAGAAAACTCGAAGAATCGGGTGTTAATACGATAAATGTGCGATAAAACGACATTGAAACATAGTAATAAAACGATACTTTTTATCGTTATCAAACTTCCCCAAACTTAAACCTTTGCTTGTCCTCAAGCAAATAGTCGGTTGAAAAATGATCGGACAAGTTTCCATCGACGCACACACATAACAAACCTTACGAGGAATCGTTTTGCCAGATAAGCCGGTACTAGAATAAAACACTAACGATACACTAATGACACAAGCAACAAGCTAAGTCGTTGACTTCCCGTTAAACGAAACATTCGGTAATTGCGTTACGATTCTACCTAGAGTCTTTCGATCTTATTTCACCCGGTTTCATTCTAGCGCAATCACATTAAGCCCTTTGCCTTAGCACGCACGTAGTGGAGTAGCCGGTTAGTGACTTTGATCCTTTATAAGCACGGGGTCTGGTACACGAATGTGGCAACCCTACATATATTATCCGATTTGGAGGTTGTGGGGGATCGAGCCGTAGCACGCCCTACCAAGTTCAGAACCAGGTACCTCTGAACCAACCCGCAATGGACTCCTTCTCATATTTCTCGTTTCTTATATGCGACTGTGTACTTTGGTGCAATTTCTTTTTATTGGCATCGAGATATGAAGGATCATTATAGATTTAGGCATCAAACACTTATGTTCATCGGCTCCCCACGTGGTTTGTGTTCAGACGGTGCTGACTGCTAGTATAAACTACTAGGGGTTACTTTTGAACTGGAACTTAAGGTGTAGTCGTAACAATTATCGGAACGGAATGCTTAAGTAGGAAGTCTAAGGTGTCAAGACTGTATTGATCTTGTTGAATCGTTCTCATCTTCCTAACTATAATTTCATAGGTAAGTCGGGTAATGCGAAGATAAAACAAAAATTTTCGGTATGGCTAAATAAACGGGGAAAATTCGAAACTAAAGAAACCACAATAGAAACCACAATAGAGCTCTGCATGTCTCCATTGAGTGTAGGGGCACAACTCTGTCTCATGTTTTGGTGGATAATGGTTCCTCTTTGAATGTGTTACCGAAGGATGTCCTGGACAAACTAAACTTTGAAGATATTGTGCTAAGACCTAGTAACATGGTGGTGAAAACCTTTGATGGATCAATAAGAATGGTGCATGGAGAAGTTGACCTCCCAATCAAAGTGGGTTCACAATTCTTTGATTCTACATTCTATGTGATGGATATTCGTCCCTCCTATTCATGTCTGCTTAGGGGTCCCTGGATACATGGGGCAGGTGTTGTGACGTCCACTTTGCACCAGAAGTTGAAATATCCAGTGAAGAGCAAGATTGTCACTGTTTACGGTGAGGAAGAGTATATGGTCAGTCATGTAAACAATTTTAAGTATGTTGAGATGGAAGGTGAATTTGTTGAGACTCCTTGCCAAACATTTAAAGTAGTTCCTCAAATTGTTCCTGCTGCTGAATCCATCCCTGCTGCTAAACCAGTTCCTGCATACCTCCTGCAATGGCTTCTCTGAAGGATGCAAAAGATGTAGTTGAAGAAGGTGGTTGTACTATTTGGGGTCAGCTTCCTGACATTCCTTACAAGTCTGACAAGTTTGGTTTGGGTTTTACTGCAGAATCTCAGAAGGTTATTCGTCGTGCTCGTTCCATTCGTATCACCAGCAAAGGAGTTTAGAGGAATCAAGTCAATGCTATGGAAGATTCTGATGAAGATTACAACTTGGATAGCTGGATCTTTCCTACCATTGGCAGTGGGCTCAATAATTGGAAGGATGAAGACGTTATTTCTATCCCCTTTAGTCAGGAGTAAATAATATTACTATGTTTCTTATTTTTTTAGTTTGTAATTTCGAACAATTAAACTTTTAAGCCTTGTGCCTTACCCGGGGCAATGGTATGCTTGTTAGGGATGTCGTTTCATTTGCATATTTTCATTCAATAAAATCAATGGACGTTTTTTCCTTCGTAAATATTGTGCTCTTTATCTTTCTTTTATTTTTCCTTTTATCAAAAGCTATGTGTTCTTACACACACCCACTTCACTAAAATGCAGATCCACATCTACTCTAGATTTTGTTGATAATAATTCTGCTATTGCCAATTATAACTTCGAGAATCTGATCTATCAAGTCGAGGATGGAAAGGAGGACGATTTTGAAGTGCCTGTAGAACTTGTTAGGTTGTTGCAGCAAGAAGAGAAAGTTATACAACCACATGAAGAACCAATTGAAGTTGTGAATCTGGGAACTGAGAAAGACAGGAAAGAGGTAAAAGATAGGAGCTGAATTATAAGACAGTGTTAAGAACAAATTGATTCAGATGCTACATGACTATGTGGAGATCTTTGCTTGGTCTTATGAGGATATTCCAGGACTTGATACTGATATTATGGTTCACCGTCTGCCAATGAAGGAGGGTTGTCATCCAATAAAGCATAAAGTTCGTCGTATGTGTCCTGAGATGTCAGAAAAGATTAAAGCAGAAGTGATGAAATAGTTTAATGCAGGGTTCCTAGCTATTACTTCTTATCCTCAGTGGGTTGCAAATGTGGTACCGGTGCCTAAGAAAGATGGTAAAGTATGCATGTGTGTAGATTACAGAGGTTTGAACAAAGCCAACCCCAAAGATGATTTTCCACTTTCATATATTGATGTTCTGGTAGACAACACTGCTCAACATAAGGTATTCTCTTTTATGGATGGTTTCTCTGGTTATAATCAGATTAAGATGGCACCTGAAGATATGGAGAAGACTATGTTTGTTACACAGTGGGGCACCTTCTGTTATAAAGTAATGCCATTTGGTTTGAAGAACGCAGGGGCAACATATCAGCGTGTTATGGTAGCTTTGTTCTATGATATGATTCACCATGAGATAGAAGTATATGTTGATGATATGATAGCCAGATCTCAGATTGAAGAAGAACATCTTGATCATCTGTACAAGTTGTTTGAGAGGTTGAAGAAGTACAAGTTGAGATTAAATCCAAACAAGTGTACCTTTGGAGTTAGATCTGGTAAACTTTGGGTTTCATTGTCAGTGGTAAAGGTATTGAAGTTGACCCTGCAAAGGTAAAAGCTATACAAGAAATGTCTGCTCCCCGTATTGAGAAAGAAGTCAGGGGTTTCTTGGGACGAATGAATTATATTGCAAGATTTATTTTCCAATTCAATGCTACCTGTGAGCCAATCTTCAAGTTGTTGAAGAAAGATCAAGTAATGGAATGGAACGACGAATGCCATGTAGCTTTTGATGAGATCAAGAAGTACCACTTGGAACCTCCAATATTGATGCCACCAGTTGAAGGAAGACCCTTGATTATGTACTAACAGTATTAGACAACTCAATGGGGTGTGTGTTAGGGTAACATGACGAGTCTGGTCGAAAAGAGCAAGCAATATACTACCTTAGCAAAAAGTTTACCGACTGTGAAACAAGATACTCACTGCTCGAAAAAACTTGTTGCGCTTTGTGTCGCTCCCGAAAGACTTACGTCCCGGCGCAGACGCGAACTGTCGGTGATGTTGAAGGTTGAGGTTGAATAGAGTCGCCAGCTAGGCATTTTTATCCCGAAGGAAAGGTAATGCTTCATAAACCTGGAAGGGTATGGATAAGATGGTTGCGAACCAAAGAAACTGAGAAAGGGGTTTGGTTACGACCTGGGAAGGTATTAGCACCCAGATCTTCCGTCGTACTCGACGGGATCCACGCTTACTTGATTGTGTTTAAAAGGGGTAGTGTATGTGTTGACTGTGTATAAAATCTAGGAAGGAATGTACAGTGTGTTAGTGCAAAAGAGACGGTGAATGCTCAAGAATGAGGCTTAGAAAAGAAAGCAGAAAGAGGGGGAAGACACATAGACTTTTGTTCGATAACTGTTAAGTTATGCCTACGTATCCTCTCGTGCAATGAGGAAGTCAGAACACCGTAGTTCGACTCAAAGAGACTGAATGATTTTGACTGTGAACTGCTTGCTTGTCTATGCTCAAGTGTATGACTCGTCTGGCTCGAGTGGTAACTGTCTTGCATTAGACGGAAGAAGCAAGTTCTCATTTGTGAATGAGTGTGATGAGAAAAGAATCCCGGAGGAGACGATTATTGTTTGTTTTTTGTGTTTTCAGTTTTTTATTGTTTTTGATGTTTTGCATAGGATAATGAGCTTAAGCCTAAATCAAAGGTTGTAAACTCATTATATCCTCCCCGATTAAGGATAATGAGCCTACTTAAGTGTGAGATAAGCATCTCAACTTAATTACCATGATGATATAGGATTAAGATCATTAACCTAGTTGGTAATTATTAAGTGTTTTTGGGTTTTTGTTTAGTGTTAAGTAATGAGTTTAAGCTCTAATTAGGAATTAGTGAACTCATTACACCATCCTAAGAGAAGGATGATAGATGAGAACACTTAAGCTGAGGAAGACTCCTCAACTTAATCCATGGTTAGGGATTAAAATCATTATATAACAAGCCTTTATTAAAGATGGATTTTAATTAAAGGGTGAGATTAAGAAGTGGATTTTATGTTTGTAAGACTAGCTTGAGGGGGACTTGTCCATTAAACACTAGGGTTAGTCCCTCTTAACCATAAGGAAGAGATGGAACCCTAATGTAAGGCCCAAGTTACAAGCTTATGTCTTGATCATTATTACGTGCTTTGATTAAGAGGTGTAAACAAATTAAAGGTTTAACACTAAGGATTAAAGTTATACACTCCATCCTAAGATAAGGATGCAGACATAACCCTAATTCAAAGTCCTAAAGCTTTAAGTGTTTAGCCTCTGACTATGAGATGAGAAGAGAGACTCAAGGAGAATCAAAGGTAAAAACTAAGGGGAGACTATATCCAACCCTAAAATTATCATGCTTGGATGTTCCTATGGTTTGTGAGGCTTAAAGAAGATCTTCAAGAGGCCACCAAGGAAGAAGAAGCAGATGAAAAGAGAAGGAGGGAGATAATAGGTTACTTACTTCCTGAAGAAGATAAGTAACCTAAGAGAAAGAAAGTAAGAAGGAGAGAGCATAAGTGAAGCAAGTTAACTTCAAAGATGAGCAAGAATGCATATGGAGAGAAGAGGTGGGATGTGAAGGAAAATCCACATCCCAAACAACTTACCATAAGCCCCTGAAATGTTAGTGTGAAAGCATAAGATGCAAAGCAAAAAGGAAATGAGATTAATAAAGATGCAAAGACCAAAACCAGAAGTGTGAACATGATGAAAATGTGTTAAGAGATGACGCAAAGACATACATGATGCATATGAATGATCATACAAAGTATGGGATGCAAAGGAAGCATGAAAGAAGCTTGAAAACACATGAATGTTCATGAAATGTAATGAATGCAAAGCATACCAAATGAATCAAAAAATGATCAAGCAATGTTCAAGCATGCCTTAAGATATCTAAGATGTCATAAAAATGCTAGAAATGTCATGGAAAGTTCATATGATGATGATATGCAAAGATGGATGCAAATGAACATGAGAAATTAGGGTTTTATGAATGTATGAGATGCATATGACCAAAACAGAAGCATACATCATGATAAAAAATTGAAATTAAACTCAAACAAACCCTAATCATACACAAGATCACTATCTAAAGATGAAGGTCAGAAGCTAAACCTAAAGGGAGTTATGAATTTCCTAAGTTTGTTAGGGTTTTTGGATACTTCTAAGGGAAAAATGCAAATCAAATTGAAAATGCAATGCAAAAATATGAGATAAATAACCTAGATACTAGATGCAATATGTGAAACAATTCAAAACGAATCAAGTGTAAAAATCATCATGGTTGATCAGAAATGATTTTTTCAAGTTAGGGTTAGAAAATGTGATTTTTAAGAACCCTAATTCAAAGATAATTGTGAAAATGTGATCAAACCTAAAAAGAAATTTGTGTGATGAGTTTGTAAATGTTTCTAAATGTATGAGAATGCATCATGAATTTTTTGGTGATTTTTAAAAACCTAAATGTATTTTTAATTAATTAAAATTAATTAATTAATTAAATAAAACATTTAAATGATTTAAAAATACTTTTTTAATGCAAAAATTAAAATAAAAAATGTTTTTGAGTTAAGAAAAATATTTAAAGTGAAAATGCAGAAAATGAGATTTTTAAAAGTCTTTTTTCTATTTTTAATAAATATGTGAAAGAAATAGAATAGAATGAAATTAAAGTTGAATAAAATGGGAAGTAATCCAATCTGATGGCTGAGGTTTAAATCTTGGTTGACTGCACGCGCAGATGTAAGGTCAGGATTGAAACTGGAAAAATTAATTTAATTAATCCTAATTAATTTAATAAATTGTGATTAGGGTTTTAATGACCAATTTGGGTTGTCCATACGCGCGGGTAAACAAGATCTAAGGGCTATTATTCAAATTGGCATTTAATTGTGGATTAGGGTTTAATGACTCTCAGGTGACCGGAACAGTGTTTCGGTCATCTTCTCCGGCGACCCCAAAATCCTATCTCTCTCCCTAGGCCACCCAAGCTCTCTAAAGCTCCAGAAACACTCTTCTAACCTCCCTAAACATGAATCCAGGCTCAAAACTCATTTATCATGCATCAAAAGGGGGAATCGAAGAAGAACATATTTTTAGGTCAAACTTTCAGAAGCTCATGAAATGCTCATTTCTCAACTATTTTCGATTCTAAAAACATCAGAGTGATCCCCACAACATGTAGTTTCATTATATAACAAGAAATCAAAGGTCTGAAAGATTTTGTTCTTGAGCATACCTGAGCTGATGAACTGCAAATGTGAGATTTCAGAGCCTCTTCTTTGTGCAAAAAGCTTCCTTTAATCCCCCTGATGCTAGTGGAATGCTTGAAAGGCTTTGAGAGTGGATAGTTTGTGTGGTCCAGCTCTGATGTAGCAGAAATGGAGGTTTGTGTGTGTGGTGATTCAGGACATTTCAATGGTTGGTTTGTGTTATATAGGTTATGTGGAAATGATTGGTGGAAAAAGATTTGAGTTTTGATGGCTGTGTTGTGCAATTCGAAGAGAGGATGTGTTATGGCAATTTTTGGGATTTCTGAGTGTGTGAGGTTTCAGGCTCCAAGGTTATGTGAAATGAGGTCTATAATGCTTGCATAAGGCAATGTGATTGGTCAGAAAGTTGGTAGTGGAATAGTTTGATTGGTATGGGCCAAGTTGCAAAAAAGTCAATGAATGTGTACTTAAGGCATGGCACGGGCCAGAGGTTGTTTCAAGGGGTGTCTTGCCTCAGCCAACTTCAAGGAGAGCTATAGGATTGGATTTTGTGAGCTGGATGGCTTGATGCAAGATATAGCATGGATTTTGCAAATTTCCCTCTTTGAAATTTCTTGGATCACAAGTCATGAAAACCTTAGGTCCAATGCCCAATTTTGATAAAGGCAAGTTGTGTTATCATGTAATGATGCTTAGAAGTGGATTAGAGGTCATTAGAAGTCTTGAAACTTGATTTTGCAAAAATCCCTCTTTGGCACATGCTTGAAAATTACAAGATTTTTCCCAACTTTGAAACATCATATCTTGAGTTCTAGGATGAATCAAGATGAGTTCTTGTAATTTTTGAAAATGGGAAGATAAAATCTACAACTTTCATGTTTAAGAATTTTTCATTTGAAGCATTTTTGATCAAGAAAGAGGAGGTTGAAAATCTTTCCAAAAATGGAAAGTTTCCATTACAAGTCATGTCCAAAAATGGAAAGTTTGCAAATGGCTTGAAATTATTCAATATTGTGAACTTATAACCACTTATAAGATCAAATAAAGATCATAGAACCTCAATTTGATGAAAATGATCCTTTGTTTCCATTGTTGGGGGCCTCAGATGCCCTGATTCTGACTTTTCTTGCACAATAAGTTACCAGTTGATCAGATGACTTCCACAATGAATTTCTTCGTCAAATTTGGTACACATGATCCTTATAACATATTAAGACCATTAGAATCAAGAATTACCAAAAAATTTGAGATTAAGGGCCTCAAACCCAAAACCCTAATTTTAGGTCATCTGTGTAGGAAATCTTCAGTCTGCCTCTATGCCTTTGCCATGCTTTGTGATTTTGTGACTTCAAATACTTCTTGGGGATGCAATAAGATCATAGAACACTCATGGACCCTATTGGCATGCTTCAAGACCATTGGGATAACTCAGATCACTTCTTAGATTCATCTGATCACAAACCCTAGCCATGCAGTTATGCAGTGAAATAAACTATGCAGTGGGAGATGATATGATTATGTAATGCAATATGAAAAGATCACAAGAAATTGTGTGAGAAAAAAGTGAGGGAAAATTTGGGGTGTTTACACTTTGGCTTGGGTTTCTCGCCGACTAAGACAGTATATGTTGACTCATACCACTTTATTGATTTCAAAAATGGATCCTATTAAGTACATATTTGAGAAACCTGCTCTCTCCGGACGAATAGCAAGATGGCAAATGATTTTGACAGAATATGACATACTGTTGCACCCCAAAATTTGCCCTCTATTTTTAACTCTAACCGACTTTTTGTTTCGCATTCATTTGCATCATCTTCATAGCATAACATGTATTTCATCTTAATATTAGCCGGAATAATTTCTCGGAATTTACGGACAGACTGGTCAAATTAATTATTTTTAACTATGCCTAAAATCAGTCAACGAAAAATGTCAAGTTTAAGTTTGCAAATGTCGGTAACATTAATCTGCGGTTCACGTGGTTTAATTTGACATGCTAAAATATTTTTACGACTATTTTTGGTCATATGTTGATCAGTCTGAGCAGTTTAAACGGTCATAATTTTTATCCGACCAAACGCTGTATTTTTCCGAGTCATTTATTTCGCGCTGATTATTTTGACGTGTTCATTTTATTTTTTCGAGCACTTTGGTGCTTGACTTTTATTTTTTGAGTCTATTTATTTTTATATAGAGTCTAGAATAAATAAATAGGATTATTAGTTTTTATTTTATTTTATTTTAACTAATTTAATTATTAAAACTTTATTTGTTTTTTAAATTAATATTTTATAGGGTCTAGAATAAATAAATAGAATTGTTAGTTTTTATTTTAATTTGAACTATTTTTAATTATTTAACTTTTATTCAGTTTTTAATTTAATATTTTATTTAGATTTCAGAATAAATATTTAGGCCCATCATCACTAACCCTAATTGACCCCTATATATATTTATGTTGTGTGCTGCTGGAGGAAAGGAAGAAAAGGGGATCGGGAAAAAAAAGAAAAGAGAGTGGGATAGAGAAACAGCGCATCGGTTAAGTCTCAATTTATTTTTTATTGCCGCCGGTACATAGTTTCTTTTCTATTACTAAGCATATAGGTTTCTTGTCTTGACCATGTTTATAGTATCATGTTTCTACTAATACAGATGCATTACGTCCGTATAATATATACTTGTTTCAAACATATACTGCATTTCAAAATTTACATACACATATGTGTGCCGTTTTGTTTTTTTCGATATACATAAAATCAATTGATTTTATTTAGTTAACATACATGTGTGTATTATATGTGTTTAAGTTTTTTATTTATAAATATATATGCCTAATATCTCATGTCTTACTAATACATACTATAAAATATGTTTACGTTTTTTGTTTTTGAATCTTAACTTTACTTTTATTTTTTACTTATTATATATACATATATATTATACAATGTAATATTAATATAATATATAATATAGTTTGGTTTTAGCTTTTGTTAGATTATTTGGATTGGATCGTGTCGATACGCTGTTTACACTTTTGTGTGTATGATGCGTGACACTTGTGTTGATCCGATCCAGTTGCGATGATCGCATTTTTTGCGTTAGCAACGTTGTTCTTTTTTTTAATTCATATTATTTTATGTTATATATTTAGATCTGCACGAATAACTAACTACCCTGATTTTTTTATAAACCTTGAACATACAATTTTGCCGCAAACTCTAATTTTCACTCTAACTCTAACTCATTTTTATGTTATTCATTTACTGTTTATCATATTATGTAACTTTTTCATATTTGTAATAGTTTAGTTTTTTATTTTTCGCCTTATAATTATGTAACTGTCTCCTTGATGTAATAATTTAGTGTTATTTTCCGCCTAATTATTATGTAACTGTCCCGAAGCCATGTAATAGTGTAGGAATTTTTATTTTCTGTCTTTAAATTTCTGCCTTTATTTATTTTTATTATTCCCTGCGTGGTTAGTAATTTAGGGCGTGCCAAGAACCAAATGAAAATCAATACGGACTTAGATCATTAATTTATAAAAAAAAAAAGACTAATTAATCAATAAAATTTTTCTTATAATAATAATAGTATTTTGTATATAGTTTCTTTTATTAAGTTAAAATTAGGGTAAATAAATTAATTTTTAATTAGATTAGGATTTTCTTAATAAACCTTAAATTTTCCTAATAAAACTTTTTTTTATATATTAATCATATTTTTTTAATTTTAACCCTTAAACTTTTTTTTCTCTAACCTTTTAAGATTTTCTCAAACACTAAAACTTTTTGTCCTCATTTTTATGTTATTCATATAACCTGTCTTGTTATTATACTGAAGTCTTTACCATCATTTATTTTCTGCCATTATTTTTATGTATCTACCCCGAAGCATTGTAATAGTTTAGGAATTTCTGGTATTTGCCTTTAATTTTCTGCCATTTTTGTAAATATAATTGCGTGGTTAGTAATTTAGGGAGTGCAAATATGTATTCTATTTAAAAATTAATTTAGATCACTTTAATTAAAGATAAATAATATTGAACACTCACACACGTAAGTCGATTTTTAATCGTCATCTCACATTCCTAAGGTTATTCCTCAATGTTGCCTACTAATAAGGTCAAGTGGGGTGTATAAAGCAAGTCCCTTAAAAGAAAAATCATCAAGTCCCTAATGGTTGCCTTCAAAGGATCAAGTCCCTTCGAATAATGATGATAGTCCCTCCTATATGCTTAATACACCCCACAGTTGCCTTCATAAAAACAGATGACCCTCACTTGTCCCTAACATCCAAGGTAATGACTACCTATTCCTTAATAATAGGGATAGTCTTACCATTTAAAGGATAAAGAACAGAAAAGACTTAAACTTTAGGGTCGGTACCTCCTAGTTGCTTGCTCACTTCATTCAAACTTTTCAAACACTTAACAAATTTCAAACAAATTTTCAAACACAAGTTTTTACGCATCCGTACATGGATCATTATTAACTCATATGAAAATTTTCTATTCACACACTACACTTTCAAAAACAATTCAAAAGTGAGCTAAGTAACTAAGAGCCCATGGATAACCATGGATGTAAAGGGTGCTAACACCTTCCCTTTACATAACCTACCCCCCGGACCCAAAAATATCTCTTAAGGTCTTTCCTGTTCTTTTATACCCTTTCCTTTTGGATAAAATAAAAGTCGGTGGCGACTCTTGCTATCCGCAACATAACTAAAGTCAGTTCTCCCACCGTGTTACACATACAGTACACTACTCAGAAAGAAATTAAAGGAAGTGTGGTAGATGATCATTTGGCTCATCAAGCAGTGGATAACTATCAGTCTATGAACTTTTAATTTCCAAATGAAGATATTATGCTTGTTGTTAACGAACCTAGACAATATGAAGGACCTGAACAAGGATCCCGATGGACTATGATTTTTGATGGAGCTTCTAATGTGCTTGGTAATGGTGTTGGTGTTGTAATTATCTCTCCAGAGGGTTGTTATACATCAGTTACTGCTAGACTTTGTTTTGATTGTACCAACAATATGGCAGAATATGAAGCATGTATTATGGGTATCAAGGCTGCCATTAAGATGAAGATCCAGTTTTTGAATGTATACGAAGATTCAGCCTTGGTAGTTAGTCAGGTTAAAGGTGAATGGGACACAAAACCTCCAAATATCATTCCTTACAGAGAGCATGTGTTGTCTTTAATCCCATACTTTGAAGAGATTACTTTTGGATATATTCCACGAGAAGAGAATCAGTTGGCAGATGCTTTAGCCACTATGTCATCTATGTTTGAAATTAGTTGGGATGATGAAGCTACCAGAATTACTATTGATCGATTAGATGAACCAACATACTATTATGAAGTTGATACTGAAAGTGTGGAAGAGAAACCTTGGTTCCATGAAGTGAAAAGATATCTCGAAGCTCAGGAATATCCTTATGGGGCATCTATCAATGACAAGAAGTTTCTGAGGATATTTTCTGCCAAGTTTTTCCTGAGTAATGGAATTTTGTACAAGTGCAATCATGATTCGACTTTGCTTCGTTGTGTGGACAAGAAGGAAGCAATGGAGATTATGGAAGACATGCATGATGGGATCTTTGGTAATCATTCCAGTGGGCATACAATGGCTAAGAATATTTTGAGAGCAGGTTACTATTGGTCTACCATGGAAGTTGATTTCTATTAACACTCTAAGACCTGTCATAAGTGCCAAATTTATGCTGAAAAAGTACATATACCTCCACTTCCATTGAATTTTTTTACTGCTCCTTGGCCTTTTGCCATGTGGGGGCATTGATATGATTGGTGAGATCAAACCTACTGCTTCCAATGGACATCGTTTCATCCTTGTTGCTATTGATTACTTCATGAAGTGGGTAGAGGCAACTTTGTTTGCTTCTATTACCAAGAATGTTATGGCTCGGTTCATCAAGCATAATCTTATATGTAGGTATGGCATCCCTGAGAGGATTATCACAGAAAATGGCACTAATCTGAACAATACTATGATTACTGACCTCTGCACGTAGTTCGAGATTAAGCATCACAATTCTTCTCCATGTCGAATGAAGATGAATGGTGCAGTGGAAGCCGCCAACAAGAATATTAAGAAGATCTTGCAGAAGATGACAGTTACGTATAAAGATTGGCATGAGATGTTACCATTTGCTCTTCATGGTTATCATACCACAATACATACTTCAACTGGGGCAACCCTTTTCTCTCTTATATATGGCATGGAAGCAGTTTTACCCATTGAAGTCCAGATTCCTTCCTTAAGAATTATGAAGGATGCAGGCTCAGATGAAGATGAATGGATTCAGACTCGACTTGACTAGATAAACTTGATTGATGAAAAGAGACTTGCAGTTTTTTGTCATGGTCAGATGTATCAGAAGCGTATGATCAAAGCCTTTAATAAGAAGGTCAAACAACAAGTATATCAGGCTGGAGACTTGGTAATCAAGCGTATCATATTACCACAGGGTGATCCTAGGGGCAAATGGACTCCCACATATGAAAGGTCATTTGTAGTCAAGAGGGTATTTTTAGGAGGTGCCATGATGCTTACTACTATGGATGGTGAAGATTTCCCACAGCCTGTGAATGCAGACATAGTTAAAAAATACTACGCATAAAAAGAGACCCGCTAGGTTGACTGGACTAGGAAAAAATAAGGGCATCCCGGCGAACCAAAAGGGTTCGGGCAAAAATTAGTGATATATATATATATATATATATATATATATATATATATATATATATATATATATATATATATATATAATTGTACACCCGGCAAGTCGAAAACCCGAAAGAGAGGCTTGGGCAAAAAAGGGTATCCCGGTGGATTGAAAACCTGAAAGGGAAATCCAGGAAAAAGTTAGGGATTAAAACGTATGACTATGTCTCGTTGGATCACCCATGTAACCTCAACTAGTTGTAATACTTGTATCAAGTTCAAACAGGTGCAGATCAATCCAATCGTTTCTATTCCGATAACAAGGGATGAGATACTTGAAGATAATGGCAATAGCAGGGTTGGAACTCAATAGGATCATTTACACATAGCTATTTTTCCTTGTTTTTTGTACTCTTTTAAATTTCTTCGACAAATTCCTCTTACTAGGATTTCCATCTCCGTGTTAAAACTCGCCTGTTTATAGGCCACTTTCTAAATAAATAAAATCTTATTTTCGAATTCAGGTTTACTTTTCCCCTTTACTTAAGCGAAAATGTCAGTTGATTATGTTTGAATGTATATATGCTTTTGAATATGATTGATGTTTACCATAAATGCATAAAATATAATAATAGTATTTACTAAGGACGAGCAGATGTAGGAATCCAACGAATCTTCGTCGAGTAATCCCCACAGAGTAATCTTTACGGATATTCTTACGGAATACTTCAAGTAGTATCTTGTACTTCCAACTCTACTAAGTATTCAAGTAGTTTCCTTTCAAATATAATATATCCTCCGAAGAATTGATACTTGGTCGAATAAGTCTCCAATGGGAATGTCCATCTCTTTTATCCTTAGTCAGGATATTCAGGAATTTAATCCTTCAATAAGAAGTATGAAGAACAAAAATGGGAGGTTTTAAGAACGATATTCCAATACGAGACAAGAACAAAGTCTTCATATTCCTCAGCAATGAATCAAGATTTATTTTCCCCAGCCAGCAGTTGTTACGAAGCTACTCACGCGCTTCAACTACATAATTCATTCATACGTCCTTTCATATCATACGCATACAACATTCTCATAAAAGTATCATCTTGCAAAATGTTATATACATCATGATATATGCATAGAACTAACCTTGTTTTTCAAGTTAATTCCCCAGCAGACAAACATCATCAACAACTTATTCTTGGGTTGCAATATATCCCCCCCAAGGGTTACTTCAAACAATATCTTGGATTGCTCTATCCTTCAGGAGTACATATAACAATATCTTGGACTGCTCTATCCTCCAGGAATACATATACCAATATCTTGGGCTACTCTATCCTCAATATTACATCCATCAACGTCTAGGGCTACTATATCCCCCAGGGCTACAAAAACCAATGTCTTAGGCTACTACATCTCCTGATATTACATCTATATCCATCTTGGGGCTGCTATATCCCCCCAAGGGTTATCTCAAACAATGTCCCGAGCTGCTATAAACCCCCAGGATAATATCTTGTACTGCTATATCCTCCATGATTACACATAACAATATCTTGAATTGCTCTATCCTCCAGGACCACACCAAGCAATCTCTTGGGCTGCTACATCCCCCAAGATTACATCGATCTACATTTTGGAATGCTTTATCCTCCAAGAGGTATATCTGAAGAACATTTTTCCGAATGAAATCTTTAAGCCCATTCCAGCAAAACAACCAACCAACAACATTATTATGCGCATCGGCGAGTGCAAAATTTTGGGTTTTAGTGTTCAATCCCCTTCAACCTTCAAGTCACGAATGGCGTACATGCCAATCTAACTCCCCAGGTTTCAGAAAATTGAACAGGGGCAGCTATTGTACCCCAAAATTTTCCCTCACACATTCAAGACCATATACTTCAAGAGTTCTTTTAATAGTCATAGGATTCTCAATTGGTCAAAAGGATTGAAGGTTTCACCAGACAAAGCCTCCTCCTGAACAATGAATCTTAGAACTAGGGTTTTGAGTTTCCTCAAGAAAATTGGACTTCAAAGGCCTCAAATGGACTTCATGACATCCCATACATCTTAAATAATCCTCATGTCAAGTTTCAAAGCTTTCCCAACAAGTTTGGTTAGTCAAATGCTCAGATACCTGAAAATCAGTTAACTTGGTCAAAAAGTCAACTGAGGTCAACTGTGGTCAACTCAAAGTCAAAATTCAAGATTTTTGGTCAACATAAATATTATGAGGTAAAATCCATCATTTGATCAAGGGTTGATCATGATTCATTAAGGAAACCTCAAATCTTCAAGAATCAAGAAGTTTCTAAATTAGGGTTTTCATAGGAAAAATCAACTGAACTTTGACCAGTCATAACTTTCACATACTTCATCAAACATTTCTCATCCAAAGCTCATTTTTAATTAAATTCAATTCTCTACAACTTTGTGCCTCACAAGCCAAGCCTAAAAATGCTTCATTTGGAAGGTATGAGCTAAAACACTAGAGGTCCTTTTGAAAGTCAAGAAAAAGTCAACTTTTTCGAAAACTCATAATTTGAAAATGGTAAATGATATGGACATGGTATCAAAAAGGTTGGTTATAGGACACTCTAAGCTTTTTAAAAAGTCCTATAACACATTCATAACATTAAAATTGAGGAAGTTATGCATTGTCAAAGTTGGATGATTTTTAAGGGGTGTATGAAGCAAAAAAGGCCATAACTTCAATTTTTTTTCCAAATGGGCCCATAAAATTGCAACCCAAACTTGAAGATGAAGTCATGAACGACCCAATGACCATTCATTCTGATTTTTATAATTTATTTTATATTATTTTGGATTTTAATTGTTAAAATTCAATTTTAATAGAAATAAAATATGAAAATCAAATATTTGATCTCATAAGTTATTTTGGGATCAAATATATGATTTTTAAGATGATTGGAACCATCCAAATTCATGAAAAACACAAATGGTATGAAGATATTTGAATTTTGGGACAATTATGGTGATGGGATTTCTTCAACTCCAATCAATCACAATCCATGATCTAAAAGCCCAAAATTTAAACCTAATTACCTCACTATATAGTCATGAGTAAGACACAAGTAAAAGGGACGAAATTTAGAGGCAAGAGTTCATCTTCAAATTTGCAAAAATTCTTCATAAATTCAAATTCGAATTCCAAGCTTGGGCTTCTTTCAACCAATTTAAAGGTTGCAATTGAACCTTTGAGGCGTCTATAACGTATCCCCATCATCAATAGCATCAAAATCATTCAAGAATGCATAAACCGAATCTCATTGTTCTTCCTTTTTCAATTTTTCGATTCTCTTTATTTATGTATTATTAACAAATTTTGACCTCATATTGTTGTTTGTGATGATGCTTAGATCGTTTCTGCATGGCTGCTTGAAGTTTTATGGCTGGAATTATCAAATGCCATAGTTAGAGTTTCAAGGTCCCTTTTAGGGCTTTGCAATTTATGCTATATAAATATTATTGAATGTTATATTTGGACTGTGTGAGACCTGGGTAAGCTTCTGGCATAATCAATTTGGACAAATTTCACCCTTTTCGCAGGTTCTTGATTTTTGCAGGTTTCCTACAAAAAAAATTCCCAGCAAAACCCCCAAGAAATTTCGATAAAATTTCATAGGTCTTGAGGTAGAAGAAGGAGACACTGGGCGCGAAAACTGAAGTTTGAAATTACGTTTTATTTTATTAATTATTATTTGCGTTTGCTTTACTAACTATGCAAGTGGTCCATTGGTCAGCGCATGAAGGTTGGAAGCTAAGGGTCTGGGTTTGATTCCCATGTCCCCCATTCTTTTTAATAACCTGACTTTTTCTCTTATTTTTTATATTTTCTAATTATTTTAATTTTATTATTTAATTAATTAACTAATCACCACTAATTATAATTCTATTAAACTAATCACTCATTTTCTTCCTAAAAAAAATAACAATCTTTATTTTTAATTTTTAAATTTCCGTATTTAATTTTTCTGCAATCCCCTTTTAAAGGACTAATGTACCCCTCCCCCCAATGTAATAGCGTAGGATATTTAATTTCCGCTTTTAATTTCTGCAAATATAACAGCTTGTTTAGCAACTAGGGTGTGAAAAGAAATACTTGATTAAAAAGGACTTAGAGAATTAAATTCAAGATAAATAATTGAAATTAATATTCACACACGTAAGTCGATCATTCTACGATCGCCATCTACACCTCCTAGGGTTACCCCTCTTAGTTGCCTTAAAACATGTGGTCAAGTCCCACAAAAATAGGGGTGTCTTAAGCAAGTGTCCATATAAACAAATCATCATTGTCCCTTCCAGATTAAAAGATCAAGTCCCTCCGAGGTTACCTATGATATAATGATTGTCGCTCCCGACAAATGAGAATGACCCCAGATGAAGGTACAGACGCGAACGGTCGGCGAAGGGAACAGTGAGAACACACAGCCGTGAACTCACTGGAGAATGAATAGAGTCGCCAGCTAGGCATTTTTATCCCGGAGGAAAGGCAATGCTGCATAGACCTAGAAAAAGATGGATAAGACGGTTGCGAACCAGAGAGACTGAGAAAGGGGGTTGGTTACAACCTGGGAAGGTATTAGCACCTAGATTGTCCGCCGTACTCGACGGGATCCACGCTTAAAAGATTTGTGCTTTAAAGGGATAGTGTCAGTGCAATGTGTGTATAAAAAGGGAGCTGGAAAAGGATGTACAGGTGTCAGTGTAAAAGAGGTGTAAAGTGTATAATGATGTGTCAGTGCAAGGATAAAAAGTATGCTCATGATCATGAGGCTAAGAGAATAAAGCTGGGAAGAGGGGGAACATACAGAGACTTTTGTTCGGTAACTGTTAAGTTATGCCTACGTATCCTCTCGTGTAATGAGGAAGTCAGAACACCGTAGTTCGACCCAAAGAGACTGAAAGATGAATTGACTTGTGAACTGCTTACTTGCCTATGCTCAAGTGTATGATCTGTCTGGAACAGATGCAAACTGTCTTGCATTAGACGGAAGAAGCAAGTTCTCGTTTATGAGTGAAGATGATGAGAAAAGAATCCCGGAGGAGACGATTATTGTTTGTTTTTGTATTTTCAGTCTTTTATTGCTTTTGAAAGTTTGTCATAAGTTAATGAGCTTAAGCCTAAACCAATGGATTTAGTAAACTCATCACATCTTCCCTCTGATTAGGGGTAATGAGAATACCTTAAGTGTGAAGTCATATTCTCACGCTTAATCACCTTTGATGTAGGGTGAAGATCATTAACCTACTTGTGATTATTTAGGTGTTTTTGGTGTTTTTGTTTAGTGTTGAGTAATGAGGTTAAGCCATAATCAGGGATTAAACAGACTCATTACACCATCCTAATAGAAGGATAATAGATGAGAATGTTTAAGCTGAGGAATGCTCCTCAACTTAATCCATGGTTAGGGATTAAAATCATGACAAAACAAGCCTTTAATTAAGTGAATTTTATTTAATGATAAGATGAAGAAGTGAATTTTATGATTTGCAAGACAACTTGAGGGGGACTTGTCCATTAACACTAGGGTTAGTCCTTCTTAACCAGTTAAGGAAGAATTAGAACCCTAATGCAAGGCCCAAGTTACAAGTGGTGTCTTGATGATTATTAGATGGATTGATTAAGAGATTTAAACACATTAAGGGTTTAACACTTAGGATTAAAGTTATACACTCCATCCTAAGAGAAGGATGCAGGCATAAATTTAATCACAAAGCCTTAAAGCCTTTAGGGTTTAGTCCCTGATTATGAGATGAGAAGAGAAGACTCAAGGAGAAACACAAAGGTAAAACTATGAGGGGAGACTAATCAAAACCCTAATTCATTGTCATGCTTGGTTGTTCCTAAGGTTTGTGAGGTTTTCAAGAACAATCTTCAAAGGAGACACCAGGAAGCAGATGAACAAGATCAAGAGAAGCAAAGCAACTTGCTTCATTCAAGAAGTCAAGTCACTTGAAGATAGAAAGCAAGAAGAACAAGAATGAGCAAGCTCAATCTCAAACACATACATAAATGCAGCAATGGATGCAAGAGAGATGAAAAGTAAAGTTATGAGAAGTGAAGGCAAATTCACTTCTCAAGTTTACTCACCACCTGAAAAGTTAGAAAGAAATGCAATGCAATGCAAAATGGGATGAAATGGTATGATGTTAAACAAAACCAGAGGCATGTTGGTGATGATAATGATTCTATGGAGTGCTATGAACATATGGCAAGGCATGGAAATGTTCATACAAGTTTATGGATGCACATGAAGCAAGCTAAAGAGCATGGATACACATGAAAAGTTAGGAAGCATACAAAGCATACAACATGGCAAATGCAAGATGCAATGATCAAACATACTTTCTACATGTCTTATGAAGTCAAATGAATCAAATGGAAGCATGGAATGGTATGGCAAGTCATGTTATGCAAGATAATGCAAGAAGGATGCAAATGGAAGCCCAAATTAGGGTTTATGGATCAAACAACAAACAAAAACCAAAAACAGAAGCAAAACCTAAGATAAAAAATGGAAAATGCCACCCAAAGAAACCCTAAACCTATACTAAACCAAAGTCAAAAGGGGAGGCCTCAACTCTTAACCAAACTCAAGTTATGATTTTTCTAAGTTATTAGGGTTTTTAGGGTTCCTAAACAAAAGAAATACCAAACAAATTGAAAATGAGGAAACAAATCATGGACATTTAATCCTAGAAACTACATGCTAAACACAAAACAAATCAAAAAGAACCAATGTCCAACTCTTCCTAGATAGGCAGAAATGATTTTTTGAACTTATGATCAAAATAATGCACAAAAAATGATTTAATTCAATGGAAAATTCTCAAAATGCATCAAGATCAAAAAAGAAATTTGGTTTGAAGGTTGGACAATGTTTCTAAATGTCTTAGAACATTTCATGAATTTTTGGGTGATTTTTAAATACCTAAAAGTATTTTTAATTAATTAATTTCCATTAATCAATTAAAAATAATCTTTTAAATATTTAAAAATGCTTTTTTAATGATAAAAAATAAAATGAAAATATTTTTGGGTCATAAAAATTAATAAAACTCAGAAGAAAAAGTTTCATAATTTTTAGGAATTTTTTACTATTTTTTATGAATTATGCAAATTAATTGAAAAGAAAATGAATTAAAATTAAATAAAAGGGAAAGTAATCAGAATGGAGGGCCAGGATGAGCTCTGAGTTTGAAATGGTTGACTGGCGCGCTAGTGGAGGGTCCAGATGGCTTCTGACTTAATTAAATTAATTATGGATTAATTAAATAAAACACGTGGATTAGGGCTAATCAGACAGATCTGGACCACACACACACGCGGGAGGTCAACTGGTCAAAGGGATCGTACGCTCCAGATTCAAACTTGAGTTAATGACATGATTAGGGCACAAATTACTTTCAGGTGGCCGGAGAAGACTTCCGGTCGTCTTCTCCGGCCAGCATCTCCCCTGAAAATCCCCAAAACCCCAAAAACCTAACTAAAATGAAATCCAAGAACTGGGAAATGATCCTTACACACTCACGAACCAAAACCCTCACTCAAAACAAATTTATATTTCCTAAATAAGCTGAATCGAAGCAAACAAATTTTAGGGCACGCAAGTTTCAGAGATCAATTAAATGTTCATTTCATCATCATTTTAAAAACCAAAAGCACCAGGATACTCAGTGAAGCATAGAGAACAAGTTTATAACATGAAAAACGATTTCTGGAAAAATAATTTTCAAGCTACCTGAGATTCGAAGCTTTCACTCTGATGACTTTCTGGCCACTTCCTTCAGTGCAATCCACTCCTTAGGACCTCTTGATGATGTTTGAATGCTTTGAAACAATTTATGCTGGCTGGTTGATGAGTTTAGACTGCTTCTGCTTCAACTCAGTTGGAAATGGCTATGGTGAAATGGGCAGCTTCAGGCCTGGGTGAGTGGTTCCATGTGGTCAGAACAATGAGTGGAGAAGGTCTGTGGTGTTTGTTTGGATGTTGGTGAGCTATGGAAAGAGTTTCGAATGAAACTGCAAGTTGAGGTGAGAAATGGCAATGGGGTGTTCTTGCTTGTTTCAGGCCTGGCTCTTGGTGGTTTCAGGTCTATGAAGTATGGTGAGTTGATCTATGGAAATGGTTTTTATGTTTGCAAGCTGAGAAAACAAATTCGAAGGAAGATGCAAAATGGAGTGTTTTTGTGTATGTGATGGATGAGTCAGTTTTAGCCTTGCTAGATGAGTGTTATGGCCAGCATATGGAAAGTATATTTTAATCCCATAAGTCAGGGGATGTGACATGGCCTGCTGTGATAGGTAGGTCACCTTTTTGCAAAATGTCAACTTCTTTGTAAGAGAAAGTATGGCTTGATCTACAACTAGTACAAAGCATGGCTCTGGTGCAGCAAGATGAGGTGAGAGGCTAGCAAAGTGCAGTAACCAATGCAGCAAGTTGTAGGAAGTGATCATGATGATTTTGCAAGTTGCTTGCTTTTTGAACTTCATGAAGAAAAGTCTTGTTACATGAACCAAAACATGAGAAACCTTGATCCAATTCTGACTTTTAGGACATGTAGAATGTTTGCATACTGGTTTGAAGTGAATTAGAGGTTACAATTGGCTTTGGATCATGATTTTGCAAAATTCTCATTTGAAGCATGCCTTGAAAATCAATGATTTTAGCCAACTTTGCCACACCATAACTTTTGATCCAAGAAGAGTTTGATCATGTTCTTGTACTTTTTGAAAAGGGAAAAATGTGATCTACAACTTTCATGACCAAAGTTTTTTATTTGAAGCATTTTTGGATCAATAATCAAGGCTTGAAAAATGACCTAAAATGAAGCATTCTTGAAAAGTCAACTATGCCCAAAAAGTCAACATTTGCAAAACTTCCAAATTCTTGATTTCTATGAACTTCAAACTTCTTCCATGATCAAATAAAGATCATATACACTCAAAATGATGAAGATCACCCATTGGTTGGGTCATTGGGGGCCTCAGATGCCCTGATTTTACACTGACTTGTCTGAAAAGTCAACCCTTGATCAGATGACTTCCCCATGGAATTTCTTCATGAAAATTGATATGCATACTCCCTATACCATACAGAGACCAATGGAAACAAGAATGACCAAAAAAATTGGAGTTATGGCCTCTGAAACCAAAACCCTAATTTTTAGGTCAACTGTGCAGTCAAACTTGGCTCTGCATCCATTCAAACCCTAGTTCTTGTGATTCTTTGGAATTTTTGACTTTGAGAGGATGTAATATGATATAAGAACACACATGGACCCCTTTGAAGTGATTGGTAGCCTTTGGAGTGGCTCAAGATGCCCTGAGATTGCTCAGATCACAAACCCTAGGTGCAGATGCCTTAGAAACTATGCAGTGAATCAAAAGTGAGATATGAGGTGATATGATTGTGTTTATGCATATGAGATGATCACAAGCCATGGTGTGAATGGGTGAGGGCAGATTTGGGGTGTTTACAGCTGCCCCTATTCAAACATGAGTTAGCTGTGCAGGATGTAAGCGACGGCTTAACAGGCAAACGAGATAACTTGTGGTTGAATACCAAAGACAGTCCAAAATTTGCACTCACAGAATGAAGAAGAAAAGGGATATAGATTGTCAAAAGAAAATAAAGTATATTGTAAAGTGTGGGCGACGGAGGACGACCGTCGAGCAGAGGACGACTGCTGGGTAAATAGCAATGACGGGGACGACCGACATGCTGGGGATAAAAGGTAAAGCCAAGACGGGGACGGCCGACTAGCTGGGGAAAATAAAATCATGATGGGGACGGCCATCAAGGTAAAGTTGCAAAATTCTCTGGGGATTAATGAAACATGACGGGGACGGCCATCAAGTTCATAAAGGTAAAGTAACCAACGATGGGGACGGCCATCGGGCTAAAAAGGAAAAGGGACCACGACGGGGACGGCCATCGGGTTAAAGAATAAATGAAATAAACAGATGATGGGGTACGACCATCAAAGGTGAAGGACGATCACCTAGCAGGGGACGGCTGCTCTGTTGGGGATAAAAGAAATATGATGGGGACGGCCATCAAAGGTGGAGGACGACCACCTGGCAGGGTACGGCTGCCGAAAATATCGCGACACAGGACGAGTGCCGGATAAAAGGTCAACGATGGGGACGGCCATCGGACGAGCATGATGGAGGACGACCATCAAGAAGTGGAGGACAACCACTCAGCAGGGTACGACTGCTCTCAATGTTTATCATAACACAGGACGAGTGTCAGATAACCAAAATCAACAATGGGGACGGCTGCCATTGGATAAAGTGATGAAGGACGATCATCAAAAGGTGGAGGACGACCACCTAGCAGGGGACGGCTGCTAAAAGACAACGATGGGGACGGCCATCGGACGAGCATGATGGAGGACGACCATCAAGAAGTGGAGGACGACCACTCAGCAGGGTACGGCTGCTCTCAGGGTTTATCATGACACAGGACGAGTGCCAGATAAAAAGGAAAATTTGTTGTGTTGGTGATCCGCTGGGGATAGTAAACACGGACGAGCGTTTACAACCAAGAAAAGAAAGTATAAGTGTTTAGATGTTCGTGTATAGATTAAAGATGCGGACGAGCATCCTTAAGACTACGATAAGGACGAGTATCGGGTAGAAACAAATGCTTGACGCATGTTCTAAGATGATGATACGGACGAGTATCAACTGGTTAACAGAGAACACGGACGAGTGTCGTATCTGAAAAGACTTTCTTGGGGAATAGTAGACACAGACAAGTATCTATATTCAAGAAGACAAAAGTGTTTGACACAGTGTATGGATTAAAGATGCGGACGAGCATCCTTAAGACTAAGATACGGACGAGTATCTTGTAGAAACAAACATTAGACGCAATGTTCTGAGATGATGATACGGACGAGTATCAACTGGTTAACAGAGAACACGGACTACTGTCGAATCTGTGGGGATATAGATGGTGTATATTAGATACGGACGAGTATCTGTATAAGTGTGAATATTTACCTGCTGGGGAGAGTGACACGGACGGGTGTCAGAGAAAGTATAGTAATATCAACAAGCATATAGGTTGTAAAAGTGTAAGCGACTGCGCTGGGGGTATGACACGGACGGGTGTCAGGAAAGTGTATTTATAGGTATATGTGAGTGCAAAGAGGATGTCTTTGGCTTTCTGCTGGTGATGTGACACGGACGGATGTCAGGAAGTATCTGTAATACGGGTGATCTTGTTTATAAAGAGTGTTCAGGCGACTTTACTGGGGAGTGTTGATACGGACGGGTATCAAAAGGAAATATATACTGGTGTTTGTGATTTGTGAGGCAACTGCTTTTGCTGGGACTCTGGTGGGGATTTCTGTACAATGATGATGAACGGTTATTATTCACAAGTGTTAATTCAGAACATGGCTCATGATTATGCTATGCGTTTGATCTTTGCCGTAATGCTCCGTATTAGACGGAATGCTACGCTCTGAGGGGATAGTATGATGCGAATGCTATGATTATGCAAAGATATCAAAACCGGGATTCGGATCCTGTTGCCGTGAAGATCTCTGGCTGATCTGTTTGAAATGGACCTCCCAGCTGGGGATGAAATCATTGATAGACTTGGAGAGATGTATCCACTTGGGGATATATGCCACTTGGTTGACATATCCTTATAATGTGTGTCCCAGCTGGAGTTTGTAGAAGCCTTCTTCACTCTGTTGTGATCTTCATGCGTTGCTCTTCTGGATAGAGGCTGGAACTCTGTGGGGAGGTGGTTCCCTGACTTTTGCATTCAGCTGAGGATGAAATGGCAACTTGGCTGAGGAATTATGAGAGGCAACTCAGCTGGGGAGAGCGACAAGAGGCAACTCAGCTGGGGATAGAGCATTTCGGATGCTGAGATCTTTTGTTGATTTGCCAGCTTGCTGAGATGTAGCTTGCATGCCCCAAGTTGCGTCCTGTATACCTGCGATCCTGCAAAGATAAGGAAACGCACAAAAGGTCCCGAGGTATCCTTTACTGGATTCCGTCATAGGAGTTAAGCATTTTCGAGAGTAAGTATATTCCCTGTAAGCATGTGTTTTATTATTATTATTTTTGGGAGAAAAGCATCTGTACTTATGCAATTGATTTTTTAGAGACATCAGACATCCTTTGCAAATAAAAATATACAAAACGAAACATGACTGAAAAATCTGATTTTATTAATTCATGTGCCCTGAATTGGCAAGATACAGTCAAAGAAACATATCTCCTGAAATGAGGAGATTGTTACAAATTGAGAAACAAAGTGCTGGCAGTGTTGATGACGCTTTAAGGAGCTTCCTCTTCTGCTATGACTCGTATGACAATGACGTTCTTCTCGTCTTGCTTTCTGAAAAGGCTGATTCTGATTGAAGCTTGACTCTGTTAAAGCTTTCCAAGTTGTAAGTGATACAGACGAATTCAGAATGCAGTTGTTCGCTTATTCCCTTATTTTGCATGGATCGCCCTTTCGGGTTTTCAATCCATCGGGATACCCATTCTTGCCTGAGTTGTCCAATGCGGCTTTTCAAATCAGCGGGTGTACATTTTTTTATTTATTTTCCCTTATTTTTGCCCGAGTCTTTTATTCTGTTTTTGACTCGCCGGGATGCCCTATTTTTGCCTGGACTTACATTCTGTTTTTATGTCCAGCGGGTCATTTTATGCGAAGTATTTTTTAACTGCATCTGAATTCACAGGGGACGGGAAATCTTCACCATCCATGGTGCTGAGCATCAGTGCTCCACCAGAGAAAACTTTCTTTACCACAAATGGTCCTTCGTAATTCGGAGTCCATTTGCCCCTGTGGTCTGTACGAGGAGGGAGGATTCTCTTCAGCACAAGATCTCCCACTTGGTACCCTCGGTGCCTGACTTTCTGATCGAAGGCTTTCTTCATTCTTTTCTGATACAACTGCCCATGATAGATTGCAGCCAATCTTTTCTCTTCGATCAGACTCAGTTGCTCGTGACGGGCCCTGACCCATTCTGCTTCGCTCAGCTTAACATCCATTAATACCCGCAAAGAGGGTAATTCAACTTCAACAGGTAGGAGTGCTTCCATACCATACACAAGCTGGTACGGTGTTGCCCCAGTGGATGTTCTGATTGACGTGCGGTACCCATGCAAGGCGAACGGTAGAATTTCATGCCAGTCTTTGTAAGTGACTACCATCTTCTGCACAATCTTCTTGATATTCTTATTTGCTGCCTCAACAGCGCCATTCATCTTTGGCCTGTAAGGAGAAGAATTGTGGTGTTGGATCTTGAAGTCCCAGCACAGTTCTGCCATCATTTTGTTGTTTAGATTGGAACCATTATCAGTAATGATTCGCTCGGGAACTCCGTACCGACAGATGATATCTCTCTTTAGGAATCGGGCTACCACTTGCCTTGTGACATTTGCATATGAGGCTGCTTCAACCCACTTGGTGAAATAGTCAATGGCGACCAGGATGAATCTGTGACCGTTTGAAGCAGTTGGCTCGATCTTGCCAATCATATCAATGCCCCACATGGCAAAGGGCCATGGTGAAGACATAATGTTCAAAGGATTCGGAGGCACATGCACTTTGTCTGCATAGATCTGGCACTTGTGGCATTTTCGGGCGTAAGCACAACAGTCTGCATCCATTGTGATCCAATAATAGCCTGACCTTAACAACTTCTTAGCCATTGCATGTCCTCCAGCATGGGTACCAAAAGAGCCTTCATGCACTTCATGCATCAACAAATCTGCTTCCGTCTTGTCAACACATCGGAGGAGTACCATATCAAAGTTCCTTTTGTATAAAGATCCATCAGTGTTCAGAAAGAAACTTCCAACAAGCCTTCTCAAAGTCTTCTTATCATTGGAAGATGCCCCAGGGGGGTATGTTTGATCCTCCAAGAAGCACTTAATGTCATGGAACCAAGGCTTATCGTCTTTGACAACATCTGCTGCAAATACATATGCTGGTCTATCAAGTCTCGACACTGAAATCTGAGGTACAAAGTTAGCAGCTTGAACTTTGATCATGGATGAAATGGTAGCGAGAGCATCTGCAAACTGATTCTCGTCCCGTGGGATATACTCAAGCTTGACTGTTGTGAAGAAAGTCAATAACCTTCTTGTATAATCCCTGTAAGGTATCAGATGATCCTGGTGGGTGTACCATTTTCCGTTGGTCTGATTGACTACCAAAGCTGAATCTCCGAATACGGTCAATGTATTGATCCTGAGGTCAATGGCTTCCTCAAGACCCATAATGCAAGCTTCGTATTCAGCTTCGTTGTTAGTGCAGTTGAAAGTGAGTTTTGCCGAGAAAGGCATGTGAACTCCTTTGGGTGTAACGAGTACTGCACCAACACCACGACCATTCATATTAACAGCCCCATCAAACATCATAGTCCATTCTTCTTCTGGGTCAGGCCCTTCAGTGTGGATAGGCTCTTCATGATCTTTTGATTTTATGAACATGATGTCTTCATCAGGGAAGTCAAATCTCATAGGCTGGTAATCATCAATAGGTTGCTCAGCAAGATATTCAGACAATACACTGCCCTTGATGGCTTTCTGAGAAGTGTATTGGATGTCGTATTCTATGAGAATCATTTTCCATCTTGCAACCCGTCCGGTAAGAGCTGGCTTCTCAAATATGTACTTGACTGGGTCCATCTTTGAGATTAACAAGGTAGTGTGGGTCAACATATACTGTCTCAGTCGGCGAGCAGCCCACGCTAAAGCACAGCAAGTTTTCTCGAGCAGTGAATAACGCTGTTCACAGTCGGTAAACTTTTTGCTTAGGTAGTATATTGCATACTCTTTTCGACCAGACTCGTCATGCTGGCCCAGCACACACCCCATTGACTCTTCTAATACTGTCAAGTACATAATCAGAGGTCTTCCTTCAACTGGCGGCATAAGGATTGGAGGTTCCTGCAGATACTCCTTGATCTTGTCAAAAGCCTTCTGGCAATCTTCGTTCCACCTGACCGTCTGTTCTTTTCTTAACAGCTTGAACAAGGGTTCACAGGTTGCTGTGAGGTGAGATATGAACCGTGAGATATAGTTCAATCGACCTAAGAACCCTCGAACTTCTTTCTCAGTTTTCGGTGCAGGCATCTCTTGGATGGCTTTGACTTTATCAGGGTCAACTTCAATCCCTTTCTCGCTTACAATAAAGCCCAGCAGCTTACCAGATCTCACCCCGAATGTGCATTTGTTGGGGTTCAACTTCAGTTGATACTTTCTCAGACGCTTGAACAACTTGAGCAGATTCACCAGATGGTCTTCTTCAGTAAGGGACTTGGCAATCATGTCATCCACATAACATTCTATCTCTTTGTGGATCATGTCATGAAATAATGTCACCATAGCCCGTTGATACGTCGCACCGGCATTCTTGAGCCCAAATGGCATCACTTTGTAACAGAACGTGCCCCAGGGTGTGATGAATGTTGTCTTCTCCATGTCTTCAGGTGACATTTTTATCTGATTGTATCCTGAAAATCCATCCATGAAGGAGAATACCGAGAACTGAGCCGTATTATCAACCAATACATCGATGTGAGGTAATGGGAAATCATCTTTCGGGCTAGCTCTGTTCAGATCCCGGTAGTCAACACACATTCTTACTTTGCCATCCTTCTTAGGCACAGGTACTATATTAGCAACCCACGGCGGATAGCTAGTTACAGCAAGGAACCCGGCGTCCCATTGCTTTTGTACCTCCTCCTTGATTTTCATAGCCATGTCTGGGCGAGTACGGCGCAATTTCTGTTTGACCGGAGGGCACTCTTCTCTTAAAGGCAACTTGTGCACAACAATGTCGGTATCCAACCCTGGCATATCTTGGTATGACCAAGCAAACACATCCACATACTCTTGAAGCAGATCAATCAGTTGTCTCTTTACTGAGTCTTGCAGGCAGGCCCCGATTTTAACCTCTTTCACGTCTTCCTCTGTACCAAGGTTAATCACTTCAACCTCCTCCTGGTGAGGAGTAATAACCTTTTCCTCCTGTCTCAACAACCTGGCTAGCTCTTCAGGAAGCTCATATTCTTCTTCAACTCCTTCATCAGCTTGATTGATTGGATTGTCAAAGTCATACGATGTCATAGCCGTGCTGTTGTCGGTGCTGTCAGGAAGGCATTCTCTGCAAGGGTTTAATTTGTTCATTTTAGTGATTAATTTTAATCTTGCCTCAGAAAAAGTGAAATAAAGTTATCATTTTGAAAACACCGCCATTCATTTTTTGTACAAAAAGAAAAAATGGAAAAACAGCGAACGAAAAGAAAAAAGACTCGTTTGCAAAAAGATGTCTGATATTTCATTAATTGATCTTGTTTGCACAAAAAGTACAGATGGCCCGATTACAAAATGAGTCTTGTCATCTTGGGCAAGATGCAAGACTTTGATGCATGCTTATAAAAATACAGGAAATAATAATTACTCTGCATGAGTAACTCTTATAATTTCCTGGGAAGACCAGTTCGAGACACTGCTCCCCGGGATCTTTGGACGAATCCAGCTTTCCAGGTTGCGCTCCTCTTCCAGCTCGTCTTCCAGACAGTTGATAGCATCAGGGGTAAGCATCCCCCCACTGACAAAACCAGGCTCTCCAGCAGCCTTTGCTTGATGTTGAGTTGGTTTGTAACCCAACCCAAACTTGTCCTTCTTCTCCTCCACAGCTAAAACCTTGCCCCAGCCTAGGGCAGTTCCTTCCTCAACAACCTTCCGGGCTTGTTGGTATGATGACATGGAGATCCCAGATACAGCAGATGCTTCATTGACATTCAAGGCTTCAAATCCTTGGCTCATTGTTTCATGGATCTCCCCATCCATTTCAATATACTTATAAGTAGCCAGATGGCTAACAAATATATCCTCCTCCCCACAGATTGTAACAACTTGGCCTTCCCACTCATATTTTAACTTTTGGTGAAGGGTAGACGTTATTGCGCCGGCGGCGTGAATCCAGGGTCTACCCAACAAACAGCTGTAGGCGGGCTGAATGTCCATCACATAAAAGATAGTTTTAAAGGTCTGTGGGCCAATTGTCACAGGCAGCTCAATCTCTCCCAGAACCGATCTCTTAGAACCATCAAAGGCTCTTACCACCAGGTTGCTGGGTCTCAATGCCAGTCCATCATATTCTAACTTCACCAGAGCCTTCTTTGGTAAGACATTAAGGGATGACCCCGTGTCTACCAGCACATGAGAAAAGACTGCTCCTTTGCATTCCATGGTTATGTGCAAGGCTTTGTTGTGGTTGCGGCCATCCGCCGTCAAGTCAGTATTGGTGAACCCTAGCCCATTGCTAGCAGTAACATTTCCAACCACGGTTTCCAACTGGTTGACAGTAATCTCTTCAGGCACGTAAGCTGCGTGCAAGACTTTGAGTAGTGCATTCCGATGGGCTTCGGAGCACATAAGCAGTGAGAGGATAGAGATTTTGGATGGCGTTTGGTGAAGTTGATCCACAATTTTGTAATCACTCTTTTTGATGATTCTCATAAACTCATCAACTTCTTGATCGAACGGCGTCTTCAAGGCTTCCTTAACAGCTTGATCTTCCTGCACCGGGCTCTTTCCTTTTGCCTTGGCAGCAGCTTCTGCTTCGGCAGTAGGTCTTTGCATTGGTGGAGCAAAGAGACGTCCGCTTCGAGTGAAGCCTCCGCCTCCCCCCACATTATCTACTTGTGGTGCAGGTGTTGATGTTTCAAGAGTGATTCTTTTTCCTTCGCAGTACACGTCTGAGCCATAGTGCCAAGGGATGGCCCTATTGCTTTCATATGGTACTGGTCCAGGCACCGTGACAGTGACTGGGCTGATTGTTGCTGCTGAAGGGACTGTAATTGTTTGTGGATCATAAAAGATTGTAACTGGTGCTCTGGTGGGAGCAGCACCTTCTGAATGGTAGGCAGAGTTATTCTCAGGATCATAAAATATTGTGACAGTAGAGACATCTTCATGATTTGTTGCTGGTGTTGTAGGAGATATCGTCGGAAGAAATGATGTTGCGGTTGTAGAAGTCTCAAAATGGAGTGAAGCTGAAGTTGTAGTAGGAAAATTTGTTGTAAACTGATCAGTTGAGATGATGGATGAAGTACTTGTTGATGAAACCGAAGAATTGTCAGGAACAATAGTTGCTGCAGTTGTAGGAGGTTCTGAAACCGTTGCTGAGGAGTTTGCTGGATTTGTTGGAAATGATGTAGTGATCTGAAGTTGGCCACTCTGAATAAGGTTGTCTATACCATTCCTCAAATTATCGCACCCATTTACAGAGATATTGCAGTAAGCACAGCCTAACTCACACCCTGGGAACATCTGACATTCCAAGAGCTGAGCCTTGATTTCTACCAATGGCGTCCTGATCTGTCCCACACTGGTTATTAAATAAGACGGCTTGTCTTCTTCAATAGCGTTAATCCGGGGACCACCATGGTTTGGCATCGGGTTCTTATTGACATTGGGTGGTGGTGCGAAATTCAGAGCCTTGGAGTCTACCAGGTCTTGTACCTTCATATGCAGAGCCCTGCATTTTTCTGTGCTGTGGCCAGGTGCGTTTGAATGGAAGGCACACCTAGCGTTGGAGTCATAGTTCCTTGGTAGACTGTTGGGATCCGGAGGTGCCAACGTTCTTAGCTCAACCAGGTTGAGTTTCAGAAGCTGTGGCAGCAATGTAGCATATGGCATTGGGATCGGATCGATCACTCTGTTAGCTTGAGAAGGCCTCTGCTGAAATGGCCTCTGTTGATTGTTGTTGTTGGTGTTGCTGTTGTTGTAATTCCTTGGAGGATACTGACTTTGCTGGTGGTACTGAGGTTGCGGCTGATAGTTTTGCTGAGGAGGTTGATAGACTGGCTGAGGATGAGCTGGAGCAGGAATGGTGACTGCTGCTATTGACCTCTGAACATACTGGGGCCTGCCCCTGTTTGAATGGATGGCATTGGTCTCGCCAGTTCTTCTCGGGCCTACAAAAGGCTTTCTTGTACTACTGGACGAGCTTGCACCGTTGTCTGAGATCTTTCCCATTTTTAACAAGCTTTCAATTCTCTCCCCGGCTATGACAACATCTGCAAAGCTAGTGGAAGAGAAAGCAGCCAACCTGTCAATATATGTTCCCTGAAGGGTGTTCATGAACATATCTGCCATTTCCCGTTCAGACATAGGTGGTTGAACAGCAGCAGCCAGTTGCCTCCATCTCTGGGCATATTCTCGGAAACTCTCCCTTGAAGACTGTGACATTCCCATCAGGAGGGTCCTGTTGGGTGCCATGTCTAGATTATACTGATACTGTCTGATGAAGGCCTCTGCCAGGTCCTTCCAGCATCTAATAGTTTCCCTTGTCAAGTGAGAGTACCATTCCCTCGACGCTCCAGTTAAGCTGTCTTCGAAATAGAACATCCAGAGCTTCTCATCCATTGTATAGGCCTTCAGCCTTCCCAGAAATGACTGTAAGTGAGTCCGGGGGCATGAAGTCCCGTTGTATTTTTCAAAGCAAGGAGGCTTGAACTTATGGGGGATCCTGACCCCGTCTACCAAGCCCATATCCATGACATCGAAGCCCAAAGAGTTTTGAGATTCTAAGGACCTCAACTTCTCAGCTATCTCATCCAATCTCCTATCATAAGCTTCTTCCCCAGCACCCATTACTGTGAACTGGTCTTCTTGAGGGTCTTCCTGTAGTACCCTCCCTGCTGTGGCAGTCCCTTGTATATTGACAGGGATGTTGGCCTCTGGATGGAGATGGGGTCCAAAAACTGGGGGATTGACATGAGGTTGGACCCTCTCGTTGTTACTTGTGCCAGCAGTTCCCACATGGGGCTCTTCTTGATTCTGCCTTTCCACCATGGCTCTCAATCTTTCCTGGCTCTGAGCCATGTTGTTCATAACTTCCATAAACTGAGTCATTTGATTCCTCATTTCTAGCCTTTCATTTGCCATTTGATTTCTGACCTCAGTAAGGTCCTGCTGCATCTGATCCATTTGAATGCCCGGAAGGTTATTTCGGGTTGGATAACGGTGCGGACGGTTGAGGGGAAAAACTCGGCGCCTAGCAATAGTTCCTGAACATCACAACAGAGGTTAGCAACAATAAAACAAAACCTACAAAACAAACAAAGGGTTAGCATGCAATGCAGTTATGCTTATTTGCTCTCAAGGTATCCGGTTTGGCATTCAGTTTTGACCCTTCCAGACCCTTGAAGATGTTGTTGTTGCTTGAAGAAAACTCAGATGAGGCAAACTAACACCAATATATTACAGAAGGTGAAATAATACAACTTGTTCATTTTACAACACAAGCCCTCTAAGGGGTCAAAATACAGTACAAGAAAATAAAAGTACATGGAAAGAAAGCAACAACAAACAAATGGTCAAACACCAAGACCAAACTCATCCTCACGAACTTCCTTGAGAAGTGCTTCGGTCACAGGATCAGCCGGACGCTCCGTGAGATTCCTGATGAGGAGATTCCGGGTTGCAATAGCTGCTGCTAGTTTCTTGTGCTGAGTTTGGTCCTTGGACCTCTTCACCCCTGCTTTGATCTTCAGCTCTGACACCTCCCTCTGGGCTGCTGCCAAGGCTTCTTGTTGTTCTTTTGCACTAGCTTCTAGTTGCTCCATCTTGTCTTGGACTCTCTTGTCCTCCAGGGTACGAGCCTCGGTGATCCTGACCCACCGGGCTTGACTCTCCTTCAGATACAAGTCTGTCCTTGCCCTCTGGAACTGGGCTTCTTTACAAGCATTCTTCAGGATTTGCTCACCAGCCTTGGACTTTTTGATATAATCCCCAGACTTTTCAATCTTAGTCAGATGCTCTACTCTCAATTTCTCCAACCTCTCAATCTCCCTCATACCTTCACTCCTCTCCCGGAGGGTCTTCTGCAAAGCCTGGGTTAGCTTCTCATTCCTTTCCTTCAAGCTCTCAAACTCTTCCAAACTGATAGTGGCAGGGGGTGGTGCTGAAGATGACTCAGGCATGTCTTCTATGGTAAAGGGCATCCCAGAGAATTGGGCCCTGGCACGGGACCACTCATAATATTGTGCTGATGCCACATTGTTGCACTTCCCTAGAATGGTTATTCCCTTGGTTTGAACATTATCCCAGGCCCAAGCAGCCTGCCTAACAACAGTCAAACTAATCTTGTTCTCACAATAGAGGGTCTCAACCAAGTCCTGTGCCCTAGGAGTATGGACCAGTGCATAGCCCAGTTGCCTTCTGAACAGCAGAGGATTGTAATTAATACTGCCCTTAACTCCTATCAAAGGCACATTAGGAAAATGCCCACAGCTGGTGATGATATCCCTGCCCTTGGTGCTCTGAGTGCACCATCTGATGTCTGTTGAAGTTAGAACAGTGAGTCTTTTAGCCCAGTTGCTTTGCTGATGAGGGTTTAAAAATGCATCCGTCCTGGGTAGATGCCTGAGAAGCCAAGTATGGAACAATGGAGCACAACACCTTACTAACCTTCCCCTCTGCTTTTCATTCCTCTGATGCACTGAATAGTAAAGATCCCCTAATAAAGTTGGCACTGGGTTCTTCAAGATGAACAGATGGATTGCATTCTTGCTAATGAATCGAGGCTCATCTGCGAACAATACAATTCCATATATACTCAAAGCCAACAAGGCACAGACAGCCTTCCACTCTCCTAAAGAAGCTTTCAGGGTAGCTTGAGAAATTAAGAAGTCCAGATGAAAGCCAGGGATTCCAGCTTTAGAGGTCATATGCTGCTCAATCAAAACAGGTTCCAGATGCAAAGCTTTTGCTACTTCTCCATTAGCAGGAAAGACCATCTCAGGGTTGAAAGGGATTCCACCCCTGATGGGCAAACCAACCAATGCTGAGTATTCTTCTAAAAGAGGGCCCAATTGAAAGTCTTGAAAAGTAAAACATCTTAGTGGAGGATCATAAAACTGAATGCAGGTGTGGATCAGGCTTCTTTGTGATGGGTCCAGATCCATAACCATGTCAAGTATATCTCCATAACTCTCCTTGAACAAAGGTATGTGATCTGGAGTGATCAGGGTTTGAATCCTCCTGATGTCTGACAATTCTGGCTGGAAGAAGTGATAGGTGATGTTGCTCTTTTTAGGGGCCATGATGTTGAAGACTGAGTAGAGACAGGTGCTGATGATAATACTGAAGAAATGGGCCACTGACTGGCTGGTGCAGGTGGTAACTGAAGCAGATTGCTGATGAAGACAAATCAGAACTGAAGATGGGGTCAAAACCAAAACCAAATGAAGATGGATACCCTGAAACACAAATAAGCAAATGTCAATATGATGCAATGATTATGTATGCAAATGAAATGCAAGGGTCTGTGACTGAGCTGGATCTGATCAAAATGCCCTGATATAGGTCCATGTGTGTAAGAAATCCAGATGGAGGTCTATAAATCCAGTGACCAGGGTGGGGGGCTCAAATAAAGAACCACAAGTCCAGGGTTTAGAATCACAAGAACTATCCAACATGGAGTACTCTTAACAAATCCAAGTAACAGGTATTCTGAGGTCAAGGTACCTGCAAACCTGTAAACAGCCCAACCCCCCTCACAGGTGGTGTTCTAAAACAAGGATCCTCAGACTTGGATCAGTCATGAGAAGTGTAAACACTTCTAACCCGGAGGTAGAGTGTTTACAATAACCATAACAATTCCTCCTCTAATTCACCTCAGTTTCTGAAGGTCAATACTAAAAGGTCATCCAGACTTAGCAGGCTTCCCAGATAGCCCTAGCATTGCAGGAAATCTGCAACACAGAGTTCTCAAGAAGAAACCCATATCTGAACCGTGTTTCATATTCCCGCACCAGACCGAAATGGAATGGGAAAGAATATGATTCACTCTAGCCTAGGTGTCACTCAGGTCCCAGGTATAGGACCTTAACTCTCAATGAATCACCCACCCACCAAAACAAAGACCAGATCCAGCCAGCAGCATGACAGTATGATATATACAAAAGCAATAAAGAAAGCAGTAAAGTAGCTGTACATAAAGCAAAAATAAAACATATACAAACACAAATAAGCACATAACACCCCAGTAAACACAAATCAATCAAGCGCTAGGAGGAACCCACAAAAAGAACCAGAAGCCCTGGTTGCAGTATAAGGGTCCCCAGCAGAGTCGCCAAGCTGTCGCTCCCGACAAATGAGAATGACCCCAGATGAAGGTACAGACGCGAACGGTCGGCGAAGGGAACAGTGAGAACACACAGCCGTGAACTCACTGGAGAATGAATAGAGTCGCCAGCTAGGCATTTTTATCCCGGAGGAAAGGCAATGCTGCATAGACCTAGAAAAAGATGGATAAGACGGTTGCGAACCAGAGAGACTGAGAAAGGGGGTTGGTTACAACCTGGGAAGGTATTAGCACCCAGATTGTCCGCCGTACTCGACGGGATCCACGCTTAAAAGATTTGTGCTTTAAAGGGATAGTGTCAGTGCAATGTGTGTATAAAAAGGGAGCTGGAAAAGGATGTACAGGTGTCAGTGTAAAAGAGGTGTAAAGTGTATAATGATGTGTCAGTGCAAGGATAAAAAGTATGCTCATGATCATGAGGCTAAGAGAATAAAGCTGGGAAGAGGGGGAACATACAGAGACTTTTGTTCGGTAACTGTTAAGTTATGCCTACGTATCCTCTCGTGCAATGAGGAAGTCAGAACACCGTAGTTCGACCCAAAGAGACTGAAAGATGAATTGACTTGTGAACTGCTTACTTGCCTATGCTCAAGTGTATGATATGTATGGCACAGATGCAAACTGTCTTGCATTAGACGGAAGAAGCAAGTTCTCGTTTATGAGTGAAGATGATGAGAAAAGAATCCCGGAGGAGACGATTATTGTTTGTTTTTGTATTTTCAGTCTTTTATTGCTTTTGAAAGTTTGTCATAAGTTAATGAGCTTAAGCCTAAACCAATGGATTTAGTAAACTCATCACATCTTCCCTCTGATTAGGGGTAATGAGAATACCTTAAGTGTGAAGTCATATTCTCACGCTTAATCACCTTTGATGTAGGGTGAAGATCATTAACCTACTTGTGATTATTTAGGTGTTTTTGGTGTTTTTGTTTAGTGTTGAGTAATGAGGTTAAGCCATAATCAGGGATTAAACAGACTCATTACACCATCCTAATAGAAGGATAATAGATGAGAATGTTTAAGCTGAGGAATGCTCCTCAACTTAATCCATGGTTAGGGATTAAAATCATGACAAAACAAGCCTTTAATTAAGTGAATTTTATTTAATGATAAGATGAAGAAATGAATTTTATGATTTGCAAGACAACTTGAGGGGGACTTGTCCATTAACACTAGGGTTAGTCCTTCTTAACCAGTTAAGGAAGAATTAGAACCCTAATGCAAGGCCCAAGTTACAAGTGGTGTCTTGATGATTATTAGATGGATTGATTAAGAGATTTAAACACATTAAGGGTTTAACACTTAGGATTAAAGTTATACACTCCATCCTAAGAGAAGGATGCAGGCATAAATTTAATCACAAAGCCTTAAAGCCTTTAGGGTTTAGTCCCTGATTATGAGATGAGAAGAGAAGACTCAAGGAGAAACACAAAGGTAAAACTATGAGGGGAGACTAATCAAAACCCTAATTCATTGTCATGCTTGGTTGTTCCTAAGGTTTGTGAGGTTTTCAAGAACAATCTTCAAAGGAGCCACCAGGAAGCAGATGAACAAGATCAAGAGAAGCAAAGCAACTTGCTTCATTCAAGAAGTCAAGTCACTTGAAGATAGAAAGCAAGAAGAACAAGAATGAGCAAGCTCAATCTCAAACACATACATAAATGCAGCAATGGATGCAAGAGAGATGAAAAGAAAAGTTATGAGAAGTGAAGGCAAATTCACTTCTCAAGTTTACTCACCACCTGAAAAGTTAGAAAGAAATGCAATGCAATGCAAAATGGGATGAAATGGTATGATGTTAAACAAAACCAGAGGCATGTTGGTGATGATAATGATGCTATGGAGTGCTATGAACATATGGCAAGGCATGGAAATGTTCATAAAAGTTTATGGATGCACATGAAGCAAGCTAAAGAGCATGGATACACATGAAAAGTTAGGAAGCATACAAAGCATACAACATGGCAAATGCAAGATGCAATGATCAAACATACTTTCTACATGTCTTATGAAGTCAAATGAATCAAATGGAAGCATGGAATGGTATGGCAAGTCATGTTATGCAAGATAATGCAAGAAGGATGCAAATGGAAGCCCAAATTAGGGTTTATGGATCAAACAACAAACAAAAACCAAAAACAGAAGCAAAACCTAAGATAAAAAATGGAAAATGCCACCCAAAGAAACCCTAAACCTATACTAAACCAAAGTCAAAAGGGGAGGCCTCAACTCTTAACCAAACTCAAGTTATGATTTTTCTAAGTTATTAGGGTTTTTAGGGTTCCTAAACAAAAGAAATACCAAACAAATTGAAAATGAGGAAACAAATCATGGCCATTTAATCCTAGAAACTACATGCTAAACACAAAACGAAGCAAAAAGAACCAATGTCCAACTCTTCCTAGATAGGCAGAAATGATTTTTTGAACTTATGATCAAAATAATGCACAAAAAATGATTTAATTCAATGGAAAATTCTCAAAATGCATCAAGATCAAAAAAGAAATTTGGTTTGAAGGTTGGACAATGTTTCTAAATGTCTTAGAACATTTCATGAATTTTTGGGTGATTTTTAAATACCTAAAAGTATTTTTAATTAATTAATTTCCATTAATCAATTAAAAATAATCTTTTAAATATTTAAAAATGCTTTTTTAATGATAAAAAATAAAATGAAAATATTTTTGGGTCATAAAAATTAATAAAACTCAGAAGAAAAAGTTTCATAATTTTTAGGAATTTTTTACTATTTTTTATGAATTATGCAAATTAATTGAAAAGAAAATGAATTAAAATTAAATAAAAGGGAAAGTAATCAGAATGGAGGGCCAGGATGAGCTCTGAGTTTGAAATGGTTGACTGGCGCGCTAGTGGAGGGTCCATATGGCTTCTGACTTAATTAAATTAATTATGGATTAATTAAATAAAACACGTGGATTAGGGCTAATCAGACAGATCTGGACCACACACACACGCGGGAGGTCAACTGGTCAAAGGGATCGTACGCTCCAGATTCAAACTTGAGTTAATGACATGATTAGGGCACAAATTACTTTCAGGTGGCCGGAGAAGACTTCCGGTCGTCTTCTCCGGCCAACATCTCCCCTGAAAATCCCCAAAACCCCAAAAACCTAACTAAAATGAAATCCAAGAACTGGGAAATGATCCTTACACACTCACGAACCAAAACCCTCACTCAAAACAAATTTATATTTCCTAAATAAGCTGAATCGAAGCAAACAAATTTTAGGGCACGCAAGTTTCAGAGATCAATTAAATGTTCATTTCATCATCATTTTAAAAACCAAAAGCACCAGGATACTCAGTGAAGCATAGAGAACAAGTTTATAACATGAAAAACGATTTCTGGAAAAATAATTTTCAAGCTACCTGAGATTCGAAGCTTTCACTCTGATGACTTTCTGGCCACTTCCTTCAGTGCAATCCACTCCTTAGGACCTCTTGATGATGTTTGAATGCTTTGAAACAATTTATGCTGGCTGGTTGATGAGTTTAGACTGCTTCTGCTTCAACTCAGTTGGAAATGGCTATGGTGAAATGGGCAGCTTCAGGCCTGGGTGAGTGGTTCCATGTGGTCAGAACAATGAGTGGAGAAGGTCTGTGGTGTTTGTTTGGATGTTGGTGAGCTATGGAAAGAGTTTCGAATGAAACTGCAAGTTGAGGTGAGAAATGGCAATGGGGTGTTCTTGCTTGTTTCAGGCCTGGCTCTTGGTGGTTTCAGGTCTATGAAGTATGGTGAGTTGATCTATGGAAATGGTTTTTATGTTTGCAAGCTGAGAAAACAAATTCGAAGGAAGATGCAAAATGGAGTGTTTTTGTGTATGTGATGGATGAGTCAGTTTTAGCCTTGCTAGATGAGTGTTATGGCCAGCATATGGAAAGTATATTTTAATCCCATAAGTCAGGGGATGTGACATGGCCTGCTGTGATAGGTAGGTCACCTTTTTGCAAAATGTCAACTTCTTTGTAAGAGAAAGTATGGCTTGATCTACAACTAGTACAAAGCATGGCTCTGGTGCAGCAAGATGAGGTGAGAGGCTAGCAAAGTGCAGTAACCAATGCAGCAAGTTGTAGGAAGTGATCATGATGATTTTGCAAGTTGCTTGCTTTTTGAACTTCATGAAGAAAAGTCTTGTTACATGAACCAAAACATGAGAAACCTTGATCCAATTCTGACTTTTAGGACATGTAGAATGTTTGCATACTGGTTTGAAGTGAATTAGAGGTTACAATTGGCTTTGGATCATGATTTTGCAAAATTCTCATTTGAAGCATGCCTTGAAAATCAATGATTTTAGCCAACTTTGCCACACCATAACTTTTGATCCAAGAAGAGTTTGATCATGTTCTTGTACTTTTTGAAAAGGGAAAAATGTGATCTACAACTTTCATGACCAAAGTTTTTTATTTGAAGCATTTTTGGATCAATAATCAAGGCTTGAAAAATGACCTAAAATGAAGCATTCTTGAAAAGTCAACTATGCCCAAAAAGTCAACATTTGCAAAACTTCCAAATTCTTGATTTCTATGAACTTCAAACTTCTTCCATGATCAAATAAAGATCATATACACTCAAAATGATGAAGATCACCCATTGGTTGGGTCATTGGGGGCCTCAGATGCCCTGATTTTACACTGACTTGTCTGAAAAGTCAACCCTTGATCAGATGACTTCCCCATGGAATTTCTTCATGAAAATTGATATGCATACTCCCTATACCATACAGAGACCAATGGAAACAAGAATGACCAAAAAAATTGGAGTTATGGCCTCTGAAACCAAAACCCTAATTTTTAGGTCAACTGTGCAGTCAAACTTGGCTCTGCATCCATTCAAACCCTAGTTCTTGTGATTCTTTGGAATTTTTGACTTTGAGAGGATGTAATATGATATAAGAACACACATGGACCCCTTTGAAGTGATTGGTAGCCTTTGGAGTGGCTCAAGATGCCCTGAGATTGCTCAGATCACAAACCCTAGGTGCAGATGCCTTAGAAACTATGCAGTGAATCAAAAGTGAGATATGAGGTGATATGATTGTGTTTATGCATATGAGATGATCACAAGCCATGGTGTGAATGGGTGAGGGCAAATTTTGGGTGTTTACAATGATCTTGTCCCTTCGGTAAAAATGATGATAGTCCCTACGAATTGCTAAAGACACCCCTACTAGTTGCCTTCATTGACCATACGATGACCCTACGCCCGTCCCTTAACAAAATCCAAGTTAATGACTACTTACTCCTTAATAGTATGGACAATATTACCCTTGAAAGGAAATAAAAGAATATGAAAGACCAGTCTAGGGTAGGTAACTCTCAAATACTTGCTCACTTTTTTTCAAAATACTCTTTACGCCCCACTTTTCAAACAATTTTAAAACTTAAAAGCTTTGTATACATCCTTACGAGGATCATTACAAAGACTTATGAAAATTTTTAAACACACACTATACATTTTTTAAACAAACAAGTGAGCTAAGTAACTAAGAGCCCATGGATAACCATGGATATAAGGGTTGCTTACACCTTCCCTTTATATAACCTACCCCCTGAACTTAGAATTTTTAAAAGGTCTTTCCTGTTCTTTTATACCATTTCCTATTGGATAAAATAAAAATCGGTGGCGACTCTTGCTATTCGCAACATAAATAAAAATTCAGTTCTCCCACCGTGTTATGCCATGTAATTTGTAATAGTAGGGTTTTATATGACCCAACTTACCACAGTGATGACATTTCAAACCTTGATTTTGGCTTACTGACTCATTTTTTGCCTATCTTTTCTGATGTCGTTTTTGATGTTGAGACATGTTATTCGACATCTGGTGTTTCTGTCTTCCTTTACCTTGATAACCAAGACCTGTAAAATCTCCAACATTCTTCCAAATTTGAATAATTTCATCCAACACTCCATAACTACTGTTTAGCATTCTAACAGATTTAGTCATTGACTCAAGTTTTGAGTTAAGCATAATAACTTCTTCTTCAATATCAGAGATAACAACCATATGCTTCATCCTTTCAGCCTGAAGTAGATTAATGATTATATGTTATTTTTCCCAGTTGAAACACTTCTTCACTTCGAATGCACAACTCTTCATAATAATCACCAAGTTCAACATAAGAGAGTTCTTATTTTACTAATTCTACATCTGAATCATAAGTTCCAACAAGAGGAATAACCTTTTTTGAAGAGTCTCATTCACAGGAAGAATCATCTTCTGACCAAAAAGTAGACAAACCTTTATTTTGTTGTTTGAAACACGAAGGATATTCAACTCTTTTATGTCCAAAACCTTCACAAGCATAAAAATAAATTTGTTTGCCTTGGTTGCTTTCATGTTTGGTTCTTCTCCCAGAATTCATCCTTCTATTGATGTCGAATGACTTATTCTTAACATCATATTCATAATTCAAGTTCATCTTCTCTATTACCTAGTTAAATTGTTTTCCGAGTAACCCAACAACTTTAGACATACCTTCATTAGTATTCAGATCACATTCATCTTCATTGGACATAAAGGCTATATTTTTCTTCTTTTCAGGCTTATCACCTCTGATCCCAACTTCAAAGGTTTGAAGAGATCCAATAAGCTCATCAATTTCCATGTTGATGTCCTGAGCTTCTTCGATGGCAGTCACCTTCATGTCGAATCTCATTACAAGAAAAAAGGTTTTTTGCTACGCACCAAAAACCGCAGTTATATAAAAAATAATTGTGGTTAAAAGCTTTGACCATAGTTTGCCCATGAATAAGTGATTGTGGGATATGCAGTCGTGGCCTAAACTATAAGCCACATGTTTAGTGTTTGGGCCATGTTTTTTATTTATATCAGTGGCTTGTATTGGCCATGATTTAGGTATCTATGTTAACATCACAGTTAACCATATGTTACAGTTATTAACAGAGGCTGAATCTAGCCACAGTTCATATTTAATATAGGGCTTTAATTTATGGCCACTAATTAAAACCGCAACTACATTTTTCTCATGGTTTTACAACAGTTAAGTAGGTCACGGTTTCTTTTTGTGTCGTATAGTTGTAACCATGTTGTTCTTCATGACATGGCATTAAGAACCATTTTAGATCAATATAATGTCTTCCAACAAGAATACTCATTTTTATAGATACTGATTAAAAAAAATAAGATCTAATTATACAAGAAAATATTAAACCACAACATCAATGTGAGCAACTCTTTAAGTTTTGTATGATAATAAATTTTATGTGTTTGTACTCTTAACATATGCTTTGTATTGATACACTTTGTATGCATTGCAAGCCTTTAACACATGTCTTATTTTAAACAAAAATTTGACTTTTGCTTCTGTATGTATCAATTCATTCGCAAGATGTATCGATACATAATGTCCTTGAATTTCTGAAATAAGTAAAATGTATCGATTCATTCACATCATGCATCGATTCATGCTGTAGAGATGATTCTGGAATTTCTGCTATGAATCGATACATTCGCAACATGCATCGATTCATGATGTAGAAATGATTCTGGAATTTCTGCTATGAATCGATACATACGCAACATGCATCGATTCATTGTATTTTCATTTCTCTGTTTTTTTTTGCATTGGTTCAGTATGTATCGATTCATTCAATTATGCATTGATACATAACAGTGTAAAAACCATCATGTATCGATTCATTATTCGGTTTCTACTTCTAACAGATTCTGTCAAGTATATGTATGTTTTCTGTTAGTGTAAAGAAAAAAAGAGAAATTGCAAGGGAATTTCAGGGTCAAGAAAATTGAAGAACACCATAAAGAAAAGAAGTTGAGTGTGTGCATTCAATTGTGAGCAGGATTGAAACCTAAGTAGTGAATTCATCTTCATCATCATCTCAATCACCTTGATTCAAGAACATCAACACATAATCAGTGTTGTTCTGTGAATTAGAGGATCAAGAGATAACGTTCAGTGGTACGATCGGTGATCTAGCTGAATTAAAGAGTGAAAGAAGGTTTCAAGGAAAAACCATCTGGGTTTTCCTTCAAGAACGGGCGTGTTCTTGAGGGTTTGTCAGTCACGTTTACAAAACAGATTCAGCTACAGCGTAAGGTTTGGAAATTGGGAGATTTCGCAAATAGATCGTGGAACTGGTGAATTGTTTGTATTACTTGCAAGGGAATCTTGATTTGGCTCAGATCAAGTGAAGGTTCATACAATAGGAAAATCTAGGTGTATAGATTTCTGGTTTTTGTATAACAAACTTGTAAACGACGATTTCAACAATATCGATATAAAAGTTCTCAATTTCGGTTTGAAATTGAGAGGGAGACGTACCCACACGCGAGGACGAACGTGGGGAACTTCCTTACCAAAATTTTGTGTATTGTATTCCTTCTCCATCTCTATTTACGTTTTTTTAATCGTTTTGATTCATTGGAAATAGTTTTTGTGATAGGTGCATTCAATACTTTTACAGCTTGTGTGTTTAAGTCTTTAACATCTCAATTGCAAATCCAGCACTTTATCACATGTCCGGTCTTCTAGTGGCTGGTCCAGAATAGACGAAAGTATATTAGGGACCGTGTTTTCCGCTAATCTTTAAAAACTCTGAAAAATATTTTAAAACCTTGTAAACAAGGAGGTGATCCATTCACCCCCTCTAGATCACTAGCCACAGCGTCTAACAAGTGGTATCAAAGCACCTGTTCACTGGTGCTTTGTGGCTGCCTGTAACGATATGGATTCTGAACCAAAGGGGGCGTATAATAGAGCTCCTGTTTTCAATGGTGAAAATTATGGCTACTGGAAAGACTGCATGCGTGTTCACATAAATTCTGTGGATAGGCGCGTATGGACTCCCATTCAAAATGGTCCTTTTCAAATCACCATGATGAATGAGGCAGGTGCCATAGTACCTAAACCAGAAGATGATTGGGATGAGAAAGATGAGAAAAAGTGGTCAAGTGATTGGAGAGCTCGAAATATGCTAATTTCAGCGCTTAGTGCTGATGAGTACTATCGAGTATCCCATTGCTCGACAGCTAAAGAAATGTGGGACGCTTTAGAAATTGCACATGAAGGTACAACTGAAGTAAAACAGTCCCGCATTAACACACTTAATCAAGAGTTCGAACTCTTTCGCATGAAACAAGGTGAATCTATCCCCGACATGCAAAAGAGATTTGTTCATCGCATCAATCGATTGAATGCACTTGGAAAACCTGTTTCCAATGAAATTGCTACTAATAAAATTTTGAGATGTCTTAGCAGGGAATGGCAACCTAAAGTAACAGCTATCAAGGAAGCCAACGATCTAATGACACTCACAATGACTACTTTGTTTGGAAAGCTGGAGGAACATCAGCAAGAACTAGAAAGTCTAGAAAAGTTTGAGAACAAGAGTAAAAAGGGAAAGGAGAAGAATAAAGACAAAGAGAGTGAGAAGAGGCCTATAGCTCTTGCGGCTTCTAACTCAAAGTCTTCACAAAAGGAGCTAAGAAACAATGAGTCAAGTAGTGACGAAGACTCCGGTGACGAAGAAATGGGACTTTTTGTTAGGAGATATAATAGATTCATTCGAAAGAATGGAATCAAGCATTCCGACAAAAATCTCATAAAGTTTAGAAGACAATCTATAGATTCAAAACAAGAAGAGATTAAGAAGAATAGAGAAAGAGGGTCTTGTTTTAATTGTGGTAAGTCCGGACACTATAAGACGGATTGTCCTTTAAAGAAAAAGGATAAAGGAAAAGCTCCACCAAAAAGGTACAATAAGAAAAGAAGATCTTACATTGCTTGGGAAAGTGATAATGATTCATCAAGTTCACAAGGCTCAAGTGATAGCGATGAAACCGCAAATTTGTGTCTTATGGCTCACACCAAAAATCAGTCCCACCACAAGAAGAAAATGGATGATAAAAAGGTAAAACAAGCTTACTATAACAATTTCTCTTCTATGTCTTTTTCTGAATTGAAAATAGCTTTTGAAAAACTGCATAATGAAGCTATAAAAGCGTTTAAAAGATTATCTTCCGATAAACAAATTTTTTCATACTTGGAAGGTAAAGTACAACATGCTGAAAAAAATCTAGAGTACTTGAAAGCTAGCATTGCAGAAAATTCAAAAGCTTTTGACATTGATGGTTGTAGTAAAATGAGGCATTGTGAAGCTTGTCACATTTGGCAACAAGAGGTTATTTCTCTTAAGGTCAAATTGGAAAAAGCTTTACAACCTAAGATTACTTATGCCATTGACACTAGGTTGTTTAAAAAGTCATTAAATCCTCCATATGCAAGATACTCTTTTATTCCAAAGGATTTAAGGACCAAACATAAACAACAACATTGTCGTAGTGTATGTCATTATTGTTGTCATGCTGGCCATACCATTGAGAAATGCAAATTTAGAAGATTTCTAGTGCTTAAAGGTATTTATCAATGGAAGCCTAAAGACAACCATGTTACCACTTACCCACTTGGACCCAATAAAAATTGGGTACCTACCTCTCTCTTTTGATATTTTAGGATGAGTGTCTTGCATCCGTGGAAAGAAGATGGTTTCTGGACAGCGGGTGTTCAAGGCACATGACGGGTGACATATCTCTTTTTATTGACTTCAAAGAAAAGAAAAAGGGGTATGTTACTTATGGAGACAATAACAAAGGAGCTATACTTGGCAAAGGTAGTGTAGGTAATCCCTCTACCACTACTATTTCTGATGTCCATCTTATAGAGGGACTTAAACACAATTTGTTGAGTATAAGTCAATTATGCGACAAAGGTTATAAAGTTTCTTTCACAAAAATTTGTTGCAAAATTGAACATACTGAACATAATGTTGTGTTTAAAGGTGTAAGAGTAAACAACATTTATATGCTTGATCTTTTGAATGTATCTTTAACAAGCACTAAATGTCTAGTTGCCCTAAATGATGATTCATGGCTATGGCATAGACGCTTAGCGCATGTCAATTTCGATTTGCTTAATAAGGTTGTATCTAAGGATCTAGTAGTAGGTCTTCCAAAAATAAAATTTTCAAAAGACCACCTATGTGATGCTTGCCAAATGGGAAAACAAACAAGGGTCTCCTTTAAATCTAAAAACATAATTTCAACTTCAAGACCCCTTGAGCTTCTCCATATGGACCTCTTTGGACCATCTAGGACAAAGAGCTTAGGTGGAAACTATTATGGTTTCGTAATAGTAGATGACTACTCTAGATTCACTTGGACTATATTCCTTCATAGAAAAGATGAAACTTTTTCTGATTTTAAAAGTTTTGCAAAGCTGTCCCAAAACAAAATGAATTCTAAAATAGTTACAATTCGAAGCGATCATGGAGGTGAATTTCAAAATCATCTCTTTGATAAGTATTGTGACAAGTATGGCATTGAGCACAACTTTTCAGCTCCTCGAACTCCACAACAAAACGGTGTTGTGGAGCGCAAAAATCGAGTTTTAGAGGAATTGGCAAGAACAATGCTCAATGAGGGTGGATTACCAAAATATTTTTGGGCTGATGCAATTAGCACAGCTTGTTATGTTCTGAATAGGATTTTAATTCGTCCCATTTTGAATAAAACCCTTATGAAATTTTAAAAGGTAGAAAGCCAAACTTGTCTCATCTTCACGTGTTCGGTTGTAAGTGTTTTGTTTTAAATAATGGTAAGGAAAACCTTGGGAAGTTTGATGCCAAAGCTGATGAAGGTATTTTTCTTGGATACTCTCAATCAAGTAAAGCATATAGAGTGTATAATAGGCGTTTACTTTCTGTTGAAGAATCTGTCCATGTTTCTTTTGATGAGTCTTATCCAAAAATTGTCGGAAAAGGTATCTCTTTTGATGATGCAGGTGTATCTACAGAAAACATACTCAAAGAAGCTGCTACGGAAATTGATCAATCCGAAACTGCTGAAAATGAGAAGGAGGAAGATACTAGTCATGAAAAAGATAAAGAGGAAGGAACATCTGAAGTGAATAAACTTCCACCAGCTTGGAAATCCTCTAAAGACCACCCTATAGACAATATATTGGGAGATATTTCAAAGGGAGTGTTGACTCGTTCTAAGATAAGTAACTTTTGTTCTCACTTCGCTTTTGTATCACAAGTAGAACCTAAAAATTCTAAAGAGGCCTTGATTGATGAATTTTGGCTAATGGCCATGCAAGAAGAGCTTAATCAATTTAAAAGAAATGACGTTTGGGAACTTGTCCCTCGTCCGCGAGATCATCATATCATAGGTACTAAATAGGTGTTTAGGAATAAACTTGATGAAAACAGAGTGATTACTAGGAACAAGGCACGCTTGGTAGCACAAGGGTATAACCAAGAGGAGGGCATAGATTATGAGGAGACTTATGCTCCAGTGGCTCGCCTTGAAGCTATACGTCTCTTGCTTGCTTATGCGTGTTCTATGAATTTCAAGCTTTACCAAATGGATGTAAAGAGTGCGTTTTTAAATGGTGTCATAAATGAAGAAGTATATGTTTCACAACCTCCCGGTTTTGAAAATTCTGAATATCTAGATCATATTTACAAATTAAAGCGTGCTTTATATGGTCTTAAGCAAGCACCTCGTGTGTGGTACGAAAGACTTAGCAAATTTCTAATTGATCATGGATATTCTAGAGGTAAGATGGATAATACACTCTTTATTAGGCATAAAGGAAAGCACATTCTTTTAGTTCAAGTTTATGTAGACGATATAATTTTTGGTTCAACTAACATACACTTGGTCGAAGAGTTTTCTAATGTTATGCAGGGTGAGTTTGAGATGAGTCTGATGGGGGAGTTCAACTACTTCTTAGGCCTCCAAATAAAGCAACTCGATGAAGGTACAACAGTATGTCAAACAAAATATTGCAGAGAACTGCTCAAGCGCTTTGGAATGAATAATTCAAAATCAATCGACACTCCCATGCCTACCAACGGAAACTTGGACAAAGATGAACATGGTAAGTGTGTTGATGTCAAAAGGTATAGATGTATGATAGGGTCTCTCTTGTATCTAACTGCTTCTAGACCGGACATTATGTTTAGTGTTTGTATGTGTGCACGATATCAATCAAACCCTAAGGAATCTCACTTAAAATCAGTCAAGCGTATATTTAGGTATCTTCATGGAACACCTAAATAAGGGCTTTGGTATTCCAAAGGGAGTGATTATAGCTTAGTAGGTTACTCTGATTCTGATTTTGCTAGCTGCAAATCAGATAGGAAAAGCACTAGTGGTACATGTCATCTATTTTCAAATTCTTTAATAAGTTGGCATAGCAAAAAGCAAGTATCTGTAGCGTTGTCTACTGCAGAGGCTGAGTATGTTGCAGCCGGTAGCTGTTGCGCTCAAATTTTGTGGCTTAGACAACAACTACAAGATTTTGATATTGAACTTAAACGCATTCTAATAAAGTGTGACAACACTAGTGCCATTAATCTCACTAAGAATCCTGTTTTACACTCACGCACCAAACATATAGAGATTAGACATCACTTCCTTCGCGATCATGTTGAAAAAGGAGATGTTGTTTTTGAGCATGTTGATACTAAAAATCAACTTGCTGACATTTTTACTAAACCATTGGCAACTGAACCATTCTTCACCATTCGTCGTGAATTAGGGATTCTTGATCTCTCTGCATTGGTGTCTTAAGTTTGTTTGATTTAGTTTATACTTTTCTCATCGTGTTTACTAAGATCTGAATGTAGACTTCACTCGTACCTCATGAGATTACTACGACGGAGGTAATATTGTTCCTCTCTACACCTTGTTGATATTGTGTGATAAGTGTATGTTTGAGAAATTATGTCTCGCTTACATGTATTTCTTTACATATGATTGTTTCAGCATTAATAGTTAGTTTGTAATGTATTCTTAAGCATCATTACAATGTTATGATTCATTCTGCATTCTGCATTCTGCATTCTGCATTCATGTTAAATCTCTTTTATAATTGTAAAAATTGTTACAGCATGTATCGATACATTCGTGGTTTGTGTCGATACATAGCCACTTGAAAATCCAAATTTCGCAGTATGTATCGATGCATCTCCATTTGTGTCGATTCATGTTAAACTTCTTTTAAATTTGTCAAAAATTGTTACAATATGTATCGATGCATCTCCATTTGTGTTGATTCATGCTAAATTTCTTTTAAATTTGTCAAAACTGTTACAGTATGTATCGATTCATTTGTGGTTTGTATCGATACATAGCAACTTGAAATTCCAAAATTTCGCAACATGAATCGATTCATAAGGTCATGTATCGATGCATACTGTTATAAAATCCGTTTCTTTTTTTTGTATCGACACATCAGCATCAGTTATGACATTTGCACCAGTTATAATCTCTATTCTATCTCATTCTTCATTCCATTTGCATCATTTACGGTTCCATAACCCTAACACCACAAAACCCCTTTTCTTTCAAAACCCTAACTTCATCATCATGCCTCCAAGAGTCATGCTTCCTAGAGCAAAAGGTAAAGGTAAAGGGAAAGAACCTGTTGAAGCTTCACATCAAGCCCCTCCTGCTCCAGAAATTCCTCCCTCTGGGTCATCCATTCTCCATCCTGCCATTGCTGAAGAGTTTGAGGTTTCCTTCAAGACCAGGTTAGTCATGAAACCCCATGTCTTCAATACTCAAGATGTGCGTACTCTTTGTTTAGAAGAAGTTGCTGATTTGATTGACGCACAAAAACTTGGGTCCTTTTTAACTGTTAATGATGACTATCATGAGGACTTTATTCGTGCTTTTTATGCGGGTGTGAAATCTGGTAAAGGTTACATGTTCAAGTGCTCTATTGGAACAAGAACTTACCGTTTTGAGGCTGATGATTGGCCCAAAGTGTTCAAAATTCCATCCCCGTCGCCTGAGTTGCAGATGTGGCATGATCAGAACTTTGAAACTCAGTTTAATCTGAAGGCATATTGTGCATCTATTTCAAAACTGGAAAGGCCTCTAGGTGATGATGAGCATTTAACTTCTGGAATGATTAAGAGTATCCCCAGAATTCGGCATTGGATTCTCTCGCATATTTTACGTTCGAGGTCCGGTGGGCACTCTAGATTGGATAAGCCAGACATACATCTCTTGTATATTCTGCAGAAGAAGATTCCTTTGAATTGGCATAATTATTTTGTGAAGCGTATTTTTCTTACAAGAAATTGTTGGATTTATTAATTCAGCGTCACCCTTAGGGATTCGATGGGCTTAACATCCCAACCCATGGCGCTTAATAGGCGCAGCCCCTTGAAAGACTCTATACTATAAGGAAATAAAGTTGCGCCTTCACTAACAACAATTGCTTTTAGTGCAGTGGTAAGCGCTTGATCCTACAAGTGGTATCAGAGCCAGGTCATGGGTTCGAATCCCCCCGACTGACACTGGGGGGGAGATTGTTGGATTTATTAATTCAGCGTCACCCTTAGGGATTCGATGGGCTTAACATCCCAACCCATGGCACTTAATAGGCGCAGCCCCTTGAAAGACTCTATACTATAAGGAAATAAAGTTGCGCCTTCACTAACAACAATTGCTTTTAGTGCAGTGGTAAGCGCTTGATCCTACAAAAATAGCTCGAAGAACATCACTCTTGCTTATGCCGCACAGATTATGAGGATTCTTAAGTTCTGGAAGGTGGTCTTACCCCCTGTTCCTCTCGTATCTTCATCTAGTGTTCAACAATTCAATAGTGCTACTCTTTCTCATATGGGATATAGGTGGGACACAGAGCGCCGATGCTATTACTTCTTTGAACGCAGCTCTAGAACCAAAATTTACAACTTTGATACACCTTCTGAACAGATTTTTGTTGCTGAAGAACAAAGAGATGAAGATATGGAGGATGTAAATGAAGAAAATCCTCCTGAAGAAAATGTCAACACTGCTTAGGGTGAGTGGCTGCCACAAAGGTGGTCTCCTACTAACTATGAACCGGTTCCTCCATCTGTTCCACCGACATCATCTACTACTGCTCCTGCATATCTCACTCAAATGTTTGAGCAAATGGAAATTGCCAATAATGCCCGACATGAAGAAGCCCGTGCGTGGCATGTACAACAAACGGAGTGGCACAAAGAGCACCGAGAATGGCATGATGAACACACTAGGATGTATCATAACCAACACTCATGGCATGCAGACTTGGTCAAGTGGCATCAAGTGTTCTACAATGAGATGTCTGGTTTCATGGATGATTGTCGTGCGCATCCAGGTATTATGGAAAGATTCAGAAGCACCGAGGTTCAGAATCGGTTCAGGCATTACAACTTCATGGGGAAAAATCCTGATGAGATGCCTCCTCCAAGTTTCCGAGATCCCGATAGAGATGATGCGGAGTCTTGTGGTGGCTACTATCCTCACTAGGGCTGCATTTCATATTTGCATTACATCATTTTTTTTAAGTTTCTTTGCATTTTATGTTTAAACATTGTATGCGTTTGGTTTGCTTTTGTAATTCTCAACTCTACTAGACAAATCCAATGCCTTTGCTTGTTTGTTGTTTACGATTAATTGGTTTGCCCTTTATGTTTCACTCTTTGTGAGTGATTAGCTTATATATCTTGGTATTGCTGACATTGTTTCACCTATACATTCTTTTTGATGTTGACAAAGGGGGAGAAAGGCTTGAGTGTGAAAAATGACAGGCATGCACAAACTCAGGGGGAGTGGTTCTCACACTTCTGCAAAAATTTGCCATCATCAAAAAAGGGGAGTTTGTGAGCAACTCTTTAAGTTTTGTATGATAATAAATTTTATGCGTTTGTGCTTTTAACATATGCTTTGTATTGATACACTTTGTATGCATTGCGATCCTTTAACACATGTCTTATTTTAAACAAAAATTTGACTTTTGCTTCTGTATGTATCGATTCATTCGCAAGATGTATCGATACATAATGTCCTTGAATTTCTGAAATAAGTAAAATGTATCGATTCATTCACATCATGCATCGATTCATGCTGTAGAGATGATTCTGGAATTTCTGCTATGAATCGATACATTCGCAACATGCATCGATTCATGCTGTAGAAATGATTCTGGAATTTCTGCTATGAATCGATACATACGCAACATGCATCGATTCATTGTATTTTCATTTCTCTGTTTTTTTTGCATTGGTTCAGTATGTATCGATTCATTCAATTATGCATTGATACATAACAGTGTAAAAACCATCATGTATCGATTCATTCGCATTTTGTATCGATTCATTATTTTGTTTCTACTTCTAACAGATTCTGTCAAGTATATGTATGTTTTTTGTTAGTGTAAAGAAAAAAAGAGAAATTGCAAGTGAATTTCAGGGTCAAGAAAATTGAAGAACACCATCAAGAAAAGAAGTTGAGTGTGTGCATTCAATTGTGAGCAGGATTGAAACCTAAGTAGTGAATTCATCTTCATCATCTTCTCAATTACCTTGATTCAAGAACATCAACACATAATCAGTGTTGTTCTGTGAATTAGAGTATCAAAAGATAACGTTCAGTGGTACGATCGGTGATCCAGCTGAGTTGAAGAGTGAAAGAAGGTTTCAAGGAAAAACCATCTGGGTTTTCCTTCAAGAACGGGCGTGTTCTTGAGGGTTTGTCAGTCACGTTTACAAAACAGATTCAGCCGCAACGTAAGGTTTGGAAATTGGGAGATTTCGCAAATAGATCGTGGAACCGGTGAATTGTTTGTATTACTTGCAAGGGAATCTTGATTTGGCTCAGATCAAGTGAAGGTTCATACAATAAGAAGATCTAGGTGTATAGATTTCTGGTTTTTGTATAGCAACCTTGTAAACGACGATTTCAGCAATATCGATATAAAAGTTCTCAATTTCGGTTTGAAATTGAGAGGGAGACGTACCCACACGCGAGGACGAACGTGGGGAACTTCCTTACCAAATCTTTGTGTATTGTATTCCTTCTCCATCTCTATTTACATTTTTTTAATCGGTTTTGATTCATTGGAAATAGTTTTTGTGATAGGTGCATTCAATACTTTTACAACTTATATGTTTAAGTCTTTAACATCTCAATTGCAAATCCAGTACTTTATCACATGTCCGGTCTTCTAGTGGCTGGTCCAGAATAGACGAAAGTATATTAGGGACCGTGTTTTCTGCTAATCTTTAAAAACTCTGAAAAATCTTTTAAAACCTTGTAAACAAGGAGGTGATCCATTCACCCCCCCCCCTCTAGATCACTAGCCACAGCGTCTAACAATCAAAATATTCATTACGAATTAAGTAAGTCTACTTCAAGTGACGGTACTCACTAATAATTCGCAAAAATATATACATAAGTTTTATATTATCATTCTTAAATGAAACCAAGTTTCTCTCGAGAGAGTCATCCTAAATTATAAACAAAAGTTCTTAAACTACTATTTATTAAACTCGTGCATCATAATATTCTTCTAGATCATCTCCTCATCCCCCTTCTTCTTCTTCTTCTTCTTCTTCTTCTATATCTTCATGACACGCTTCTTCATCTACATTCTGTAAGGAATATGATACATAAATTAATATAAGAAATTTTAGAAATTTACTGTGTTTTAGGAGATTTTAGCGCATTTTGGTCAATCAGGTTCAAGTATTCCATCATTTACTGAACCTTCAGTCACAAACAAAGAACATAGGTTGCAAGAACATAGGCTCATATAGGTTGCAAGAACAAGTTTAAAAAGTACAGTCAATAGAAGTTCATTTGAGGTCCATTACATAATCAAAAGTTTAAAATAAAAAATAATCAAAAGTACAAAACAACAAATGATCAAACCCATTGTACCTAGTAATGATAGAAAATAATAAAAAAAATTATCCACACATCAAAAGTATAGTCAAAAGAAGTTCATTTGAGGTCCATTACATACTTTCATACTTTGGAATGTTATAAACTCCCTAATCTCCATTAAGTTTGAATCTAATGTTTTACCAAAAACCCTAACCAGTAGACACTAATTTGACTATCAATTACAAATTTCATAATTTTGATACCAATTACTATAAGATCATCAATGAGAAGCAAAAGGTCCTTATAAAATAGTCCCAATGAACATCTCATAACACCTCAATTTAGTTTAGAATAATGTCTTAAAGCTAGTTTGAATTCAAAGGAAAGTGGTACTTTCAAATCACCAAATATTCATGATTCTCAATATTATTAAGATGAAAATCTCTAATTCCCCATTAACTTCATGAAAACGTCATTTTAACTTGTTATAATATGAATCAAATCAACAAGGCTACAATTCAATATCAATTGGTCACTACATATTTAAGCAAGTTAAACATTATCACTTCCCAAATTGCATTAATCCACACCAATGAAGCTTCTAACATGTCTAATCTTATGCCACCCCAAAAGTCAACTCAAGGGGAAAAATACCAACTAATTTCCTACATTCACCAATTTTCAAACAATTCATATGCATTCCAAAACTCAATTCACCAATTTACCCACCAAGTTCAAAATAGATGGAAAAAAATCAAACAATTCATATGCATGGCATACAAACAAAGAACAAGCAGTAGTTTAGAGTTACCTCTTCACAATGAGGAATATGAGTTGATACAGATGAACGTGGAGCAACATAAGCAACATTAGTACTATTGGGAATTCCCAAAGCAGTTGGCATCATAGCGGAGATCTCCTCGTCACTCATATGTGGGTTTTGTTGCTTCATCATGGTCTTAAAAAGCGCCTTCATACCATCCATATCCCTATTGATGCTAGCCACTTCATCACTATGCTGCTTTTTAATAACCAAAATCTCTTCATTTCTTTTAAGCATGGTTGGTGTCGTTGTTCTTCCATAGCAACGAACTCGGCCATATTTTTCTTTCCCAAACAATGACTTAAATATCTCATATTCAGTTGAGTTATAAAATGAATCTTGAAGCTTATCCTAATTAAAAAATATTCACAACTTAGAACCATAAATATAACGATAACAGGGCAATGAAGATACTTCAACAATAGAAACATAAGCAACACTAACTTCATACATAATAATTGCAAAAAATAGAAAAATTTCATACCAATTCTTGACAATTGCATACCAATTCTTGAAAATTGCAAAAAAAAATCATACCAATTCTTGACAATTGCATACCAATTGCAAAAAACAAAAAAAATTCATACCAATTCAACAACAACAAACTTCAAAAATAGACAATTGCAAAAAACACAAACTTCAACACTACTGTAAGAAACACAAACTTCAAAAACAGAAAACTTACAATTGCAATTTGTGTTTCCTCATCCACTTATTTTCCTTTTCGACTTTGTCGAGTCTCAATGAACATCTCTGCTTGGATAACTTCCTTTCTATCATCTTTCTTTGCACGCTACATTTTGATATTAAACACAGACAATTATGAATCACTCAACCAACAAAGAATTATAAATTGAAGAATGTATAAACACCCTACCAATTTTGCACGAATCCTAGCAAAGTTTGTTGGTCACATACGATGCATGTAGCTTTTCTTAGCTCTATTTGCAACATTTACTTTGCTAATTGTCTACATTGTGGAACAACAAATTAATGTTAGACAATAAAATATCAAATTTGTGAATAAGTCATAAAATTATCTTACTTGGATTTTACTGTTTTTCCAATAGGCTACCAATTGCTTGAAATGAGCTACAGGTACGGTCCGGGGACGACGTTTCAATCTTTCACTCATAGTATTGTACTGTAAAAAGCAACTTTTTTTTATATCTTTCTTGTAACGCCTCCAAGCATCATTTATGCGAGAGAAAACTGCTTTAGTTCCCTTTTAAGAGATAATGAATGTATCCTACAATAAATAAGGAAAACATCATATGTCTCTATGTCGGATTCCCATAATTCCTTTAGCTCCTCTATCAGTGGCTGGAGGTAAACATCAATATCATTTCCTGGAGATTTTGGTTCAGAAATCAACAATGACAACATTGTATATTCAGATTTCATGGACAACCAAGGTGGTGTGTTGTATACCATCATCAAGACAGACCATGTACTATGAGATAAGCTCATTGTCCTAAATGGATTAAACTCATCACTTATTAAGCCAAGTCTTACATTGCGGGACTCATGAGCAAAATCTGGATGGAGCTCGTCAAAGTCCTTCCACACTTTACCATCAACAGGATGCCTCAGTTTTTCATCCTTTGAGCGCTCTTCTTCATGCCATCTCATTGACTCAATTGTCTTTGAACACATGAACAACCTTTGTAGTCTAAGAATCAACGGAAGGTGCCTCAAAACATTTGTAGGAACTCTATAATCATTTTTCGATTGCTCAGACTCACATACTTCAGTTGGAGCATTTTCTTTCCAACGTGAAGCTTCGCAAATCGTGCAAGAATTGTCATTTTCATGGTCTTTCCAAAATATAATGAAATCATTTAGACATGCATGGATCTTTTTATAATCAAGGCCTAAACCACTTATCATGGCTTTTTCTTGTAAAATGATACAAGAATGTTTAAATCAGGCATTACTTCTTTCAACAATTCTAAGAGGGCAGTGAATGAGGTATTGTTCCAACTATTAAGACATTTCAACAAGTAAAGTCGAATCACGTATGATAGAGTAGATAAGCCTTTGCATCCAGGGTATAGTTCTTGTTCTGCCTCTTTAACCAAATTGTAAAACTTTCTAACATCGTCATTAGGACCTTCATGAACTCCTTGTGCTTCTGCCCTATCTAAATATATGTCATGCAATAAGCCAGTAATGTCGTCATGTAATTCCTCTTGATCTTCCATCTCATCACTAATTTCCATAGACCTTTGTAGTTGCTCCCCATGGTGCAACCATACGTCATAACCTTTTAGAAAACCTTTGGATATTAAGTGATCCTTGATAGTATCTCTTGTTTTCCAATACAAATTTTTACACTTGGCACAAGGGCATAAAAACTCATCTCCTTGAGGTCTTCCATTAGTGAAGGCAAAGTCTAAAAATTGAGTAAGATCGTTGATGTACTCTTGACTAAACCTTGAAAATTTAGTCCACTCTTTTTCCATCACTTTATAATCTAAATATTTGAAACGCACAACACATAACATATTCAAATTACTGCATGGATACATAACACATACATGAACATATACAAAACTGCATGGATTCAAAACAGAACATATACATAACGCAGAACAGTCATGATAGAATCTATATTTGAAACACAAACACATCCCAAAATTTGATCATGAATGGATAAAAATAAAATTTAACATTAACATAAACTAGAGCTACCTCTAAAGCTTTGGTAAATTATGGAACAAATGTTTCCTTCAATGTTCCCTCTGCCTTTAAACATATGAAAATAAACAATCAGTCCAAACTAGTTAAGATATCAAAAAGATCAAGAATCATCCATGCATTTGTATTTAAAACAGACATGCACCCACACTAGATCAAAGGAAAAAGTATCATCAAATCAAAGACATATTTTCAAAGTAATATCTATTTATTTCATTCGATAAAAACTATGGTATTTGGTTAAATATAAGTATCCAGTGTCCATCCCCAAAATAAATAAATAATAACTGTTATCATAATAACACCCTTTTCAGTGGATTCAGTTAAAGGATGGATGGATACTGAAGATCATTTTATTTAAAAAAATGTAATAATGAGGTTACAAAGTGACGGAAAATGTTAAGACCCAGTCTACATCAAGTTTTACCAAAACTGAAGGCAATAATCACCTAGATTAAGGAACTGTTCTAAACTGTCCACTACACTTGAACCTAGAATTAAGACTAACAACATTACAATCATATAGCTTCAACCAAACTGTGTCGTCAACAACACAATCACAGAATTCTACAGTTTCATTCAAATCCAGCTTTCACTTAACAATACATTGACTTCTAACATATATCATCACCTAACTAGCTTAGTAAACATACAACAATCACGTGAATAAAACCACAAGTTACAAAACACGAAACAAGTTGCTCCAATATCAAATAGAGCCTGAAATTCTGGCAACTGGTATACAATGTCGAACACGATGTCACGAAACCAATAACAACAACGTTAAAACACAATCAAAGACAAAGACGTAATTAAAGAACACAAAGAGTTGTTAACCCAGTTCGGTGCAATCACACCTACTCTGGGGGCTACCAAGCCAGGAAGGAACATCACTATCAGTAATATCAATTCAAAGATCCACAATGAACACCCCAGTTTGTAATCTTTTCACTTAATACCTATCCAATTACAGTTCTACCAAGGAACTCCTAGATATGAGACCCTCTCACTCCCCCTCAATCACATCAGTGATCTTAAACAAACAACTCCGAAAATGCAAAGACACTCTTCAAAAACAATATTTGTCCTTGCTTAAAAGCTTCAATCAAATACAAACACTCTTGCTTAAAAGATTTGAGTGGACAAAATACAAATGCATACCTAGTCCAGAATGATCATCAAAAGACAATTGCTTGGCTCACAATAAAACTAAAACACACACGTGAAAAACGCTGAATAATTATTATTATATTCCATATGTTCACACTAGGGTAAAGCAGCCTTAAGTAGAATCTTGAATGGGCATTGGGCTTGCTGAACTTGCACAAATTAGATAAAATAATTCCTTAAATAAAGGAACAAAAATAGCAAGAACCAATGTTCTGCTAAAATAACTCCAAGTTGAATCCTTCTTTTCCTTCTGATAAAAACGCGCTAATCACACAACAAAATCTCAGTTTTAATGACAGCAGGACGCGCACACAAAATAGGATTCACTTAGGTCTTCATGCCCAGTCGGAGATGTCATGACATCAGTCTTGACATCCTGATAAAAACAACTGCACACATAAACTTCACACCTGCATAATGCTTAAATCACATGTCATAACATTTCTTATGACATCCAGAAACAAACAAAGTTTACCATAAAATGTAGCCAATCTAAAACATCTACAAACTCCCCCTTTGGAAATTTTTTTTCTAAAACAATTTAAGCATTATCAAAACATCATAAATCATAAAACAAATAGCAGCAGCAGAAGCACACACACATCAGAGAGGGTTCCCCCTCAAACCAACAACTGTATCAGATTACAACAACATCAAAAGAAACAACAACAGTACCAGAGTACAACACACCAGCAACAACAGAAGCACCAGAAAACAAAAGTTGTGTGCACACCAGAAAACCAAAAAAATTGTAACAAAGTATAGCACAACACAACACAACAGTAGCAGAAAATAGAGAGATATTTCATCTCCCCCTCAGCCTGTTAAGTCCAGCACACAAGAACTAACAATACTAAAATAAATAGTATTCATCAACACACAACAATAGCAGGCTATCTAATTACTCCACATTTTAGCTATAAATTTAGCCAAACAAGATCACAATCATAAAGCAAAAGAAACAGATAGAACCACAAGTTCATGAAGAGAAAACAATTTGGGTAAACCAGAACCCCATCAGAAACAAAGTTCAACTTGTTCTTCACTCTCTTGACCACCATCCAAGTTATCTGAAGCTTCCTCTTCAGTCTACATCCTTTGACTGGACTTCCAAACGTTATTGATTGCTATAAGCCCTCATAAAGACAAATTTAAATTTGCCTCTTAGATTTTCAAATTGATTAACATCCAATGCCTTTGTGAATATGTCATCCAGTTGTAGTTCAGTTGCAACATGCTCCAACTTGATCACTTTATCTTCCACAAGATCTCTGATGAAATGGTGCCTGATATCAATATGTTTAGTCCTACTGTGTTAAAATAGGATTTTTGGAAATATTGATTGCACTGAGATTATCACAATATAATGTCGTGACAGCTTGAGTGACATTATATTCAGATAACATTTGTTTCATCCAAACAAGCTGAGAACAACTGCTACCAGCAGATATATACTCAGCTTCTGTAGTAGATAAAGAGACACAATTCTACTTCTTGCTAAACCAGGAAATAAGATTGTTACCTACAAAGAAACACCCTCTAGAAGTGCTTTTTCTATCATCTACACTCCCAGTCCAATTAGCATCACAATATCCAAATAAAAGAGGATCACTTCCATGAGAATACAACATGCCATAATCACTAGTCCCATTCACATATTTTAGTATCCTTTTGACTTGATTTATGTGAGAGACCTTAGGTTCTACTTGATATTTGGCACATACACCAACAACAAGGGAAATATCAGGTCTACTAAATGTTAGATACAACAGAATTCCTATCATGCTTCCATACAAACTTTGATCAACACTTACACCTTTTTCATATTTAGTCATCTTAAGATGGGTAGGAGCAGGTGTTCTTTTGTGACTGACACTCTCCATTCCAAATTTCTTAACAACGTTTCTGGCATATTTTTTGTGAGAGAGAAAAATGGAATTTCCATCTGTTTAACTTGAAATCCCAGAAGAAAAAAAGTTAATTCTCCAACAAGGCTCATTTCAATTTCAGACTACATCTGTTTGACAAAATGTTTAACCATCTCATCTGAAATTCCTCCAAACACTATGTCATCCACATAAATATTAGCAATCATGATTTTTCCTCCTACATCATTGACAAATAGAGTTTTGCCAATTCCACCTTTCCTGTAACCATTCTTGAGAAGAAACTGTGTTAATCTTTCATACCAAGCTCTAGGAGTTTGTTTTAGTCCATACAAGGCCTTTTTCAACTTGTAGACATGATCTAAAAGGTTTGGATCAAAACATCCCTTAGGCTGCTCCACATAGACTTCTTCATTCAAGTATCCATTAAAAAAGGCACTCTTTACATCCATTTGGTATAGTTTAAACTTCTTAATGCATGCAACTCCCAGAAGTAATCGTACTAATTTGAGTATAGCCACAGGAGCAAATTATTCATCAAAGTCAATGCCTTCAATTTGAGTATATCCCTGAGCAACAAGTTTGGCTTTATTCCTGGTCATAACCCCTTGTTCATCAGATTTATTCTTTTACACCCATTTAGTACCAATGACATTTGTTCCTTCAGGTCTTGGTACAAGCTCCCACACTTCATTCCTCTTGAACTGCTCTAGCTCATCTTGCATAGCTTTTATCCAAAATTCATCAGTCAATGCTTCTTTTACATTTTTAGGTTCAATCTTGGATACAAAGCAAGAGTTAGAAATAACTTCCCTTGATATGGTTACAACTCCACGGTTGGGATCACCTATAATAAGATCTTTAGGGTGATCCTTCTGAATCCTGATTGAAGGTGCTTTGTTTGCTGATTCTGGCTCAGATACTGGACTAGCTGGATTTGTATCATCTTCTTTATCAGTAACCTCAACTGCAGTATCATAGAATGTTTCAACATCATACGTGACATTAGGTTATTTTAATAGATCATCAATAACCACATTTATGGATTCCATCACGACTCCGGTTCTAGAGTTGAAAACTCTGTAGGCTCTGTTGTTAGTAGAGTAGCCCAAAAATATGCCTTCATCACTTTTAGAATCCATTTTTCTTCTTTGTTCTCTATCAGGCAGAATATAACACTTACTTCCAAATACATGAAAGTATTGGACATTAGGCTTCCTTCCCTTCTAGAGCTCGTAGAGAGTAGTAGGAGTTCCCTTTCTTAGAGTGACCCTGTTATGAACATAACAGGCAGTGTTCATAGCGTCAGCCCAAAAGTACAGAGGAAGTTTATTGGAATGAATCATGGACCTAGCTTATTCCTGGATGGTTCTATTTTTTCTTTCAACAACCCCATTTTGCTGAGGAGTAATGGGGGAAGAAAGTTCGTGGCTGATTCCTTTATATGAGCAGAATTCAGAGAATTTTTTATTCTCAAATTCCTTACCATGATCGCTTCTAATCCTGATGACATAACTTTCATTTTCCCTCTGAATTCTTTGATAGAGATCCTTGAACACATCAAATACATCAAATTTCTCTCTGATAAAGTTTATCCAAGTAAAACTTGAGTAGTCATCCACCACCACATAGGCATACCTCTTTCCTCCCAGACTTTCAACCTGCATAGGACCCATAAATTCCATGTGTAATAACTCCAAAACCTTGGAAGTAATGAGATCTTGAACCTTCGGATGTGACATTTTGTTTTGCTTGCCTACTTGAAATTCACCACACATCTTACCTTCATCAATCTGAAGCTTAGGGGTTCCTCTTATGGCTTCCAAAGTTATAATTCATTTCATTCCTCTTAGATGAAGATGAACCATCTTTTGATTCCATAACTTTACTTCATCTTCTTTGGATAGAGAGAAAATAGACGTATAGCCGATATCTTGATTTACCCAGAGACAACAATTATCTCTATATCTGACTCCTCTCATGATCACTGCATTATCTTCATTTATGACAATGCATTCTGACTTTGTGAAGTTGACCCTGAATCCTTGATCACATAGTTGATTGATGCTAATGAGATTAGCAGTCAATCCTTTTGCTAATAGAACACCATCAAAGTTTGGAGCACTTGAACATACAAGTTTTCCTACTCCTTTGATTTCTCCTTTAGCTCCATCACCAAAAGTGACATAACTGGTGGAATGTGGTTTGATGTCAACCACTGATTTTTTTTTTTACTCTAGTCATGTGTTTAGAACATCCAATATCAAAATACCAATCCTCTTTAGCTGATACTTTAAGAGACGTATGAGCTATCAAAGCAACATGCCACGGTAGTGACATCTCCATCTTATGTGACCATACCTGCCACAGTAGAAACATGCCACAATAGTTACACCTCCATGAAGTCTGAAACATAAGGATTTTATATGACCATACCTGCCACAGTAGTGACACCTCCATCTTTGATATCTTCTCATTTAATGAGTAGATCTTCTTAGTTCATGATGTTGAGACACTGATTTCGACAACTGGTTTGAAACAACATTCTTGGGCTCTGGTTTGCTGCTCCTGAAGAACTCGTTTTTAGAACCGTTAAATCCTATCCCAGATAGATCTTTAGCATTTCTTCTTATCTGAAGAATCTCATCAAGTTTTTCAGATCCATTATTCAATATTCTGATAGTCTTGGTCATTTGATTAAGCTGGAAGTTTAGTATAGAAACTTCATCATTCAGAAGAGATATTGTTGATAAGTTCTCTCTCTTTTGCAGCCTCTAGATTTTCTATGATCTTCTTGTGTTCCTCTCCTTCTTTCATCATTTGTACACATCTCATACTAAGCTTTTGATAAATATCAACAAGTTCTTCAAATGTCAGCTCATCTTTATTAGAGTCCTCATCAGACACACATGTCTCTGTCAAACACAGTGATATTTTTAGCTGATTTTTCTTCAAAGTCACTCTCATAGTATTCATCAAACCATGTAACAAATAAGCCTTTATTTTGCCCCTTTAGATAGGTGGGACATTCAACTCTAATATGCCCGAAACCATCACACCATGACATTGAACTCTTTTTCTTTGACTTAACTTCTCTTCAGGTTTTGTACTAGACTCATTTGATCTGCTGATGTCAGATGAAGTGTTCTTGACATTTGGTTTTGAGCTAAAATTCATTCTCTTCATTACCTTGTTGACTTTTATTCCCATCATGGCAACACTTCTTTCATACTTTCCTCATTCTCCATTTCACCTCTTTTTGCTTCCTCCTCAGTATTTGACACAAGAGTTATGCTTTTGTTCTTCTTTTCATGCACATCATTGAGTCCCATTTCAAAAGTTTGAAGGGATCCAATAAGGTCTTCCACCTTCATGTTGTAGATGTCATGTGATTCTTCTATAGTAATCACCTTTATAGCAAATCTCTTGGGAATAGATTTGAGAATTTTCCTCACAAGCTTTTCATCAGACATCTTTTCTCCTAAGGCTCCTGAGGCATTAGCAATATCAAAAATATTCATGTGACAGTCATGAACATTCTCATCTTCTTTCATTCTCATATTTTCAAATTTGGTGGTAAGCATTGGAAGTCTTGACATCTCGACTTTAGAGGTTCCTTCATGAGTGGTTCTGATAATATCACAAACTTCTTTAGCATTTTGACAGTGATGCACAAGTATGAATATGTTTTTATCAATGACATTGAACAAGGCATTCAAGACTTTATAATTCCATAGTGCCAACTCATCCTCATCTTTTCTCTAATCATCCTCAGGCTTCAGAATTGTATTTCCATCTTTATCAGTAATGGCGGGATGTTCCCATCCTCTATCAGCAGCTTTCCAAGCCTTCTTGTTCAGAGACTTTAAGAAGGCAACCATGCGAGGTTTCCAATAAGCATAGTTAGAACCATCCAAAATGGGTGGTCTGTGTCCAAATCCCTTTTCCTTGTCCATGGTACCAGAATAATGCCCCTAGATCTCACCCAGAAAAACAGGCAGGTTGCCTGCTCTGATGCCAATAGAAATACTAGCAATTGATATACAATGTCGAACACGATGTCACAACACCAATAACAACAAGTTTAAAACACAATAAAAGACAAAGACAAAATTAAAGAACACAGAGAGTTGTTAACCCAGTTCGGCGCAATCACACCTACTCTAGGGGCTACCAAGCCAGGAAGGAACTTCACTATCAGTTGTATCAATTCAAAGATCCATAGCAAACACCCCAGTTTGCAATCTTTTCACTTAATCCCTACCCAATAACAGTTTTACCTAGGAACTCCTAGATATGAGACCCCTCTCACTCCCCCTCAATCACATAAGTGATCTTAAACAAACAACTCAGAAAATGAAAAGACACTTTTTAAAAACAATCTTTGACCTTGCTTAAAAGCTTCAGTCAAATACAAATACTCTTTCTTAAAAGCTTTGAGTGGACAAAATACAAATGCACGTCTAGTCCAGAACAATCATCAAAAAATAATTGCTTGGCTCACAAGAAAACTAAAACACACACGTGAAAAACGCTGAATAACAATCCTTATTTTCCACACGTTCACACTATGGTAAAACAGCCTTAAGTAGAACCTTGAATGGGCATTAGGTCTGCTGAACTTGTACAAATTAGATAAAATAATTCCTTAAATAAAGGAACAAAAATAGAAAGAACCAATGTTCTGCAAATAACTCTAAGCTGAATCCTTTTTTTCCTTCTGATAAAAACACGCTAATCACACAACAAAATCTCATTTTGAATGACAACAAGACGCATGCACAAAATAGAATTCACTTGGGTCTTCAGGCCCAGTCAGAGATGTCATGACATCAGTCTTAACATCTTGATAAAAACAGTTGCACACATAAACTCACACCTGCATAATGCTTAAATCACATGTCATAACATTGCTTATGACATCCAGAAACAAACAAAGTTTTACCACAAAATGTAGCCAATCTAAAACATCTACAGAGCCAAACAAAGCTACCAGCTGCTAAATAAGCCACAAAAATTAGGCTACAAAAGAAAACTACAAGCACAAGTAGCCGAACCAAATTCCAATCCCACTAACTACGGAAGTTTTCAAAATAATTAACTTGTAACTCAAAATCTAATCATAAACACAACAGTTCACATGAAGTAACAAAAACAGATTAGTGTATCAATTCACAATCATAACAAACCACCTTACTTCATTTCTATCATATCATTCTAAATTTTGATCAACTTCTAGTTTCAACTAAAGGGGAAAATCAACAATCAAATTAAGCTTTTCACAAAACATAATTCTCATTGTAACATAATAACAAAATTAAAATAGGTGTGTTTTTAAACATATTTGCTTTGCTACTATCTTAGACACTTTTCAAAAAAACATTTTGACACAACAATGCCATAATTTTTCAACAAATCTTAGACACTTTTCACAAAACATTTTGACACAACAACACCATAATTAATCACATAAAAACCACAAGACATTTCATGTTAACCATAATAAAATCTAATAATAAACACAACAGTTATAACAAAACGAGATTAGGTTAACTGATGAAGTAGAATCATATAGTAAAAATGAAACCCTACCTTCAACGATACTTCTGTGTGTATTAGCACAGGTAACTCCAAAGGTTATATCGAAGCTTCTGCAAAACAAATATAAAGATTGTGTTAACTGATGAAGAAGAAGAGACGAAATAAACGAGATAAACGACATAAGATACATCGGGAGGAGAAACCAAAAATTTCAAGAGGAGAAACGGAACACGTACAAGATGAACAGGGGAGAAGAAGAGGAACGCGTACGAGAAGAAGATGAACATGGAGGAGAAAAGTGAAAAGTTATTTTGTTTAACCTAACAATAATTTAATTTTTCAATTTTTTTTCTTTTTTTAATCTAAAATAATTGGAAAAGAAAATAAAAAAGAAGAGGGAAACTAAAAAATGAGAGGGAAATTTTGGCAGGGTGTGTTTTTTTGGGCTTGGGCCACAATTTGAACTGAAAATTATAATTCCGCAATTTTTCTTTGTGGCTTAAAACATCTATAGTTTATTGACCATGGAAATTGAAGAAAATGCCACAGTTTCAAACTCCATATTCAATGTTTCTAAACTTATGTCTTTGATTTGAAAACCCTGGCCAAAGCTTGTATATGGCCACAATTTTTGAGTTGTGGAAAAATTTAGCGTGGTCATAGGCCTAATTTCTTGTAGTGTCTCTTTGGAAGAGACCTCAGAATTTTTCTGACCAATTTAGCTTCTGACATCTTTTCCCCTATAGCACCTGACTGATTTGTTATATCTATACATGCTAAATATTTTAGGCCAAGTTATATAAACGACTAAGACCCATTAATAGAAACATGGGTTATAAGAGATTAGATAGAGAATCCTCATAGCCTGGTCCAATCATAGTAGCCGACACAAAAAACAAGGGTCAAGAATACCTCAGCCGAGTATGTAGGAAGTTGATGAAGGACTCTTGACAGGCACTGAAACCGAGTCGAGCATAGAGCTCACTTCTTATTCCATTAATTTGTAACGGTTAGACGACACATCAATATAGAGGTTACAAGATCATAAATGGATGCATTCATGAAGGGAAGTTATAGATAATGATGGCTTTGTAACGGTAGAAGACCAAAGGGCTTCTATTAAATGGAATATCATAAATAAGGAAGGAGGAGAGGAATATATAAGGGGCTCCCGCAAGAGGGATAAGCAAGACACATCTCTTGGGACAATATACAACACTTATATAGCTCCCAAATCCCAAAGTTTATTCTGACAAAGCATATTTAGGATAGTATTCCTTGTTAAGGGGGAGTCTAGTACCTTTGGTTTTCTAACCATTTTTGGGAGGAAAATTTGGTGCACATCGTAGGGCCCTAGTAAAACTTTCTTGGGCCACATATCTCATTCTCAATCATGTCTACTGAAGGGGACCCTCCAAACATGGCACAACTTCTTGCCATGGTGGATGCCTTTTGTCAGTAAAATGAGACATTGCATAATAGTGTGCAAGTCCTACAACAACAAAGCCAGGAAGATGGTGATCAAGAAGAGGAAGTTCTCGAGCCATAACCCCTTTCACAAGAGATATTGTTGGATCAGGTTCCCGAGAACTTTAAGGTACCATCATTGGTATCTCTTGAGGGAAAGTCGGATCCACGGGAGCACGTCATAGCCATTAATAATTAGATGGCTATAGTCGCACCTACCGACTCCTTGAAATATAAACTCATGGAGGGTACATTTAAAGACGTAGCTTTAAGATGGTACACGAGACTTCCTCGACTCTCCATTGTAAGCTATCAAGACTTAACAAAAAAATTGGTGCAACACTTCTCGTAAAATAGACACCGAAAGGTGTCTACTAAAACTTTGTTCAACGTATGACATAAGCAATTTGAGTCGTTGCAAGATTACTTGGCAAGATTCAACAAAGAAACCCTTAAAGTCTCTCACCCCAATCAGGAGCTATTTGTTAGGGCTTTTCAACAAGGATTGCAAGCCAGACAATTCAATGAATCACTTGCACAAAAGTCGACAATTATCATGATGAAATCACAACTCGGGCCGAGTGTTACATCAAGGGAGAGGAAAGCAATCAAGAAAAGAGGAGTCGGGACAGTAATGAAAAGATCAGGAGTAAAGAAGAAGGGTCAAACATGAGAAAGGAACATCCATGTTCTTCTTTGCGAAATGCGTCGATGCCATACAGATGATTAGAAGACTATAATAGGAAATTCACACCACTGAATACTCGGAGAGGAGATATACTAAGATAATTGGTTTATTTAAATTTTTACTTCAGCCAAGTCGACCCAAGAGTGAATGCGATCATTGGCAAGTAGCCTAAAGCATGGTGTAATTATCACTGAATTCATGGACATCATATCGATGACTGCCAACAACTGAAAAGAGACATTGAGACCCTAATTCAAAGAGGTCACTTGTTGGCTTATGTGAAAGACTCCCGGTCCCAGGGAAACAAAAGAATTTCTCGAATAGAAGGTCTGAGTTCAGATAAGTCAGCTAAGAAGAAATATGATGTTGACAAAGGTCACAAAACAAAGACCACACGTCATACACTGAATACCATTGGTTTTGTTGGAGGAGAAGAGACTAGCTCAGAAAGAAAGAGGTATGCTCGGAAAATAATGCACATCGATCAGAAGAAGCTGAGGAAGACACCGATGTAGTTAGATTTTCAACACGGGATGTTCTGGGAGTTCTAGACCATGAGAATGATCCCATGGTTATCAAGGTTCAGATAAGAAACTGGAGCGTGAAGTGAATATTGATTGATTTGGGAAGTTTGGTTGATGTCCTCTACTAGGATGCTTTTAGGGGAATGAGGCTTGATACATCTGAGTTATTACCATTCAAAGGAAGTCTAGTAGAGTTCTCAGGAGAATAGCTACAAGTGTTAGGACACTTACCATTGTTGACCACTTTCTGCAACTCGGCCAATGCAAAAATAGTCCAAGTTAGGTATCTGATAGTCAACGCGCTTCTCCTAACAATATCATCATTGGTTGGACATCCTTTAACACCTTGGGTGCAGCACTTTCTACTTTGTATCTCACCATGAAGTTTCCACTTGGAAACAATCAAGTTGGAATCGTCAAGAGTGATCAAGGCTTAACAAGAAAATGTTACAAGGACAGACTGAAGCTGAAGAAGAAAAGTTATACTAGGAACACTATGCCTGAGAGAAATTTCAAGGTTAATTTGGTTGACATAGATCCCCAGGAAGATCCATCCGAAGATAGTTGAATGCCTAATGAAGAAACCAAGCCTGTGCAGATCGTACGATTTCCCTCTGAAGTCACGCACATTAGAGTTAACTTGTATGCTGATGAAGAAGAGGAAATCATCTGAACATTGAAAGACAACGTGGGTTTATTCTATTGGAAACCTTCAGATATGCTAGAGATTGACCTAAATTTTATGTGTCACCAGTAGGCAATAAATCCTAATGTCAAACCAATTTCCCAAAGGAAAATAAAGGGAGGAGACGGAAAAGAGAAAGGAATTCACGAAAGAGGTCCTAAAAATCTTCAAGTAGGGTTCATCTAAGAAATCAAAAACCCGACTTGGCTTTCAAACATGGTGATAGTAAAAAGGAAGTCTGGAAAATGGCAAATGTGTGTGGATTTTACGGATCTTAACAAGGTTTGTCCTAAAAATCTATATCCATTGTCGAACATTGATTGTCTGATTGATGCAACATCTGGGTTCTGGTTACTTAGTTTTTTGGATGCATATTCGGGATATAATCAAATCCAAATGAACCCCGTAGATGCACAAAAGACTTCCTTTTTGACACACCAAAGCATATATTATTATGTAGTCATGCCATTCGGACTCAAGAATGCAGGGGCTACTTATCAGCGCCTTATGGAGTGGGTTTTTACTACTCAAATTGGCCAAAATATGGAAGTTTATGTAGATGATATAGTAATAAAGACAAGTATAGACCGACATCACGTGAAAGACTTGATTGAGACATTCACCTCTATAAGGAGCTACAACATGAGGCTTAATCCAGACAAATGCACTTTCAGAGTTCAAGCCAGGAAGTTCCTAGGATTCATGCTTACCAATCCAGGGATGGAGGCTAACTCGAACAAGTGTCAAGCTATAATAGATATGAGGAGTCTGACTTCAAAAAAGTAAGTTCAACAGTTGACGAGATGGTCAGCTGCTTTATCCATATTTCTATCATGTGCAGGAGACAAATCAAGTCACTTCAATGCAGCCATAAAAAAATTCTAAAGAATATGAGTGGGCAGATGCATGTGAACAAGCTTTTCCGGAGATAAAACACTTTCTCTCTTCACCATCCATTTTGTTGAGACCAAGGGAGAATATTCCTTTGGTCCTATACCTATCAGTGACCGATAAAGCCCTCAGTTTCGTGCTAGTTCAAGACGGGGAGGATGGAGAATAACAAGTGTACTTTGTCAGTGAAGTCTTGAAAAGCGCTGAGTTGAGGTACCAAAAAATTGAGAGGTTGGCGCTAGCACTAGTTATCACAGGTCGGAAGCTAAGACATTATTTCTAAAGATATCTTATTACAGTAAGAACAAATTACCCAATAAAGCAGATTCTGAAGAAGTCAGACCTGGCCAGATGAATGGTAACATGGGCAATAGAGTTGTCTGAGTATAATATCAGTTTCTCATCAAGTACTAGTATCAAATCCCAAATCCTTGTTGAGTTCTTGGTTAAATTAAATGCTCTTGCTAGATAGGAGATTGCAGACAAATGGACCATTTATGTTGATGGATCATCTAACCTTAAAGGAAGTAGAGCGAGGGTAATATTGGAAGGACCATGGGATCTAATGTTAGAGTATTCTCTATGTTTTAATTTTCAGGCCAACAATAACCAGGTGGAATACAAAGCTCTTGTTGTAGGAATGAGATTGACAAAGGAAGTAAGAGTAACTCGCCTGCTTGTGAAAACAGATTCGCAATTGGTGGTTGCGCAGAAGAAAGGAGAATACCAAACAAAAGATGGTGTGCTGATCAAATATCAACATATCGCATTGGGAATGGCCAAAGCCTTCGCTGAGTTTGAAGTGGTCTACATCCCAAGAGAGGATAATGCTCGGGCCGACTTGCTAGCCCGACTGCCAATATAACGAATTCGGGAATGAATAAAACAATAATACAAGAAGTCCTACAAACACTTATTACTCAATCATAGGATGTTTTATCATTAGTAGATGTTCAAGGATGGATGAGACCAATCATCTGTTACTTGACTCAAGGTATCCTCCCTGAGGATGTCAATAAGGCCCGACGCATCAGAAGAGCTTCTGCTCGTTATGTTATAGTCTCGGAAATTTTGTATAAGATGGGAAGATCTACACCCATGCTAAGATGTGTTTCGGAAAGTGAAGTTGACTTGGTGATCAAAGAAGTTCATGAGGGGCATGTGGAAGTCATATTGGAAGAAGAGCTCTCTCGGGAAAAATATTAAGAGTCGGGTATTATTGGCCCCGGATGTTTCAGAATTATACAAATTTCGTAAAAAAAATGTGAAAAATGACAAGTTTTTTCTCCATTGATTCATTTCCCAACTGAATCGTTACATTCTATTTCTTCTCCTTAGCCATTCTATTTATGGGGCACTGACATCTTAGGGCCTTTCCCAACAACACATGGTCAGCTTAAGTTCTTAATTGTGGCCATCAATGACTTCACGAAGTGGGTGGAAGCTAAATTTGTTGCTCAAATTTTAGCAGATGAGATCCATAAATTTTATTGGAAAATATCATATGTCGCTTTGGATTACTCGAAATCATTGCTCGGATAATGGAGCGCAATTTGCGAGTACATCTATTGTTGAGTTCTACAGGGATTATGGCATTAAAAATAGGTTCACGTTGGTAGAGCACCCTCAAACTAATGGTCAACAAAGAAGGAAAACAAGGTTATACTAGGAAGCATAAAAAAGAATTTGGATGAAAGAAAAGGCCAGTGGTCTGAATACTTGTATGAAATTCTATAGTCTTATCACACGACTCCACACTCCACTACTCGGGAAACTCCCTTCAAAATGATATATGGGGATGATGTTATGATACTAGTAGAAATTAACACCCCAACTTGGAGGCGAAAACACTTTGATGAAGTCACCAACCAAGAAGACCTTGATACAGCCTCAAATATATTATATGAAGTGAAAGAAACATCACAAATACGAGAAGCAGCAGTGAAACACATAATGACTAGAAAATACAACTTAAAAGTTTGACAGAGAGGATTTCAAGTAGGAGTTATTGCTCTTAAAAAGATCACGGATCCAAAAAAAACAAAGGGAAGCTAGCTCTGAATTGGGAAGGACCATTCCAGTGTAGAAATACCTAGGACATGAAATATATCCAATCTTAGTTTGTATTTCAGCTAAATATTATGTAATTCAACAATAATAAAATATTTGGGTTGCACACTTTTCCCTTGCAAGGGCAAGGTTTTTTAACGAGACACCCGAATTTAAAATCTCATTTGTGTTTATTTTATAGGTATTGATTCAAGTAAACCCTACTAAACGTGTCGACTTGCTCCACGTACGTAGGTTGGATTAAAACCCTTATAAACATGTCGACTTGCTCCGCGCACATAGGCTGCCCACTAAACATGTCGGCTTGCTTCGCGTACATAGATCACCTACTAAACATGTCGACTTATTGCATGTATATAGGTCGCCTACTCAATGTGTTGACTTGCTCTGCGTACGTAGGTCGGATAAAAACTCCTATAAAACGTGTTGACTTGCTCTGCATACATAAGTCACCTATAAAACACGTCGACTTGCTCCGCGTATGTAGGTTGAATAAGAACATTATTGAGACGTATTGACCTGCCAGTGGCATTGGTATGAAGGTAAAGAATCATACAGATTAAAGCCCTTCCATTGGAACTCTTAATCATTTCAAAGTTACAAGAGTTAAATAATGTCCGAGTATTAACCTTACAAGACTACAAGTGCCTGGGCTTTACCAAAAGCTATAAAAACACAATGGATAGGGGTTTATCTGACTATAGTAAGTCTCATAGTTCGATATATGATTATTTTTTTAAATTTCACTTAGACTTTCAAGAGGTCGGAGTTACATGCAATGACTTCATGCTAAGTTCTAAGTAAAACAAAACAAAGAGTGTGGAAAATAAAAATAATGTCTGACACACTATGATCGAACACTTAAATCTTTCTAACTTAAATATTCGAGGGGCCAAGGTACATATGCAGAATTAATTTTAAAGCATAAAAGCAATAAAGGAAGGACAAAGTTATCACAATAAACCACAATATGGCCAAATAATGTACAAAGCATATGCCCGAAGGCAGCAAAGTCATAAACAAAAAGGGGGACAACGCCAAACTCTGTCGCAACAAAAATTTACATAATATGCATCCAAAAGGATGACTAACAGAAACATTAAAACATTCAGGTAACAATTGAAGTAACATTGGCATCAACATTGTCCTCCGGGTTAGTGTTCTCGACATGGTTGTCAACAGGGAAGCCATCTTGGTTTGCCTTCTCCAAATCATCAAGGTTGACAAGGCCGTCATCCTACACCACCTTAAAATAGTCGACCTCAGCCAAATCCAAGCCGGGGTGAAGACACAAAACCTTCTCTTTAGCTCTATCAAATGTTTCATTTCTATCAGAAGAATTTCAATCTGAGCTTTTTTCAGAGACTCTGTGAGCTCATTGTTAGAGGTTAAGAGCTCACTATTGGACTTTTAAACTGACTTCAACTTCTCGGCAGCTTGAGCCAACTCCAACTTGTGATCTGATTCCAAATATCCTTCTTCTTCCTCTCGACACCTAAATATTTCTCCAATTCAATAAACTTCTCAGACTGAGCCTTCTGAACCCCTTTCAAGTGAGTGATCTCTTCTTTCAGCTTCAACTCCGTCTTTTCATAATCATCACTGGATTCAAATAAACCTCGGGCTAGAATTGCACACCTCATGAGGTAGGAGCTTATATTCTGGGTAATCTTCTTTCGACCAATGGACTTGAAATTTTTGATATCTTCATCTGCATTGAAATGCTCATACAAAAGTTTTAGTCTGTCAAAGCTATTGGACAAGAACTTTCACTCTCCAGATGTTGAATTTCCCCCGGAATGACACATGAGAGACATGATCTCCATATCGACTTGACACACATCATCACTCATAAATGTTTTGAGTTTCTTGGTCGGACCTTGGGTAACCTCTTCCAGGACTTGTAGAGATGAGGGTTGGGGTTGAGGCTGGGGCCAAAATTGGGGCTCATTTTTCTCCGTGATCATCTTTGAGGTTGTTGCCCGAGTACGCTTTGGTGCTTGTATATCCAATCTTGTTAGAACTGATTTGGCAGCTGAAGCCCCAACATATACCCTTCTGGGATACTTGCATCAACTTTTTCTGCTCGCTTACAAAAAGGTTAGTCATTTTATCTGAAAAACAAAAACATCAAGAGCAATAGGTATTAAATTGAAAGGAAAAAATGCTTTAAATAAAGAATAAAAATTACCCAGGAAAGTGAGGAGTCGTTCATTATCCAAAGGCAATAATTCTTTGACCTTCATCATACGAAATGAATCAAGAATAGACAAATAATTGATTTATATATCACTAAGTTTGTCGTAGTTAAAAATAATGATAAACACCATACCTTTTTCCCAGTAGTAAGGGAACCATGGATGCTCGTCCAAGGTATACAATACTTGTGGACATCTCGGTCCACACTTAACTTTTAGGAAATGATTCTTATAATTTTTATAGTTAGAGGTGTAAGCTTACAAGAAGCTCTGATTAGGGATTCCACTTATCTGAACCCATCTAAGGTTGTCAATGCCTTTAACTTCAAAAAAGGAAAAGAAGAGACCAATGTTCGAAACTATGTTTAAAACCTTACATATTCTCTCAAAGGCCTTTATGAAGCCCCAACTAATGAGACGAAGTTGAGATGAAACTATGTTCACGATTTTCAGCAAATTGACTTCAAAGTTGAAGAAAGGAATCCATATATTAAAATCTTCTAAGATCCTAGGGTAAAGGAAGAAAAAATATTTGGTGAAACTCTTAGGTTTAAGAATGCACACACGTTCTCCGGGTACACATGCTTCAAAGACCACGTCATCTTCAGACCAAGTTGAGGACACGACCCTTATTGATCGAATTTTAGCAATTTCAAGATGATCAATGGTGTTGTTCTTGTGGTTCATGACTTCAAGGTCGAATGTAGCAACAATCGCCATTAGTATTTCTGTAGAACCTAAGGAAGAAGAGTCAGAGTCAAAATCACTTTTGTAAGTGAGAACTGTTAATTCTATGATTTTATGATTGGCATTATGTTTGGTAAAACTAATATAGATGAAACATGTTGAGTAAGAAGTTCCATATGTTAAATTAACATGGTCTAGATTCTGGAAGAATATGTCAAACAAGATGTCCTGACATGGTGTCACATACATAAGTACAGATGGGGTTATAATAACTGGCAGATACTGAGCCAGATGTTGAAACATATGCAACTGTCATGACATTATTATTGTCATGTGTTACAGACAAATGTCATGACGTCTTGGTCTGTGGAGCTGGAGTGATGGGTTTATGATTTAAATTATGAATAATATTCTATAGAATATTATGCTATCACAGGTGGAGCTGTTTTAAAGGACTAAGAGATTCAAGGTAGAGTTGTTTGTCAAGGTATTTTCAAGGAAAATGCTTAAGTTTTAATTGTGAAGATATTCTAGAGCTAATGATAAAACTCCTAACTTTGAGGAGATTATCTTGGAGGTTTCTTTTGTTGTTCTGGAACATGTCGAAGAAGATGTCCTTGAAGGAGCATACATCATCGTCCCTATGCTGAGCTGGAGTGATTGGTTTTGTTGTATTTTAACATATGTAGAATATTCTTGAGATATTATGCAATCCTATGTGGCGTTGATTTAAATGGGTGCTGATTTAAAAGTCTGGAAGATTCAATCAGAATTCAAAAAGAAATATATACTTTCCAAATAAGGAGATATTTTGTATCAGAATCTTTTGCAGATTTGTAACAACAAATTTGATGTGTTTTTAAGGCCCAAATCCAGTTGGGTAATAGGTTATAAATAGAAGCATTGTAAACTGAGTGGTTTAACTCTGAATTGATACTAATGATAGTGGATTTCCTTCCTGGCTTGGTAGCCTCTAGATGTAGATGTGAGTCATCAAACTGGGTTAACAATTCTTGTGTGTTGTTTATGCTTTTCAGTGTTATTGTTATATGCATTGCCTTACTTTTTTTTTGTCAGACCAAATGTCTCGATATCCTGTAGGACATCTGGGATCTGTCATACCAGAATTTCAATTGGTATCAGAGCAGGCATCCTGGTATGTTTCTGGATGAGATCCAAGGGGGATGCTTTCTGGTTCATGGTAAAGGAAGAAGGATGATATACAGAAAAGTTATTTGAACTTGATAGGTTCATATTGGTGTTTGAATAGTCCCTAGAATTGGAGGATAAACTATTCATAATAGGGTGTGTATGACATGTATGTGGTTATCAGGTGTGTAGCTTTGGTGGATAACTCTTAATTTATGTGACTTCAACATAGAAGCTCCCATGGAATAAACCAAGTTCATTTGGTGGGCAACCTAGCTAAAAAACACATTCATATCTTTTTAACTATCAATTACCCTTTTATTCTGATACATGATTGTGATTGGTTGACAGTGTAAAATATTTTACATGGTTAGTGCATTTCCTTTATTTCCTATTTTATATTGATTTAATTTTAAATTTTAAGTTATAAATAAAAAGGGGTCATGGATCATTAAATTCAATAAAAACTCATCAGTTTTTTAAGAATTCGATAATAAGACGAATTTTTCTTTTGAATTATTAAAAAATTTATCGGATTTTTATAATAAACTATTAAATTTTTTGTTTTATACTAATTCTTTAAGAGCATTTTTTTTATCTAAGTGCAATTTTTAGATGAAATAAATAAGGCTTAAATAGTTTTTTGGTCCCCATAAGTTAGCGAGTTTTTGATTTTAGTCTGTGTATTTTTTTTTTTGTCCGAGTCTCTATATCACCTTTTTGCGTTCGTTTTAAAAGTCCCTAAAGCCAAAATTCGCACGTTTTCTGCGAATTTTTCTTCGAATTTTCCTGCGGATTTTGGTTTTAGAGACTAAAACGAATGCAAAAATGAGATGTAGAGACTCAAACAAACAAAAATTACAGGGACTAAAATCAAAAACACGCTAACTTACAGGAACCAAAGACTATTTAAGCCAATAAACAATGACAATGGTAGTTTTATGATATTTAAAAAGTGGAGAAATCTACCTGCCACCTCTCACTTATACTCGACACCCTTCAAAAAGTGACGAAATGATCTTGTTGTCCTTTAAAATTTCTGAAAATTATGATATTTACAATTGTATATCAGAAATTTATTGATATATACCGAACATTTTGAAATTTTTTAACTTTTATTGAAAATATAAAATTTCCGGAGAAAAAAAAACGCAGAATATTGAAAAATTCCATTTTTTTACTGGAAATTTTCGATTTTTTTACACGGCTACAATGCCGGATATTTCCGATACAAAACTAACAATTTCGAAATTTCCAATAGTTTAAAAGAAATTCTAAAATTTTGAAATTTTATACTACCTGAAATTTTGAAATTTTCAATACAATATTGAAAATTTTGAAATCGAAAATTTATATTTTTTACTGAAAATTTCAAAATTTCCGATATTTATAATTTTTCATTTATTACAAAATTTGTCAATAAAAGTTTTGATATTATAAAATATTGGGAGGTGTCAAATTTAATTTTGAGGATCACGGATAGAATTCGCTTAAAAATGGGGGAAGGTTTTAGAAATAGAATGAAATTGAGTGACAAACAAAATACTCTTTAGAATATAAGTAATCTACCTAGCAATCCAATATCATATCCACCACTCTCAATTTATATTTAACCAACTATTATGCTCATTTAAGTATTTAATTTTTTATTCGTATTTGTTTTTTATATTATGCATTAAAAATGCACATATTAAAAAATACACATGCAAGTGGCTCAATTGATTAGGCGACGCATATTCTCCCAAAGCAACTCGCTTATTTTGCATAATTTATCCCAGCATCTCTCAATTAGTATAAAAAATAGTAAAAAAAATGTAGTAACTATGAAAGTTAATTAAAAAAAAGAAGAAGAATAAACATATAAAGAGAGCAACTAATGAAGCATCATGGGAAAGAATAATCGAAACCCATTTCCAAAAGTTTAAATTAAATTAATGAAAAGCTATGCTCCACTTAGTTTAAGTTGCATGGAGTTGATCCTTTTTCTATTTTTGTGACTCTCCAATCATGCTTACCATACCCTTCTTTTAACTAAATAATTCCTCTTATCATAAAGAATTTGTTAGTGGGAATTTCCTTTTAAGGATCATTTAATATTTTTAATGGAAAAACAAGTTTAATTAACTTGGTTTAACACCATCAAGTGCTCTGCAAAAAGTGGGAGATTAAATCAAATCAAGTGTTTACTGTTGATCGTGGGACTTAATTAAGTGGTAATTGGTTTAGTTAAATTGTTTTTTTTATAAGGTTTTAATTTAAAGTAGATGCATATGCAACCTTATCCCTAGCTTTTTATGTGCGTAACAAATGGACTTATCGTGGCCTTCAAACGTTGTATTTGTAGGGTATCGTGGCCTATATCAGTGCACATTATTTATTTCTTTGTTTCTCTATCAATTTGTTGCGCAGCGGTAACGAATGCCTTTTTGAAAATCATTTTTTCATTTTTGTTTTTTGTTTTGTTTTTTAAGTTAAGAAAATTGGATTTTGAGTTTAAATTTGTTGGGCAATCTTGCGTCACTAAGTCACTATGGTGTACGTATACATGACTTGGATCATATGACAGCATGAATTTTTGTTTTGGGTTGACCTATTTTAATACCAATAAAACCTTAAAAAATAATTTTTGTTGTTAGAATATACAAACTTAATAGAGGGAGGGAGGGAGAGATGCCAAAAAAATCCAGTTTTCAACACACCGCCTCAACACATATGTTGTAATTGGTTACCACAACTGAAATGTCAAAAAAATTCAGTTTTCAATACACCACCTCATTTCAGTTGTTCGAAGTCTAGCATGCTCAAACTTTTCCTTAACCTCTTGAACACCTTCTTTGTCACCCCATTGGTAAATAAATATGAAACTTGGTTTTTGCTTCGACAATATCCCAACTGCAACTTGTCTTCACTCACTAGCTCCCTCAAATAATGAAACCACATTTTTATATGTTTGCTCTTTCCATGTGCAATTGGATTCTTCGCAAGATTAATAGCATAAACATTATCAACCAGAAGTGTAGTAATCTCACCCTCATTACTACCCAACTCCTTCAATAGATTCATAAGCCACATCGTTTGACACTTGCACAACGAAGCCGCAATGTACTCGACATCACAAGACGAGAGTGCTACCACTGGTTCCTTCTTCGACCACCAAGAGATTGGTGTCCTACCAAACATAAAGATATATCCAGCCGTTAACTTTTTATCATCTTTATAACCACCAATTAGAATCAGTGAAACCAAGTAAATTACATTTTTGCCCCGTATCCGATGCGGGAAAGAGAATTCCACAGCCAATAGTTCCTTTAGCATAGAGAAGGATTCTATTAACTGTTGTCAAGTGAGATACCTTTGGTCTCTCCGTGAACATACTAGCAATACCGACACTAAATGCCAAGTTTGGTCGCATATTGCACGAATACCGCAATGATCCAATCAACCCCCTATATTGAGTTGGATCTACATCTTGCTCATCTTCACTTTTTGACGATTGTAATCTTGCTTCACATGGTGTAATGGTAGAATTACAATGCTCTATTCCACACTTATTCAATATTTCAACGACATGTCTCCTTTGATGCATGAGCAATCTCGTTTTAGACTTTTGGAACTCTTTGTCAAGGAAATACGTCATTATGCCAAGATCTGTCATCTCAAACCCAACTATAAGTTCACTTTTAAACTTCAAAATGCTCTTCTCACAGCTACCAGTAATCAATAGATCATCCAAATACAATCAAAGGATGATCACACCATCATTTGTATTTGATCTCACATAAACAATGTCAACAAGAAAGCCATAAATTCGTTTGTCCAAGCTCTTTGAGCTTGTTTCAAACCATATAATGCTTTATGTAATTTATAGTACTTCATCTCTTGGTTCTCTATAAATCTCGGGGGGGGGGGGGGGGGGCTACTCAACATAAACCTCTTCATCAGGTGGACCGTTAAAAAATGCAAATTTGATGTCCATTTGAAATATCTTCCAATTGTTGTTGTTTGCAATCGTAATTACCAATCAGATGGTTTCAAGCCTAGCCACAGGTGCAAACACATCCTCAAAGTCTATGCCTTTGCGTTGCAAAAATCCCTTCGCTATCAATCGAGCCATATGCTTGATCACCTTGCCTTTGGAATTTGCCTTCACCTTATAGACCCATCACACACATATTGACTTCTTTCCAAATGGTAGATTTTCCAACTCCCAAGAAAGTACCATTCTTCTCAATAGATTCCAGCTCCTTCTTCATTGCACAAATCCACTTTGGATCGCTTAGAGCCTCTTTTGTGTTCACCGGTTCAGATTTTTCCATAAGCGCAAAGTGGACAAAATCAGCATCATCATTGATTTTGTTGTCCCGAAATACTTCACAATTTTGGAATCTTTGAGGAAAACCTCTTTGCCGCGTTGGTCGTCTATTGTTTTCTCCGATTTCGGTTCGCACCTGTTGTTCTTCTGTGCTTCCAGTAGGCTAAAAAATCACATTTTTGTGCCCGTAATCAATTACAGAATCCTCTTAATTGATTACAACTTATGTAGAATTTGTTCCAGAACTTGCAGAATCCAAAAAATCACATGGTAACCGATTACCACATTTAGTGTAATCGGTTACGGCACCTGCATTTCTAATAATTCTACTATTGTCAAATTTTCGCAGCTCGTCGACCACAACATCTCGACTTATCATGATCCTCTTGTTTTCAACATCAAACAAGTTATAACCTCCAGTAGGATTATAACAACCTAGCAACATCATCTCACCCTTGTCGTTCAACTTCTTTCGAAGCTGACCCAGAACGTGTCGAAATACAATCGAACCAAAAACTTTTAAATGATTTAAGCTTGGTTTAAATCCAGATCATACCTCTTATGGAGTCACTCTATCAAGCTTCTATGTAGGGTACATATTCAACGAATAGGCAGTTATAGAAACGACTTCACCCCATAGTTCCTTCGGCAAGTCTTTACTTTTATCATGTTCCGAACCATGTTCGTTATCAAATGATTTTTCCTCTCGGAAATACCATTTTGTTGTGATGTATAGGGTGTGTAACACCTCATATAATATATATCTAGAATAATATCGTACAAGTGTTATTTTGGTACTAACACTATCATAAGTGCCTAATAGTACAATTCACATTCTTGACCAATTCTAAAAACAATACAATCTATGGTGCAAGACATTGAAATTATACCAAAAAATAAAATACTAAGATCAATACAATATCCATTATTGTACAAAGATAAATACAGCGGAAACTAAATCTATGCTTCTCTTGAAACATCCTGAGCATAGCTCCACTTGTAAATTAACCTGCAAAAGAAACCTGAAAAGCAAACAACAATAGTGGGGTGAGATATCAACATCTCAGTGAGTTCCCTGTCTTAGAGTTCTCTCGGCTCTAAAGGTTCAAATCTATCCACTACTCGGGTCTTTGGTCACTTCTCTACAAGGAACCAAGACAAGATGGAAAAGTCCATACACGCTCTCAACACCTTACAACGCTCTCAACACCTTACATGGAATTCCATGGAATACCCATCGTAAGTACTATCAGCAAGACTTACAGTGGGACTCAGTGTAATACCCACCACAAGTCACTACCTAAGTCTTTACGGATGCTTCTCGTTGGACTCGACATAACCCACCTCAAGACTTACTCAAGACTTCGCCAGCAAGGCTTCCCGTGGGACCCAGTGTAATACCCACCACAAGCCTAAACCATTCTTCCCATGGGACTCAGTGTAATACCCACGACAAGCCTAAACCATGCTTCCCGTGGGACTCAGTGTAATACCCACCACAAGCCTAAACCACGCTTCCCGTGGGACTCAGTGTAATACCGACCACAAGCCTAAACCATACTTCCCGTGGGACTCAGTGTAATACTCACCATAATCCTAAACCATGCTTCCCGTGGGACTCAGTGTAATACCCACCACAATCCTAAATCATGCTTCCCGTGGGACTTAGTGTAATATCCACCATAAGTCTAAACTCGGAAAGAATTCCTATGGGACTCAGTGTAATACCCACCACAAGTCACTACCCGCCTCACCCACGATACCTCAAGCCTTTACGGATGCTTCCCGTGGGACTCAGTGTAATACCCACCACAAGGCTTACTCATGAATTTTCGAAGGACACCGTGTAATACGTGCCAATGGTTTCGCATCAACCTAGGGTAGTCCTAACATCTCATAAGTTATACCATCTAACAATTTCTAGTTACATTACTAGGCCATACTATTGGTTTATGGTAAGGTTTCCTCACTCTTTCTCCATTCTTGATGCCTTTAATTATATAAATCTCAATCATATAATCTAACGTTTTAATTTAATTATCACAATTAAACTAATCCCACAATGATCTCATGGTCTCTACTCTCATTCAATCCTCATGATTAAACATATATTCCACAAATCGATTAATACCACAATTCCCTAACTAATAATAATTACAGTTAATTAGAAAAGCCGACTCAAAATAATAATTCGCAGTCTCATTAGATAGAACATATTATTAGCTTCAAATTAATATAAAGAACGGATAAATCGGATAAAGGATGAAGAAGTTATGAATTTTCAAAGTATTTCAAAAAGTAATATTTTTCCTCAGCTTACAGTGTTAATCGGTTAACGCTCTGTTGTTAACCGGTTAACCAGTATGGTTTACCACTTCCAGTAATGCAATACAACTCCATTAACCGGTTAACCACAGACAGTAGCTCAAAAAATTGCATTTTCATATCAAAACCTCTCCAAACTCCCGATAAAACACACCAAACCTCAAAATGGTTTTGAACAGATATTACTACACCTATTACTGGCATACTCATGTATTTAATCGATATTTCAACCGTTTAAAACTCTTGATTCTATGATTTTATCATTTCTCATAACTTAACCTAACTCTTAGAAAAATCAAGAATTTTAAAAGAAAAGGTTTCTAACTAGAACCAACCTTGCAATCGACGAGGAGTTTGGTGAAGATTGAATATGATCCAAGCTCTCTATTCCTCTTCTAGGTTTTCCCTTTCTCTTTTTTCTCTCTTCTCTTATCTTTCTTCCTTTCTTTTCTTCTTCTTCTTACCAACTTTCTTTTCTTTCTTTATTTTTATAACAAATAAGAAATATTTATCAGTTAGTAACACTAAATGGTCCAAATTGAGAGTATCCAAAAATGTCTCTGAGTCAAATATTTAATAAAACCTCTGAGTCAGATAATAATAATTAATTAATTTAAGTTCGTCGGTTGCTCTAATTATTTTTATTGAAAACTCTCAGAGCACACCGGAACCCTATTAAATTCAATTAATATTATCTAGAGCATTTTATTAAAATACGGGGTATTACATCCTCCCCAACTTAAATTGAAATTCGTCCCCGAATTTTCTTTACTCAACAACAACGACAGTTTACAACACTGTCTTAGATCCATACTTATACTTACTTCTCCTACATATTCCGACATATTCAAATTCCAATTTGACTTCGCGGCTCAAAGTCCTCATTTCATAACAAGTAAAACTTCATGTCCTTACTTATACGCTTGTTCCAACATTGGGTTAACTTCTAACTTACTATTTCTGCAATTCATCTGTTGTTTCATACTGAATCACTTAGGCTTATTTCTCCTTCGGAGAAGCATACCACTCTAATTCCTTTTATTGAGTCACAATACAAAAGCATATAACTCCAACTTGATTTGGGGATAACAAACACTCGGCAAAACTCCACAAGGTATCTTAGAGAAATCTTATCCATGCACAATTTCCAACAAAAGCTCTTATTGAAAATCCTTCAATTACTAAAACCATTTCAAAAGTTGTCAAACGATTCCTTTATCAATGCCACTTGATTTGATGCTATACGTTGTAACCATTTACATCCGACATTCCATCTTTTTAGTGTCTTACTTAAGGACAACACACTCAGAATAAAAATTCTCACTTCAATACTAATAAATGACTATCTTATGATTCTCAACAATCCGACTGAACTCTTTCATCTGTCTCCTTCCATTAAGCTTCCAAAGTCTAATAGTGGAGATACCATGAATTCTCAAACAACACTAGGTAGTTGATAGTCTGCGGAGAACACACTTATCCATTGGAGTTCTTACCAACCAATGTAATAAAACTTGCAGACATTCAAGGATAGAACAATTTCTTGTCAACCAATAACATTGGTCCAAAATCTCCAACGACAGAGGTACAGGGGTTGTACTGTTGCAGTCAAAACTGATACAATTCTGATTCCATTCTAAACTCGAAATAATTCATCCAATTAAGCTTAACGAATCTGACTATGGTTATTATACTCCATGTCAATCCTCTTCACAAGATTTTATTCACTCAAGGTTTCTATTGACACAAGGCCTCCATTAATAATAAAGTAGCAATATCACAAAGCCTAAAATCATTAGTAAGTCACCCGTACCAAACTTAAATCATCCTTATTATACTTGCTGATTTCCATAACACCTGCCTATTGCATACAATATTCCACACACTCACCTTTGAAGACCACACTAAACTTCTCGTTCAAATCCATTTCTCTCAAGGTCTCGTTCCTTAAACGATCCAATTTACATGCTTAACTTCGGAACATTCATCCCTCACTCTTACCTAGAAGGTGTTGCACCCTAATTGTTTCCCTAAGTTTTCTTTGCATTTTCATCTGCATCTTGCATACAAACAAGATCGCACTAGTTACTCGGTTTTTCTCGGGTTAGGTTTATGCCTCGCAGGGGATCACCGTTGTCTTTAATTACTTTATTTGTTTATGTTTACTAACCATTAATCAAAATTCAAAAATATTTTTGTTTCCTTTTACTAACCTTTTTCAGGAAGAGGGACCATTGAAAATACCAAAAATAGCAGTACTGCAGCTCAAGCGAAATTTCGCAGACAAAAGTAGAAGTTGATCCACAAATAATTCAAATTTATTTGATCGAAGATTTCCCAAGTTAATTGATTCACTCAAAAGATTTCCAAGGATCATGTGTTTACTTCTTCGACGTACAACAAGAATCGGGCCGAAACAACCAAGCAACCATGTTTGAATAAAAAATTCTAATTTCAGCTTGGTTAACCGGTTAACCAGTGTGAAATTTGAATTTTTTATTCAAATTCAGCACCCTTAGATCATTGATTTAATTGGAATATTCTAGATCCATTGGTTTCTGATTTCTCTACATCACTTTGATCATTTCCTACCATAAACCCTCACTAATCACCACTCTTTTCCATTTCCCACCAAAATTGCAATTACCAAACCTAAATTCAAATTACCAAAGCAAGCTCCATTCCACCAAATTCCCATACCTAAGGCCTTTAAATAGGACCACAATTCCATTCATTCCATAAGCTTTTGATAGCTACAAAACTTCTTGCAAAATACTTCCCCAACACCAAAATTCTCCAAAGCTCATCTTTCTTTCTTTTGAAGTTATCAAGAATTCACATTCAATTCTTGACTAACGTGAGCTAAACCTTCATCCTTTCATTCTTTTGCTCATCAATTTCAGTAGATATAAGCTTGTGTTGGTCCAATTTGAAGAAGAACTTTTGGTAATTCATCTTCCTCCATAAACCCATATTCACCATCAACATTCAAGATGTAGATCTTTGGTGCTTTTGTTTCTAGATCCTTTGGATCTTTATTTGTTGTTTGATTGCAGGGATTCCACTGTATTTTGGTTTTAAAATTCGTGCAAATTCAGATCATGATCATCCAATGTTTGAGAAAAGGTTTCATAATGGATCATGCTGAATTTTCTGCATTTTTCAACTTCTGGTACAGCGTTAACCGGTTAACCATTTGGTTAACTGGTTAACCATCTTCAAAACAGCGCAGATTATTCAAAATTTGCTTGTGTTAACCGGTTAACCAATTGGTTAACCGGTTAACACAAGACAAAATGGTGTTTTTGGCTTATTTCAAGCCCCTTTTTGGTTCCTATTTCTTCTTCTTCTTCCTCCTTTTTATTTTTACCTTGGGAAGCACTTTTGGGAGTGATTTCTCCTTAATTTCAATGAACTTTGGGTGTAGATTAGAGTAGTTAATGTTCATTAATTCAAAACTATCTTAGAGTTCTCTCGGCTCTAAAGGTTCAAATATATCCACTACTCGGGTCTTTGGTCACTTCTCTACAAGGAACCAAGACAAGATGGAAAATTCCATACACACTCTCAACACCTTACATGGAATTCCGTGGAATACCCATCGTAAGTCTTATTGGCAAGACTTCCCGTGGGACTCAGTGTAATACCCACCACAAGTCACTACCTAAGTCTTTACGGATGCTTCCTGTGGGACTCGACATAACCCACCTCAAGGCTTACTCAAGACTTCACCAGCAAGGCTTCCCGTGGGACTCAGTGTAATACCCACCACAAGCCTAAACCATGCTTCATGTGGGACTCAGTGTAATATCCACCACAATCATAAACCATGCTTCCCGTAGGAATCAATGTAATACCCACCACAAGCCTAAACCATGCTTCCCGTGAGACCCAGTGTAATACCCACCACAAGCCTAAATCATGCTTCCCGTGGGACTCAGTGTAATACTCACCACAAGCCTAAACCATGCTTCCCGTGGGACTCAGTGTAATACCCACATAAGTCTAAACTCGGAAAGACTTCTTGTAGGACTCAGTGTAATACCAACCACAAGTCACTACCCGCCTCACCCACGATAACTCAAGCCAATACGGATGCTTCCCGTGGGACTCAGTGTAAAACCCACCACAAGACATACTCAAGACTTTTTGGAGGAGACCGTGTAATACGCGCCAACGGTTTCGCATCAACCTAGGGTAGTCCTAACATCTCACAAATTATACCATCTAACAATTTCTAATTACATTACTAGGCCACACTATTGGTTTATGGTAAGGTTTCCTCACTCTTTCTCCATTCTTGATGCCTTTAATTATATAATTCTCAATCATATAATCTAGCGTTTTAATTTAATTATCACGATTAAACTAATCCTATAATGATCTCATTGTCTCTACTCTCATTCAATCAAATCGATTAATACCATAATTCTCTAACTTACAATAATTACGGTTAATTAGAAAAGTCGGGTAAAATTCGGCTCAAAATAATATTTCTCAGTCTCATTAGATAGAACATATTATTTGCTTCAAATTGATATAAAGAACGGAAAAATTGGATAAAGGATGAAGAAGTTATGAATTTTCAAAGTATTTCAAAAAGTAATATTTTTCCTCAACTTACAGTGTTAACCGGTTAACGCCCTATTGTTAACCGGTTAACCAGTCTGGTTTACCACTTCCGGTAATGCAATACAGCTCCGTTAACCGGTTAACACCCTGGTGTTAACCGGTTAACCATAGACAGTAGCTCAAAAAGCTGCATTTTCATATCAAAACCTCTCCAAACTCCCGATAAAACACATTAAACCTCAAAATGGTTTTAAACAGATATTATTACATCTATTACCAGCATACTCATGCATTTAATCGATATTTTAACCGTTTAAAACTCTCGATTCTACGATTTTATCATTTCTCACTGTCGCTCCCGGGATTTTCATCCTAGTACAAACGCGAAAATGGCGCGGAAAAGGTAGAGTCGCCAGCCAGGCATTTTTATCCTGAAGGAACAGGAAAGGTAATGTTTTACAAACCTAAGGAAGAGGTAAAGGACAAGGTCCTGCGAACCAAAGATCTGGGTTCGGGAGTCAGTTACGATCTGGGAAGGTATTAGCACCCCCAGATCGCCTATCGTACCCGACGGGATCCACGCTTGCTTGTCTGCTTCAAAGGGTGAGAAAATAAAGTTGTTGTCGAACAAATGAACTGCTAACTTGAACGAGAATGGAAATGAGAAAGGGAAAAAAAGAAAGGGGGAAATGTAGGGAAAATAAAGAATGTCCTCGAACGGGCCCTACACCGCTGCCTACGTACCTCATCGGGATAATGAGGATCAGAGTCGACGTAGTTCACCTAACTAAGGCGCGAACTATATGTTTGTGTTTTTTATGCGTTGAACTGCGTATGTCTATGCTCAGGTGTTGCTGGCTCGTCTGGTACGAGTGTGTTTACCGTCTTGTATGCGAGACAACTCGTCGCGAGTTCGCGTTGTGAGTGAATGAGATGAGAATTCCCGCAGGAAAGTCGCTTATTGTTTGTTGTTTGCTTTTTAAGAGTTCTTATGAATTTGGAACAAGGAAGTGAGTTCAAACTCTTTTCTATGGAATGTATACTTGCTACTACATTCCAAGATGGAATAATAGAACAAGCACACCAAGCAAGGAGAATTTTTCCAAGAGGATTAGGGTCTAAGTTCACTAGCTTGTTGTACTTATTACATGTTTTTGTAGCTTTTATGAAGAAGTATCTTTTAGGTTTTCTTTGTGAAATAACCTATTGATCAGACTTGTACATCATTCTAGACAAGCTCACACTATTCCAAGATAGAATTAATGCAAGTTCCCCATGGAATAAGGCTATACACAAGAGATTCTTTCATGCATTTATTAAGTCTTTTTTTATTTTGTTTGAAGATGAGAAAATAAGACTCAAAAGGAAAAGGTCAAAGCTAATGGGGGACTAAGACACAACCCTAAGTTATCTTATTATGTACAAAAGGTGATCCTATGGTTTGTGAGGTAATCTAAACCTAAGGAAAATAAAAGCAAGTTAGAATTAAACTTACTTCCTAAGGAAGTTAAGTTGAATCTAAAGAACAAGAGGGAAGCATATGAACAAAGCAATAAGTGCTAAGGAAAATACATAAAAATGTATAAGAGAAAAGGAATGAAGTGTAATTACCTCATCTTCCCCCCTACAAAAAAAATGTTAGCATGATGAAGTTATATGAACAATTATAACATGACAAACTTCAATTAAGAGCTCACACTAGCTTAAGAAAGATGTTAGTGAACTTCTAAGGTTAAGACCTAAGTCTAAGGTATCCAATGAGGTAACACACTTCAAAAGTGAGTAGCTAAATCATTTTGAAAGAATCTAAAGGGATTAAGTGAACTAAAGTCAAACTATGCCCTAAAGTGCTACTAAACCCTAATGAAACCTAAGGATGAAGTTAAAAGGGGAACCTAAGTGTTTAGCATACTAAAATATCCTAAAATCAAAGATAAATGAAAAATACAAAACTTAACATTATATGGAAGTGAAGGATGAGATTATTTCAAATGATAAAGAAAAGATTCAAGTCAAAGGTATTCAAACATGAGATTGAAAAGTGGGAGAATGCATATGGAAACATGATTCTAAATGTTAAACAAAATGACTTAGAAAAAAATTCAAAAATGACCAAAGGGACTTGAATTACCCATAAAAAACTAGAGACTTGACAACAAGTTATAATGGAAATTAGACTTGGAAAATATTCACAAATGAGGTGGCAAGAGGCATCCTAAGGCTAGGTGTCCAAATTAGTTTTTTAAGATCTTTTAGATGGCAAATGAAGTTCAAAAAGATGCAAAAGGTTATAAAATTGAGATGAACATATAGGGATGATCAAAAAACAATTATGAGACACCAAATAAGATATTATGAAGTTACCTTATGTACAAATGCAATTTGAGATGGCTAATGTGAAAGGAGAAGTGAGATTAGGTTAAAATGGGACATAGGTGACTTGAGACTCAAGGAACCCTAAAAATCAAAGATGAAAAACTAATGAGGATACACAACACTTAGGGACATCCCATGGGACCTATAAAACTCAAATTTAATACCTCAAGGTAATGGAATGAATGCCTTATTCTAATGGGACCAAAGGAAGTGGAGGAAATGATAAAAAATATGACTTATGAACTAAGCAACTTGGAAAAATACCAAATGATAATGAAAACTTATGAAACATGACACTTGAATACAAAATCCAGAGGGTGGCTTATATCAAAAATCTCACAAAAATTCTTATTTTTGGGTGGTCAAATGAAGTGTAGAAGTGAATTAGGGTTTGCATGTATACATGTGAAAGAAATGGACCAAAACTTGACTTATAGTGATCTAAAAATCAAAACAAAAATATATTGGAGAAATTTAATGAATCCTCTGACTAATGCAAAAATAATGAATCATTTTTCTTTTGTGGTTTGGGAGAAAGAAAATAAACAAATGGATTGGTCAGAAATGGGAAAAATAGGAAATTAATTTGGGAAATTAATTCTGATTAAAGAATAAAAGAAAAATGGGAACAAAAATTATGAAAAATTAGCAAAACAATATAAGGACTTCACATGAATTAATCTGGAATTTTTGATGAGGTTTTCATATTTTTTAAAATAAAAAACGAAAATGGAATAAAATGAAAGAAAAGAAATAAAATGAAAATATGAGGATTTAATTGATTGGGCCTGGGGGATGAATTCAGCAACAAATATAACTGGAATGGGCTTTATACGCATGCGTTGGGGGTGTTAAAAGGAGTCTGAGATTTTGTTCACAAAATTTTCCACGTGACTAGCATGCATGCCATTAATGTGTTGGAAGTGTTATGACCCTAGGATGTCCAAGATCCAACGCTTGCGTTTTAAAGTTAACAAAACAATTAGGGTACTGTTCCGTCAACGGAGAAGACCTTCGGTTATCTTCTCCGGTGACCTGCACCTAGGGAAAATCCCAAAACCTAATCAAAATGAAATCTAAGGCCATCATTAGGTTCGTCTCAATGAGTACAATCCAAATCCAGGTTCAAAATCCATTTCCCTTTCCTATTCAATGCAAATCGAAGCAATTAAATCCAGCCTAAAATTTTGAAACTAAGCATTTAGAATGCCTATCAACTAGCCAGTGGTAGCAATGCTTCTAATAAGCTTCAAGGCATGTGAATCCACTAAAATAGAAGCAAAATAAACAGATGAAAAATGAAGAAGAGCCTGAATTGCAGAGCTATTTGTTATTGAAGAAAACCAGAGATCCTGCTTCTAATCTCCCTTGTACTTGATCTGGATCCTTTGTAGAGTGAAATAAACACTCTATTAAAGCCAAGATCTTGATGAAAAAAGACTGGTGCAAAAGATATGCAGAGACACGATCTTGATGATTCAAGCCATCATCACCATAGAACTCATCCTTGTGATGATGCTGAAACTGGCTTGATGATGAGCTCAATGCTGGAGATGAATATCAGAGAGATTCTCACAAAAATGCAGGAATGTGTGTTGGTGCAATGTGGAAGATTCAAGGGAATGCAGCCATGGAAATTGTGAAATTCATGATGATGATGATGAGCAGATGAAGGTAGAGCTATGTTAATGGAGGTTGAAGCTAGCTAGAAGCAAAATGCAGAAGAAGATCTTCAATGCAGAGAGGAAAATCAGAGGGAAAGTGATGAATTATGAAGTGATTTTGATCAAATGGCCAAAGTTGTTAGGACAGTTATGAGTGATCTTTTATAATGGAGGTTAGGCTCTTAACTCTCATATTTTACAGTTGGAACCATGGTTAGCACCAAGGTTAACTGAGTCAATTCAGTTAGGGATGAGTTAAGTTTGTTATGAAGAGTTAAAGTGAGAGGCAAGTGTAATGAGCTGAATCTGTTTCACTCGAGTTGAATCCAATATGGTGATGTCCATGACACTTATGGTGAGCTGGTTGTGATTCAAGTTGAAGCTGGCTTGATCATATTTTCAGCATGCTTGACTTTGTTCAATTGGCTTGAACTTCATGAAGGGATACATAGCATTTATAGTGATCATGCAACATGAGATGCCTTGCACCATAAGTGATAGATCATAACCTGATGAATGAGACCTACAAACTTGGACTGAATTGGATTGTACATAAGATACATTTCCTTAGCCTGCAAGAAAACAGATGGCATGTTATCATCTTATTTTCGATGTTTCTTCATGAACAAACCACCAAATGATATGATTCTTGTGCTCAATTTGAAGTAAATGTTGCATACAACTAATTTGTAGTTCAAACCAATGTGGAACATGGACTCTAGACACTTCAAATGTCCCCTTGAACATCATGCTATAATGATGCATTATGGGCCTGCATAACACTGCCTTGGCTTGTTCAAGATTCCTTGTGCATTTTAGTTTGAACATCTATATTTTGCCTCTCCATAGCTCTTAACCCATTGATCAAATGGAAAATCTTTGGACATCAAAGTTGTTGGAAACATGGCAATAAACAACTTTGTAGTTCAAAGAAATTTCATTTGAGGCCTTTAACATGGAGAAAAATAGCTTAAATCATGGCACACCGCCTGTTTGATGGAATGCTAGGCAGGGCGCGCGCGCAGGATGCAATGCATGCCCTGCCCTTTGCCTTGCTTTGCCTTGATTTGCCCAAACTTTGCAAGATCATAACTCTCTCAATTTTAATGCTATAAGTGAGTTCCACCTATGGATTTTAAGCTTAATATGCCCTCTTTAATTGGATCAAGGTAGAATTTTGATAGCCCTTGTATTTTGGGAAAAGGCCTCTCTTGAAGTGGCTGCAAAAATGGCAAAAACTTGCCATTTTTGGAAACCCTAATTTTCAAAAAATGGTAAGTTTTGGTTTTCTTGATTTCTCTTGATTCCTCCATCATTTCTTGAAAAAATTTGAACCATAGGATCCTTATAACCCTAATTTAATGATTTTAATCTCAAAAAGTTAGGACTTGACTTTTTCCTCAGCATGGTTGACTTTTCCCCAATTCCCTGATTTTCAATCATCTGGACAATTGAACCTCTTCCAAAGTATTTCTATGGATGAAATTTGAACCTTAGGCATTTGAAATCATATATAAGACAATGGAATCCACTTTGGATCAAAATTCCATTGAGAAGCCCAGTAGAAATGAAACCCTAATTTGGCCCTTTTTCATCAGGAGATGTTCCATTTGCTTGCCTCCTTTGATCAATTCAATTCTTTTCATGACTTGTGGCTTCAAGTGAAAACTTGTGGGATGTTGTGAACCCTTTGCACAAGGTTGAGAAGCTTTGTGGCTCCTGGGTTGCCTCTGTATAGCCTTCAATTGCTCCAATCAATGATCACATGCCTATGCCTCAGCTATGATGCACATGATGTAGTGTTTTTGATTATTTCATGAATTTATTTATGCTAACTGCTAAGAAAAATGTTGAGGAAACGAGAGGGAAAATTTTGAGGTATTACATACATAACTTAACCTAACTCTTATAAAAATCAAGAATTCTAAAAGAAAAGGTTTCTAACTAGAACCCACCTTGCAATCGACGAGGAGTTTGGTGAAGATTGATGAAGATTGAAGATGATCCAAGCTCTATCTTCCTCTTCTAGGTTTTCCCTTTCTCTTATTTTTCTCTTTTCTTCTATTTCTTCCTTTATTTTCTTCTTCTTCTTACCAACTTTCTTCTTTTCTTTCTTTTTATAACAAATAAGAAATATCTATCAGTTAGTAACACTAGCTGGTCCAAATTGAGAGTATCCAAAAATGTCTATGAGTCAAATATTTAATAAAACCTCTGAGTCAGATAATGCTAATTAATTAATTTAATTAGTAAGGCTCCCTAAAAAACAAAGTTTAGCTTCATAATGTATATTGAAAACATAACACAAGGCAAAAGCACAAGTAAGGCTCAAACTAGCTAAGGAAAAGCACTAAGGGATTTCTAAGGCTAAGTCCTAAAATAGTAGGATATTAAATGATAAAAGACTTCTAAAGTCAGTAGCTAAGCCATATTAATGTGTTATGAGGGTATAAGATCAAACACTAACAAACTATGCCCTAATGAGGTATTAAACCCCTAAACAAGGTTAAGGTGAAGTTAGATGAAGGAAGTTGAATGGAAGTGAAAAAGTAAACATGTATTAAACCAAGGTTGAATGCTAAAGTTAGAACCTAACATCAATTAGAAGTGTGTTGAAAAACAAACCAAAGTATGATCAAAGAGATTCAAGTATAAGAGATTGAGTGGAGAAGGAATGAGAAGAAAGGAACATGCGGTTTCATAAGAAAATAAAGACTTAGAATAAAAGTCAAACATGAACCATGAGATGAATTACCCATACAAAATCCAGAGGCTAGATGATATGATAAGATGAAGATTATAATAAAAAATTAACCACAAAAGAACAACTATGAAACACTTTAGGGTTGTGAGATAAGGAAACTTGAATTAGAAGTCATTATGTTCCAAAAGATAACAAAAGAAGTAAATGGCCTTATGACTTGATGAAATGATGTGATAATGGATGTGAACACATTATGAAGTGTATAAGAAGTGTATTAAGTGGATACAAGACTCACAAAGAGAATTTACAATGATTAAAGTGAAAGGAGAAGGGGGGTTAGGTCAAAGAAGGTACATATGAACAAATGTGAAACTTAAGGAACAAGTAACCCAAAAAACTCAAGCCAATGACCTATAATTGGACACAAGTAACTTGTAAATATACAATGGAACCATAAGAACTCATTCAAAGGACTTATAATGAATGGCATAAATGCCTTACCCAAAATTATGTTAGAAGGAGGGAAGAAGATGACACAAAATGTTACTTAAGAGACAAGGTATCAATTAAATGGTTATGGACATGAAAAAATATGAAATTTGGTATTCAAGGTCACTACCCATGGGCTAACTACACTCTAAAATCTCTCACAAAAAATCACAATCTAACTCACTCAAATGATTGTGCAAAGTGAATTAGGGTTTTGGTGGATTAGACTCAAAGAAATGGCTCAAAAAGGGACCAAAGATGACTTAAAAATTATGGAAATAATATTTTCGAGAGCCTCAATATGTCCTCTGGATAGGGCAAAAAGAATTAGATTAAGACTATTTTTGGTTTGGAAGAAATAAAATGGAGAAGTCAATGTATTCATAATGGAGAAAATTCAAAAGAAAATAAAAAGAAAATTCAATTCTGGATCAAAAAATAAAAGAAATTGAAAATAAAAAATGTAAGAAATTTTATAAAATGATGGAATATATGGGTGAATTTATTTGGAAATTTTGGTTGTGTTTTGATACTTTTTTAAAAATAAAAAATGAAAATGGAAATAAAATGAAATTAAAATGAAAATAAAAGATGAAGGAAGTGTATCCAGAAATGAAAATCAGTTGAAATGCATTGGGCCTTTTGGAGAAGGGGGTGTGGATAGCAAGGAAAGCCCAGTCCAAGGACACACTGGGTTCATACAAGTTATGGTGGACTACTCAGTCAAACATTGACTCCACTCAAACCACTGGATCTATCTAAAGCATACAAATTAATCAAGGAAATGAGATCATATGGTTCACAAGTGATGACACATGGAAAGAAGGTGGATACTCAAACACACAAACTCTCAGGACACTTATGATAGCACATGAGGTGCACAAGTTTCATTTATGCGTTGGCACATTTATGGACGCAAGATGAAGAAGATCCAAGGGTTGTGTCTTAAAGTTGGGAGATAAAATTAAGGCATTGTTCAGGTCACCGGAGAATACCTCTGGTCATCTTCTCTGGTGAGTCTTAGGGGAGCTCAACCTTAAAATCTCCAGAAATCAAAGAAAATTAGGTCATTAGAATCCTTATGCTACACACACTTCAAATCCACAATCAAAACACACAGAACAATCATGAATAAGGAGAATCGAATCTAATCATTTTGGCTTAAATTTCATGATCTACACTCCTATGGAGTCTATCAACTAGCCAGATTGTCACATGCTTTTAGTAAGCTTTCAACACCACAAAACAATCAAAAAAAGAATGAAATCGTGCAAGTGAGATTGAGTTGAAACCTGTGATTGAAACTCTGCAAATGTTGAAGAAAACTAGAGAGGATGTTCCAATGGTGCTCTAAAATTGGTCTTGATCTTTAAAGAGTGAAATAAACACTTGGATCCTTGACAAATTGTTGAAGATATAGAATTGTAGTTACTCTTGTTCTTGAAGTTTCAACTTGCTTCAGCCATGGATGATGAGCACAAGTTGAAGGTGATGATGAATTGATGAATATTGCAATGTGTTGATGAAAATCAATGCAAGCTGGGAGCAAAATACATAGTGGAATCTTCAATGTGTAGAGCAAAATTCAGAGCAAAAGTGAGTATGATTTTCAGTTTGTTCGAGCAAAAATGAAGATTGTGTGTGCAATTCAGTTAGGATCAACTATATATATTTATGGTTAGGGCTTAACTCACTCAGTTAACAGTTAGAACTGAGGTTGAGTTAGTTTGAGGTGAGTGAAGTAAAATGAAGGTGTTTGGTGCAATGGAAATGTGAAGCTGAATTAGTTTGCTTGATCATGATCATGTGTGATGAAGAACATGTTAATTATGATGAGGTTGAGTGATATATGATGAAGCTGATCAGATCAATGCAGCTTACTTGTTATGGAAGTTTCTCATGCTCAAAGCTTCAAAGTGCATGGCAGTTAGTGTACACATGCATACATATGATGACTTGAGCTTCTAAGCATGATACATTGTGATCCTAACATGGTGGATGAAGCCTACAAACTGAACTGAGTTGAATTTGAACACTTATACCATTGCCTTAGCATACAAGGAATCAAAATTCAAATTGTGATATTTGATGAGATGAACCTTCAAGAATAAGGCACCAAATCATAAAGTTCTTGTGCTCAATTTGAAGATAAGATTCCATAGAACATGTTTGATGTTCCCTCCAAATGAAAATGAAGCCTTGGGATGCCTAAAAATGTCATTGAAGTCAATGCCACAAAACTGCATATATGGGCCTGAAGAAATGGGCATGCCTTGGGCCAATATTCCTAGGGTTTGATCAGTGTGAGATTTCCACTTTGACCCTTCATATCTCTCAAACCATTGATCAAATAAAAATTCTTTAAACATCAAAGTTGTAGAGGACATGTCAATGAACAACTTTTATGTTCAAAGAAAATTCATTTGAAGCCTACTTTATGGAGTAATTTGGCCATACATGTTGCACATCACATGTTTGATGAAAATCCTGGCTTGGCGCGCGCATGGGGCTTGTCATGACTTGGTTTTTGCCCTAGTTTGATCAAACTTTGAATGATCATAACTTTCTCAATTTTAATCCTATGAACATCATCCACCTATGGATTTGAAGCTTAGGATGCCCTCTTTCAAACAGTCCAAGTGGATTTTTATTTTTACACTTAAATTGGGAAAAGGCCTCTCTTGAACATGGCTTCAAAATGGACCAAACATACTATTTTAAGAAACCTTAATATTCCAAAAAGGGCAAGTTTTGATTTTCTTGATTCTTGACGATTCATCCGTCATTTCTTGATCAAATTTTGTCCAATGACCACTTGTAACATTAATTTCATGATTTTGATCTCAAAAAGTCAGGAGTTGACTTTTTCCTATGCACAGTTGACTTTTCCCCAATTTCTTGATTTTCAAGTAACTGACCAATTGAAGCCCTTCTGAAATAATTCAATGAATTATTTTACAACCCTAGATACTTGAAATCATGTGGAAAACAATAGGAAGGGTTGCACTGCTTGAATTCTTTGATCAATCCACCTCTCTCTAAGACTTGAGGCGTCATTTGAGATTTTGTGGGATGTTGAGAACCCCTTGAACATTGTAGGGAGGCCATGTGACCCTTATATTACTTTTGGATGATCCCCAATTTCACCAGTCATTGATCACAAGCACTATACCTCTAGATATGAGAGTTATGCTTCAATTTTTTTATGCAAGGATGTATGATTATGTATACAATAGGGTATGTTAAATGCCATGAAATGAGAGGGAAATTTTTGTGGTGTTACAGTCTCATCCTTCAAACAATCAAGAAGATATTCTTTAAAGGGGACATTATCAAAATTTTGGAGTTTGATCAAACTTCCCATCTTTTCCTAAAGGATGCCCTTCAGAAATTCGACCTCTCAACCCTTGCACCTGCCATCTCAAGCTTCCTGCTAGAGCTAACCTTATTTGTGAATCAACTGACTGAGGACCTTAAGAAGCTGCCCAATATTCAAAAATCCATTAAGGCCACTTGTGGACTTGGGGCTTTAGCTTGGTCGAGGGCAACTGAGTTCAGTGCCACTATGGAGAGGATGGAGAAAGCTAAGCCTGAAGGGTGTACCGAACGGGCTTCTCTCAGAAAGGATATTAATGCTTGGAAGCTACAAATCGAAGAATTGAAGACTAAGATCTCCAGAGCTGAGAAGAGGATCGAAGAGCTGAAGGAGTCGCCTGACATGGAGCTGGACCTGGAAATGGGGTGAGCCACGGGGTATGTCGATGAAGCCCAACGTCTGGAGAAAGATCTTGTCACACTAAGGCTGGAAAAAGTGTTGGTCAAAATGCGCCTCCAGACTCAAAAAACAACTTTCCTCAGTCTAAAGGCAAAGCTTCCCTTTTAACTGCTTGTCTATCATTCTTTTGTGTTTAAGAACAATTTCTAACGACCATTCAATGGTATTTTATGTAATTATAACAATGTTGGTTCTCTTTGAACCTTTTATTTACTTGCCCTTATTTGTGTTTCCAACCTTGAATCTATATTTTTATATTTCTGCAAGGTTTTAACACTTCTCTCTCAACCAAACTTATGGCTAAGTATTTTGACGGATGTCCCAAAGGTGTTGTCTCTAAACTATAGAGCTTTCGCCTTATTCAGCCAAACTTTAATTTGTAAAATGTATTTAATATTCATGTTCCCCAACGGCACAAGTCCCCATGTTTTTGGAAAATATCAACAACCAAGCCTTGGAACATATTTCTAGAAATAAATCCCATATGTTCCTAAGGCCTAATTTGAATAGTATTATGACCCTGAAACTTTTCTATAAAAAGCCTCTCAACTAGTCTTTTATCATCACTTTTGGAATTCAACATGAGCATATCTACCAAATTTTCTACCAACAAGGAGGCTGTGAAAGTGGAAAAAAAAATGAGACAAGTGTCAACGCCTCAATCATGTCATCCTCTGGGAAGAACACATACATGGAGTCTACTGCAACCAGCCAAAAACCTGGTAACAAAGTAGAGAGTTCTAAGAGTCGTGTCAAAAAGGAAGACTCTCATGTCAAAAAGGAGGACTCTTATGGTGAGCCTGATGAGGACTAGATTAATTATCTTTATTCAAGATACTGGAAGAGACATGAATAATCTATCCTTTCTATGCATTTTATGCATTTTATTTCTTTGAAGCTTGTGTATGACATTTTGGCCTTTTTAGCCTATCTTGGCCTTTTCCAATAATAAAGTTATGCTTTAATCTGAATCTCATGTAAGATAGGCCTATATTTCTTCAAATATTTGCCATTTACTTTTAAGACTCTTTGATCAACATCGATTTCCTGAATCTCATATGCATTATTGGTAAAGGTGTTGATAACCTCAAAAGGACCTTCCCATTTTCTGGACCATTTCCCCAGAGATTTGGTCTTTTGATCCATAAGTAAAATGACTTTCCATACCAATTCCCCAATCGAAAAGGTTTTGACCTTTACCTTTTTATTGTAAAATTTCCCCGCCCTCTTCTTTTTCCTTTTAAGCAACTCCAAATCATGGAGCCTTTGCTCATCTAGGTCTACTAATTCATCTAACATCATGTTCCAATAAGTTTTAGAAGGAATCTCATGATGTCTTTGAACCCTTGTAGACTGAAGGTAGATTTCTACAAATAGAACGACATCATGGTCAAATGTAAGTCGAAATGGGGTGGTATTGGTTGCCTTTTTAGGGGAGGTTCGACATGCCCACAGAATTTGGTCCAATGTCTTATGCTAATTATTTGGCTTTTTCCCCACATGCTTTTTTATCAATCCAATAACCACCTTATTTGCTGCTTCGACTTAGTCATTTGCCTGAGCATAAAAAGGCGTAGAGGTTATAAGTTTGAAACCCATTTCCTTAGCAAATTCTTGCATCTTTCGACCAGTGAAAACTGACCCCTGATCTATTGTGATAGTTTATGGTATTCCAAACCTATAAATGATATGCTTTTGAATAAAATCAATTACATCTTCCTGGTCAACATTTGGCAAAGGTATTGCTTCAATCCATTTGGAGAAATAGTCAATACCTACCAAAATGTATTTTTGGTTCTTAGAAGATGTTGGTCGAATTTCTCCAACCAAATCCAAAGCCCAACCTCTAAAAGGCCATGGTTTTATAATATAATGTAGTTCACTTGCAGGGACATGTTGGATCTGCATGAATTTGGCACTCTTGACAGCCCTTGGCAAATTCAATACAATCTGTTAACATAGTAGGCCAATACATGCCTTGTCGAAACAAAAGCCATTTTATTTTGTGACCTACTTGATGTGCCTTACATGCCCCACTGTGTACAGTCGAAAGATCCAAATATGCTTCTGACTCACTAAGGCAATTGAGCAACATTCCCTCATGAGTCTTTTTAAATAATTCATTACCTAATAAGACACAACTTAAAGCTCGATACCTAACCTTTCGATCTGTCGAGGATGTTAGATTTTGGAGATATTCTACTAGAGGTTTCCTCCAATCTTTTTATGTTAGGACGTCGAATGCTAGAATGGCGAAGTTGTTTTTGTCAGCATATCTCAGCTTTGTTTCTTCTAAGTCCGATGGGGCTAACCCAACTGATACTACTTTCCCCCTGACTTCGATTGCATCTTGCAATTTTTCCTTTAAAATTTTGTATCCTGATGCAATATGAGCCAAGTCATTTGCAACTTAGTTTTCTAGTCTTGGGATATGTCGAAAACTAACTACTTCAAAAATTTTAAGCTGTCGATTTACTACTACAACATGATTAGATTTTCTTTTATGCACTTGTATTCTTTGGTAACTTGTTTCATAACCAACTCAGAATTCCCCATTATTTCAACATGGGTTTCCCCCAATTCCAATAATATCTCAAGTTCATCTATCAAAGCCTCATATCCAGCCTCATTGTTTGAACAATAGCCTTCAATTTTATACTTGAGTGTTGTTGGAATTTTATGAGGAGAAATAAAAAGTACCCCTATGCCTATCCCATCTTTATAGCTAGACCCATCAAAGTATAACTTCCAAGGTTCGACCTCAAGATAGTTCAAAACATTTTCATTAATGGAGTGGTCAACAATAAAGTGTGCCACTACTTGTCCTTTAACTTCCTTTAAAGGCCTATATGTTAAAGAATATTCAGTTAATGTCAATGCCCATTTACCAATTCGACTATGTAAGATAGGATTAGATAACATATATTTAATAACGTCGAAACAAGAAGAAACATAAACATCAACTGGTTTTATATATTCCTTCAATTTTGTACATGGATAATATAAGCATAATCACAATTTTTCTACTGTGTTATACCTAGTTTATGCATCATTTAAAACTCTGCTAAGGTAATAAATGGCCCTTTCGACGCCCTCATCATCCTCTTGAGCCAACATGCTCCCTAAAGTCTTGTCTGATGCAACTATGTACAATCGCATGCTATTCCTCCTACAAGGTGGTGAGAGAATAGGAGCGTGGCTCAGGTACTCCTTGATCTTGTCGAAGGCTTCCGGTTAGGCTTTCCCCCAGTCGAACCTTTCTTTGTTGATTCGAAGCAAAGGTGAGAAGGCTTGTGTTTTTCCACTTAGGTTGGATTTGAATCTTCTCAAGAAATTAATCTTCCCTAACAGTGATTGCAACTCCTTCTTTGTTGATGTCGCTTTTGCTTCCATAATGGCTTTGGTCTTATTTTGGTTTATTTGGATCCCCTTCTTATTGACCACAAAGCCTAGAAAGTCCCCAGCCTGTACACAAAAAGAACACTTAAGAGGATTCATTTTGAGACCATGTTTTCTCACCCTTTCAAAGGAATTTCGAAGATAGTCTATGTGATCTTTCCCTGAAATAGACTTAAAAACAATGTCCTCAATATAAATTTCCATAAAAGTGTCTATAAAATCATGGAAGATATTGCCCTTAGATAAGTTGCCCCAATATATTTTAAACCAAAAGACATCACTACCCATTCATAGGTGCCTAAGGCTCCTGGACATCGAAAAGAAGTCTTTGGGACATCTTCTTCAACAATGAATATTTGAGTGTACCCATAATAGCCATCCAACATGCTAAGATATTCATGCCCTACAGCAGAGTCGGCTAGCATTTCTGCTATAGGCATAAAATACTCATCTTTGGGGGTTGCAAAATTTAAATCTCTAAAATCAATACAAACCTTTAAAGAGTCATTCTTTTTTATAACTGGTACAATATTAGCTAACCACTCGACATACCTGGTCGTACTAATGAACTTGCATCAAACTAGCCTTTCAATTTCCTCCTTTATTTTAGAGAGGATTGTTGGGGCGAACCGCCTTGGATTTTGCTTGACAGGCTTTTTCCCATGCTTGATCGGCAGCTTATGTTTGACAAGTTCTCTTTTCAAACTAGGCATTTCGTCATAATCCCATGCGAAACATTCTTTGAACTCCTTCAGTAACTGGACTACTTTGACTTTGAGTTGTGGGTCAAGGTTGGCACTTATGTATGTAGGCATTTTAACCTCACCTTCTCCTAAGTTGATTTCTTCCAAAGGATCTTGAGCCAACATTTTGATTTTTTCCGACAAAGGATCCTTCTCAAAACCTAAAGGCTCAGTGTCATAGATGGCATCAAGCCTTTGGTCTTATTCTTCGATTAGAGCTTTTTAGGTGGTTCGGGGTCGAAGTCCTTACCAAGACCTCCTTTGATAAACTCTATATTGGCTTCGATAGCCATTTGATTTTACGCAGTCTCCAAGGCCGCTTGTAACTTAGTTTCAGCCACATAGGCCGAAATCCTCTGTAGTGCTTCGAGTTCAGTCATTATTATTTCCCTCACTTCCCCAACCTATGGGGCGTATCTGTGGCTCCCCAAAGTAAGGTGGGAAATTGTCTTCGTCCCCTACAACCTATTTATCCTATCAAAATACCTTCACATGATGTAGGTACAATGAGCAGAATACATGGTCGTCATGGGTAAATTCAAATTCTGTTGGGGTATATGGCGCAATATGTGCCAAGTTCTTGTGGAATTCAACTCCATCAACATGATTCACAGGTACTTTGAAGTACCCTTGATCCCCTTCAATGTTCTCCACTATCCCATGAGGCCTCCATATGGTTACCTTTTGGTGCATCGAAGAAGGCACATCCCCAATGCCATGGATACATTCCCTTCCTAGCAGAAGGTTGTAATTGGCCTTGCTTTCGACCACCATAAATAAGGTAGCTCTAGTCATTGTCCCAACAGTTAAGTCGACCTATATAACTCCCAATGTAGCACCAATTTTGCCCTCATAATTGGAAAGAACCATATTATGAGGATTCAGATTGGTGTCGAACTTGCCAATCTTTGCAAGAAAGTAATGTGGCATCTAGTTAACATATGCACCACAATCCACTAGTATTTTGTTGACAGCCACATTTTCCACTTTTCCAGTAATATAGAAAGAGGTTTTAGATGCCCCCTCATGGCGTCAGTTGACCTTTCAAAGAAAGCATTCTGCTATTCAACGCAACCATTGTTCATCATATATTAGCACACTGGTTTATGTGCTGTCATCTCAACTTCAGTGTTAGCATCCAAGTTTTTTACCTCAGTTATCCTGTCATACTCTCTTGGCATGACTGAAACCACATTCACTATCACGTCGAGGGAGGCTTCTGAATCTGAGTCGAAGTTGTCTATCATATTCTCATCTTCAGATTTTAGCTTAGCCTCCTCTTTGTCAAACAATTTGCGCCCCACAGATGCCTTGTTAATTGTCTTATCTTCATAACCTCCCATATTGGCTGCTAGCATGTTGGTGCTAGATTGAGCTTGATCTTTCACTAAGGCATCCCTTTGCACCTTTCTTCGCCTTTGTTACCTTCACCATTGGAACCTCGACATAGGATTCTTACCCTTGTAATTCTCAGAGACATAAGCCTTTTTTGATGACCTATACTCCTTCCTATAGTCCATTGAAGAACCTCTCTACATCGAAGTTGGTCCATTTTGACTTCCCTTTTACTTTGGCATCGACAGGCTTGATCCATTTGTCTTTGGGTACTTCACCACTAGGCTTGAAAGTAGGTTGTCTTGATTTAGGAACCCGGAGCTTTGCACCAATGTGTTGCCCTTAAGTGGTTCGCCTTGGGTCGAAACCCCTTGGCTTTTAAAAATTCCTTCGCTCTTGGTTTACTTTAGCTTCCCTCACTCTTTAGATGTTGTGGGAAGCCTTTTTGTCGAAGATAGAACTACACCTAGGGCACAACATCACTTCAGAGTTTTTATTTTTGCATCTTTTCAAGAACTCGACAATAGTATTGTCCTCCTTAGGATATGCCACCTTATTGTATTCCTCCTGACGACCTAATTCCTCAGCAGTGATGGTCTGTTCATTCTTGATCTCGACCATGTTTATATCGACCTCATCCTTCAAATCCATTTTAGACAAGTCAATGCCAAGGCCTTCACTAGCCTTGTCCATCCTAATGAAACCATTAGCAGTTTCCTTAGTTACTAGCTGGAGGTTCGACCCATGAACATCCTCATGAGTTTCGATAGTTGTTCCCACACCAAACTTCTCGACATTTGGTGACGTCTTGAAGTAGTATTCAGCAGCCATGCAGACGAAGTTCTCCATCTGAAAGTCATCAATTTCTTCAGTGAAACTGTAGAACACATCATCATCGATGAACTCTTCAGTGATTTTGCTCCGTACAACATTTCAACCCATAGCTTCATCAGTGTCGATGTTGCTCACGCTGCTGTCAAAATGCTATGTTACTTCAAGCATGTTAACGTCACCAAGTTCAATGAAGTTAGCTTCTGCAACTTGAAGAGGATCTGAATCGATCTTCATCTAGTTCTTGGGCTTCTCACCAAACTTTAGTCTCCCTTCCTGAATTGCTTTCTGCACCAAATCCCTAAAAAGAAAACATTGAGAATTTTTATGGCCCAAAAAGTTATGGTATTTGCAAAAACCTCTCTTTTTTCTTTGTTCTAAAGGTAGCACTTTAGCACCTAGAGGAACCAATATTTGTCCATCCTTAACTAACAAATCAAATACTTTGTCACATTTAGTGATGTCGAAAGTGTATATTTTCTTAGGAAACCTATCACTTTTTTTAGTTTCGACGGGGTTTTTTCCACTTGAAGGAACTAGAAATTTACATAAATAGGGGTGTAACACCCCAAAATTTGCCCTCTTAGTTTATAACCATCTAGGTGGTTTCTTGTTTCATATTCATCTACGTTTCTCACTAGGTCATAATTTCGCATTCCTCATTTGCATGGAGCTTCTGAGGCAGGGGATCAAAGGGGCTCCCTGTGATTTGAATTCTCATACTAAGAGATGATTTGTCTGGCTATTATTCGCAAGATTTGAACAAAGGTTGAACTCACATCATCATGGAACATATCAATTGTTGGGGACTAATTAGGTTTATGACTGAGTTCTGCTATGAATTGTGGTGTTGTCGATTCTCAATGTCTCCTGGCATAGTTGTACTCCAAATCATGAGTTAAGATTTATTTCTCTAGTCATGTGGCAATTTTTTACAAAGTCTGTTCATCAGGGGGACCTTATGCTTCTAAAATATCCTATGTGAAGCTTCTATGTTCGGTTAAGAGAGAGCCACTTAAATTATTTGAGACATTCTTGGATAAGGCTGAAGATCAAACCCAGATTGGAAAGCAATTTGTGCCACCAATGATGGATCCTGTTCTGAGAGATTATGCTAGGAATATTCCTAATGAAAGGGAATCATAGGTTTTGTCCATTTTTGCCACAATAGTAAACAAATATAAGGCTACCATGATTGGAGATGTACCTCGTATATTTGAAGTTGTCTTTCAGTGCACACTAGAGATGATTCCAAAAAAATTTTGAGGATTACCCGGAGCACCGGCTTAAGTTCTTTTCACTACTCCGTGTTATAGCTACTCACTATTTTCCTGCACTAATCTGCTTGGCAAGTCAGCAATTGAAGCTTGTTATGGATTCAGTCATGTGGGCATTTCGGTATACAGAAAGGAATACTGCTGAAACTGGTCTGAACCTGTTGCTGGAGATGCTGAAGAAGTTTCAGGGCTCATAGTTCTGTAATCAGTTCTACCGGACATATTTCCGGACAACTGAGAATGAGATATTTGTTGTCTTAACTGATACTTTTCATAAGCCTGGGTTCAAATTACATGTCTTGGTGCTTCAACATTTGTTTTGTCTGGTGGAAACTGGTCTGCTAACTGAGCCCCTCTGGGATGTTACTATAACTTCATATTCATACTCAAATAATGCAGTTTTTGTATGCAAGTACACAATAAAGCTTCTAAGTGCTTCTTTCCCTAAAATGACAACAGCTGAGGTTACCCAATTTGTTAATGCGCTCTTCAAGTCCACAACTGATCTCTCTACATTTAAAACTCATATACGAGATTTTCTTATACAATCAAAAACGAAATGGTGGACTCATAGGTCAATTGAGTTGTATAAACACCCCAAATTTTCCCTCACTCATTTCACACCATGGCTTGTGATCTTTTCATTTGCATAAGTTCAACCATATCACCTCATATGGCATTTTTGTTTCACTGCATTGGTTCAAAGTCATCTGCACTTAGGGATTGTGATCTGAGCAATCCATGAGCTATCTGAGCCACTCCAAAGGTCTTAAATCATCTCAAGAGGTTCCATGTATGTTCAAACATCATATTATGTCCTCCCAAGATCAAGAAGGTCAGAAAATCACAAGGACTGGCAAGGCATGGAAGCAGAGCTAGGGTTTAACTGCACAGATGACCTAAAATTAGGGTTTTGGTTTCAGAGGCCATAACTCCAATTTTTTTGGTCATTCTAGTTTCTATTGGTCTCAATATGTTATAAGGATCATGCATACCAAGTTTGATGGAAAAATTCATTGTGGAAGTCATCTGATCACTGGGTAACTTCTTGAGCAAGTCAGAGCCAAATCAGGGCATCTGGGGTCCCCATCAATGGATCCAAAGTGGATTTTTCATCAAATTGAAGTTATATGGTCTTTATTTTATCATTGAAGTGCTTGGAAGTTCACAAATTTTAAGAAAAGTGGGCTAAACCAAAAGATGCCAAATATGGAAATGACTTGTAATGTAAACTTTCCATTTTGGGAAAGTTTTTCAACCTCCTTTTTCTCAACCAAAAATGCTTCAAATGAAAAATTCTTGGTCATGAAAGTTGTTTATTGGATCATTACCTTTTCAAAAAGTGCAAGAACAAGACCTAATTCATTTTGGAACTCAAGTTATGGCTTTCCAAAGTTGGCAAAAATCACATAATTTCAAGTTTTATGCCTAAGAGGGATTTTTGCAAAACCTCATGCCAAGCAAATTTGTGACTTCAAATTGTCTTCTAATCATCATACAAACTTTGTGCAATGCCTAAAAGTCAGAATTGGCCCAAGAATTTCCAAGTTTCATGGCTTGCACATGAAGAAATCAAGAAAGGGCCAAACTTTGCCAAAATTGCAAAACCCCCCATAAACTTCATTCCACTTGCTGATTTGCCTCAATTTTATTTCCATGGTTGCCCATGAATCAAGCTGCGCAGGACATGCCTTTGTCCTTGGCCTGAACTTGCCCATACCCTAAAGGACACCTAACCTTGACTTTGTGCATTTTCACCCATACCAATCACACTATGCCACAACCACTTTCTGAACCAATCCCATTTGTTTATACAAAGAAAAAGGAAGCCAAACACAACGAGAACACAACCTGAACCTTCCCCCAAGTCAGCATTCACCAAAACTCCCCTCTTTGCATTTTCCTTCGAAACTCATCACACAAGCTACAAACATCCAAACAAACTTCATAGAACAACTCACCATCAACCACTGATCATTTCCCACCCATCATTTGGCCCTAAAAGCAACCATATCAAAAACACGATTTCCCTCCCCCTTTGAACTGAACTGTATCAAACTCACAAACTAGCCACAAAACACTCCAACCAAGCATCAAAGCTTCTTCAAGGAGTTCATTGGAGGCATTTGGAAGCAAGAAAGCAACCTGAAAGCTCCAGGGTTGAAAGCTTCACCTCAGGTAGCCATACGAAATTATTTTTCCAGAAGCTTTATTTTAAGTTCTCAATTGGTTAAGTTTGATTCCCTGAGTGCAATGAACCTTTTACTTTTGAAAATGATGAAGAATTAAGAGTGTATGGCTTGTCTGAAAATTTTGCAGTTTTTGTTCTTGGCTTCGAATCTTGTTAATGGCTGAAAATAAATTGTGTTTGAAGTTAGATTCAGGTTTAGGAAGGTTAGAGGAACAAATCTGGAGCTTTAGAGCTCCAGAAATGGCCTGGGGAGTGAGTTGAGATTTTTCAGGGGAGAATGTCACCGGAGAAGACGACCGGAGCTCTTCTCCGGTGACCTGAAAGTGATTAGGGTTTCTAATTAGGTTTAGGGCTTTGTTTGAATCTGAACCCTTGGATGAAGCTTTCTCGCGTGTGATGAAGGGCCTGGATCATTTCATTAACTCTTAATTATGGATTAAATATTAATTAATTAAAATTAGTCATGTTTGAACTTGAGTCGTCCAGATGCGCGCCCAGTCAAACGTTTTAAACCCAGATTGCATCTGAGCCTTCCATCCTGCATACTTTCCCTTTTTTTAATTTTTATTTCATTTTGTTTATTTAATCTTGTACATTTTATTAAAAATAGTAAAAATGGTTCAAAAATTCTGAAATTTTTTATCCAAGCTCTAATTAATTTTCAGAACCCAAAAATATGTTTATTTTTATTTTTTGCATTAAAAAATATTTTTAAATCATTTAAATGATTATTTTTAATTAGTTAATGGAAATTAATTAATTAAAAATACATTTAGGTATTTAAAAATCCCAAAAAAATTCAGAGAGCCTTTTCAAACATTTAGAAACATTTACAAACTCACAATACAAATTTCTTTTTGGTTTTGATCACACTTTGACAATTTTCATTTGAATTAGGGTTCTTTAATTTGAATATTTTTAACCCTAACTTCAAAAATTCATAACTTTTAAACCAAAATGAGTTTGTGAATGATTCTTTTGGCATTGTGTTATGCATAGTTTCAAGTTTCTAAAAACATTTTTGTTTCATTTTTATCCTTCATTTTCCATTTGTTTGGCATTTTCCCCTTAGGATCACCCTTAAAACCTTAGAAATTTAAGAAATTCATAAGTCCTTCTAGGATAAGCTTCTGACCTTCCCCTTTGGGAAGTGAACTTGTATAGGTTTAGGGTCTCTTTGAGTCCATTTTCAATTTTTTATATTACCATTTGCTTCTGATTTTGAATTTTGCATCTCACATGATCATATAACCCTAATTTGCATCTTCATTTGCATCCATCTTACATAAGCTTGTATACATGAACTTGCCATGACATTTTGTGCATCCACATGACATATAAGACATCTTAGGACATATTGAAATCATTTTTGATCATTGCATCATACATTTGCCATGTTTTGCTTTCATTTCATTTCATATGCATTCACGAACTTTCATGCTTCTTACATGTCTCATTTGCATTCACATCCTTTATATAATCATCCCCCTCTCATGACATACATTTATGCCATCTCTTTGCATCATTAGCATCATGAACATGCTTCTGACTTTGGCTTACATCCTTGCATTTCATTTCATTTTCATTTCTTTTCATTTCCTTTTGCTAACTTTTCAGGTGGTAAGTGTTTGAGAAGTGAATTTCCCTTCACTTCTCACAATCTCTTCTCATCCCTCTTATGCATCATTGCTACATTTTACTTGTATGTTAGAGTGAGCTTGCTCATTCATGTTCCCTCCTCACTTTCTTTCTTCAAGCAACTTATCTTCTTAAGTGAAGTAAGTTGTCTTGCTTCCTTCCTGCTTCTTTTCTTTCCATCTTTCTTCTTCCTTGGTGGCTTTTCCTTGAAGATCTTCTTGCAAACCTCATAAACCCTAGGAACACCCAAGCATGATCACAATTAGGGTTTGATTAGTCCCCCATTAGTTTTTACCTTTGTGTCATCTTTGTGTCTTCTCTCCTCATCTCTTAATCAAGGATTAAACCTTAAAGGCTTTAAGGCTTTGGAATTAGGGTTATGCATGCATCCTTCTCTTAGGATGGAGTGTATAACTTTAATCCTAAGTGTTAAATTCTTAATGTGTTTAAATCCTTTAATCAATCCACCTTAATACTCACTAAGACATCAAGCTTGTAACTTGGGCCTTGCATTAGGGTTCTAATTCTTCCTTAATTGGTTAAGAAGGACTAACCCTAGTGTTAATGGAAAAGTCCCCCTCAAGTTGTCTTACAAACCATAAAATCCACTTCTTAATCCTACCATTAACTAAAATCCACTTAAATAAAGGCTTTGTTTTGTCATGAGGTTAATTCCTAATCATGGATTAAGTTGAGGAGCCTTCCTCAGCTTAAATGTTCTCATCTATCATCCTTCTATTAGGATGGTGTAATGAGTCCATTAAATCCTTGATTATGGCTTAAACTCATTACTTAACAATAAACAAAAATACCAAAAACATCTAAATAATCACAAGTAGGTTAATGATCTTAATCCTACATCATGGTAATTAAGTTTGAGGTGTTTACCTCCTACTTAAGGTTTTCTCATTATCCCTAATCAGAGGGAGGATATGATGAGTTTACAAACCCTTGGTTTAGGATTTAGCTCATTAACCTATGACAAACTCAAAAAAGCAATAAAAGATTGAAAACACAAAAAACAAACAATAATCGTCTCCTCCGGGATTCTTTTCTCACCTCATTCACTCACGAACGAGAACTTGTTTCATCCGTCTAATGCAAGATAGTTCGCACCTGAGCCAGACAGGTCATACACTTGAGCATAGACAAGTAAGCAGTTCATCAGTCAATTTATCTTTCAGTCTCTTTAAGTCGAACTACGGTGTTCTGACTTCCTCATTGCACGAGAGGATACGTAGGCATAACTTAACAGTTATTGAACAAAAGTCTCTGTATATTCCCCCTCTTCTATCCTTATCCTTTTAAGCCTCATTGTCTTGAGCATTCCACTCCTGTTCTTACACTGACACCCCTTTTACTCACTTCACAACTCTTTTGCACTGACACCTATACAATCGTTTCCACCTTTACACACAAAATAACACTGACACTACCCCTTTAAGCACAAACTTTCAAGCGTGGATCCCGTCGAGTACGACGGACAATCTGGGTGCTAATACCTTCCCAGGTTGTAACCAACCCCCTTTCTCAGTTTCTCTGGTTCGCGACCGTCCTATCCATCTTTCCCTAGGTTTATGCAGCATTACCTTTCCTTCGGGATAAAAATGCCTAGGTGGCGACTCTTTTTCAGTTCATCTTCATGTTCTCCCTTTCGCTGACCGTTCGCGTCTGTACCCCTTTTGGCCTTGTGTCATCAGGTGGGAGCGACAAGTTGCAAGACGAAATAGCGGACTCATGGGTAGATTAAATAGCGTAGAAGTTAATATTAATACTATGGGCATTTTAGTGTATTTCACATGCTCCGTGATTCAATCAATGTGACAAAAATACATTCAGAAATTCCAGAAGAGGGAGAATTTTTATCAGAACAAATCAGTTCCAAAAATATACATAATTCATAAAGGGAAATCTCATAACAGGTTTTTTTTACAGTAACAAAAACAAAAGATCTGGCTGCTGGTTTTTGACTCTGAGAATTCTCGTCGTTTTCTTCATCAAAGAAATTCATCAAGCTCCAAATATATTCATCTGACCTTCATCAACCATCGAAAACGTTCGTCAACACTCTTCATCAATAATCTGCAGAAAACAGAGAGCACATGTATATATCAGATAACAGTTACAAAAACAACAGGGAATGCAAAAATCAGAAGAAGGAAGAATCAGTTATGATAAACTGATAAACACCAATAGATTCAGAAGAGGAAAAGAGGATATGAGAGAAGGAAAAATCAATTACACAGGAAGAACTGATATGGCAGAAAACGTATAAAGGGCTCTTCTCGAATCCCAGGCTAAGAGTTCTCTATTTTTTCTTCATTGGCTTTCAGCTACCACTCCTCACTCTTGATTAATCATCATTGATCTAAAAAAAAAAACTTTTCACGCTTAATCGGTCTTCATCGCCCATCAGCCATAGCCACACTACGTTCACTAATTCTGAAAAAAAATGATAGACCTCATTATTCACAGAAAAGAAATCAGTTTAAAATAAAGCATGAGCAAAGTTAGTTATGAAGGAACGATAAAAACTCAGGACTCAGGATTTAAAAGGGAGTATAAGAGAATTTATCAAAAAAAAGAAGAACTTCAAAAATCAGAACCAATTTCTAACTGTTCTCTAACAAACTAACATAAAATGTAACAGAATTCATAACCGTTTTACCTGAAATTCCCCTTTGAGACCTTCAATCCATGGTCTATAAACCAGATTTTTGCTACAGTTGGAGCCCCTGAACTCTCGATTTTTCTCCCTAAAATTCATCATTTTTTCATCCTTCTTCATCAATCCCTCATTCATATTCTCTGAATCTCTCTCATTCTTCTGCATCTTCACCTCTTCACAACCATTCTTCAACCTCTTTCATCTTCAACTCTTCATCACTTTCTTCATCCTGAACACTATCCACCTTCAACCTTTGTTCTTGAACATCCTGCATCTTCACAAATCACACAAACTACATCATCAACAAAGAGACAAGAAAAACGAATCAACAAGAACGAGCAAATAATCGAAACCGATTCATTAGAGCAACATACTGTGAACGCAGTCATCTTCACGGTATCACCTTCGAACTTCGTCGTCATCTTCACGGCATCACCTTCGAACGTCACTATCATCTTCACGACATCAACAAAAAGCTGCAAGCATTACAAGAACACGACGAGGATCAACAAACAAACGTGAACAAGTTTGAATCACACAAGAAGAAGAGCAACAAACCGAATGTGAGTACGTAACTTCAATCGTCATTATCGTCTTCATCGCAACAACCTCGCCGATTTAGATCTTCGACCATCGACGTTCATCACTTGGATTAAAGGTAGGTGAATGTTGATTTGTCTTTGATTTTATGCTTAAGGGAGATGGAGATGAGAGTGAGAGGGTGGCGGCGGTTAGGGTTTATAAAGGGGATGAATGTGTGAGGGAGAGAGGACGAGTTCTAAGTGAGAGAGAGACCACCGGAGGAGCTTTGTTGCGACGACGATGCTGGTTTTTTTCGTTTGTGAGGAAGAAAGGTGAAGAGGATTGGGGGGAGAAGAAGAAAGGGGCGGCGAGAAGAAGAGGGATTTAGGGTTTGAAGACTTTCATTATGTTTATCTGTTTTTATGTTAATTAGTGTATGAAGAATATGTTAGGTATTATAAATTAATAGCATTAAACAATTGTTAATCCACATTAAAGAAATATTAAAATCCATAAAAACTGATTAATCCCCTTAATGAAATCCACCGCCCAAATCCATTAAGATAGGATTGGATTTTTTCGGTCCATTCCGGCGGTGACAAGTGTCACCGTCCGGTTGGACCAGTCCTTCACGATCACATGCGATGCGTCCTATCTTAATAAACATGCACCCTGAGCTTCTAGACTTCCATCGCATTACTATCATCACTAGCATGATCAAATGGCTTAGACTGAGTCAACTAAAGTTGACTGAGTACCCATGCAATGCACTTCAGCTCCTCTGCGAATTGAGCCCTGAGAACTGCTTTTCCCACCCCCATTTTGGGCCCAGTTGTCATTATAATTTAAAGCATTGCTTTCTCACCCCCCCCCCCTCTTCTATTTCATTTCTTTTAATATTCTATTTTATACATTTTACAAATTAATTCATAAAAAATGTTAAAATGAATAATAAAAATCCCCAAAAATTATAGTAGGATATTAAGTCAATTTAGAACTTTTCCCTATTTTTATTTTCTGAATTTTTTCATTTTTCAATTTAAATTCGATTTTGCATTTTAATGGATTTATATTGAATTCCTTCATAAACACATAAATTTGTACATTTTATTTCTGCCACTTCTTATAACATTTTTTGCCCATTTGTTTTCTATGATTAGAGGACAAATTAAAGTACCTAGAATATTTTGGGTGTATTTTTTGGGGCATTTTATCTACTATTTTGGTTGTGGGATTTGTATAAATTTAGGATTGAATCTTAGATAGATTTAAATGATCATTTGACATAGTTAGACTTTGAATTTGTAGATGTTTAGAATTGGCAGAATTTTTGACCAACAACAAATGTTGAATTCAGTTTAGGATGTCCTATCAGATGTTGGGACATTATTAAACAGAGTATAAGTAAATGAACTTAATTCAGGATGTCACACCAGATGTTAGGACATTGTGTTAATGATTTAAGTTCAGTTTTTCAGGATGTCCCAACAGATGTTGTGACATCTCAAACCTGCTACCAGAATTAATTAATGACTAACTGATCTGAGTAATTTAAGGAAAGTTATCTGGAATTAATTATGGATGGACAAAAACAGAATAAGGCGCATCTGTAGGGAGTGTTGTTATGAGACTTCAGCATAATCAGAAGAACTGAATCACCTAGAATCTAGGAAGTAACAAACCCTAATTCAAGGTGGAAGCTGCATGCGTTTCAGGGTTGGATAAACCTACAGAAAGCCCAAAATCCATACACCTATTTAAGCAACAGAAAATCTCAGAATTGGGTACGAATTTAAGAAGATAAAATAGGGTGTTTTGTGTTTTAATAGCAGGTTGTTTTTATTGTACCACTTTATGAGCTTTTAAGCAAAAGTGTATTTGTGTCTTGATTGAAACTGTGAAGTAAGATCAAGCTGCTTTTGTTTGAAGTATGACTTCAATTTTATTAAACTTGTAAACAAGATCACTGTGTGATTGAGGGGGAGTAAGTTGGTACTCATATCTAAGTTGTGTCTTAGGTAGAAATTGCATTGGGTAGATATTAAGTGAAAGATTAAACAGGGTGGTTTAAGTCTAGAATTAATATTACTTATAGTGGATTTCCTCCTGGCTTGGTAGCCTCCAGATGTAAGTGTGGTTATACACTGAACTGGGTTAACAAATTACTGTGTTGTTTAATTTTCCTGCACTTTAAGTTTGTTGGTTAAGTTGTCAAGTGTTGGAACATCTCATTCGACATCTCATACCTGATCACAGAATTTCAATTGGCATTAGAGCAGGCACCCTGCCTATTTATACTGGGTGAGATCTAGGGAATACAAATTCTGGAAACATGGACAGAGATATAGGATCAGTAAATAGACCACCTATACTGGATGGATCTAATTATGACTACTGGAAGCCAAGAATGATTGCATTCTTAAGATCACTTGACAATAGGGCCTGGAAAGCAGTCAACAATGGATGGGAACATCCTGTCCAAGACACCAAAGATGGAGCAAAAGTGTTGAAACCTGAAGAAGAATGGAGTAAGGAGGAAGAAGATTCAGCACTTGGCAACTCCAAGGCCTTAAATGCTTTATTCAATGGCATTGATAGGAACATCTTTAGACTTGTGCATCACTGTGAGCTGGCCAAAGATGTTTGGGACACCCTCAAAACAACTCATGAAGGAACATCAAAGGTAAAGATGTCAAGACTTCAACTTCTCACCACCAAGTTTGAAAACTTGAGAATGAAGGAAGATGAGACAATTCATGAATTCTACATGAACATCTTAGAAATAGCCAATACTTCTGGAGCCTTGGGAGAAAAGATGACTGATGAAAAGCTTGTAAGAAAGATTCTCAGATCTTTGCCAAAAAGATTTGACATGAAGGTCACAGCAATAGAAGAAGCTCAAGACATATGCACAATGAAAGTTGAAGAGCTCATTGGTTCCCTTCAAACATTTGAGATGGGAATGAATGACACAAGTGTAAAGAAGAACAAAAGCATAGCCTTGGTGACAAATACTGATGAAGAAGAAGAAAATGATGAATCAGAAACTGGTGAAAGCTTATCAGATAACATTGCTATGCTTAGAAGACAATTCAAAAAGATTCTCAGAAGGATGGAAGACAAATCCAGACCAAGTGGAAGATACACAAACTCTTCTGAGAACAAAAGACCTTATGATACTAATAGAAGGTCAAATTATGATGAAAAGACCAGTCAAGAAAAAGGAATTAAATGCCATGGATGTGAAGGATATGGACACATCAGGAATGAATGTCCTACCTACTTAAAAAGGCAAAAGAAAGGACTCTTTGTAACCTGGTCTGATGAAGACTCAGGAGGTGATTTAGAAGAAGAATCAGCTAAGCATATCACTGCTCTAGCTGGATTATGTGAATCTGAAAGTGAATCCAGTGATGGGGAGCTTACTTTTGAAGAACTTGAGCAATCATATAGAGAACTATTCAAAAGAAGCACTGAAATATGCAGGGAGAGTATAAAGCTAAAGAAGCAGATTGAGGCACTAAAGGATGAAAAAGCAAGTGATCTAGAGATCATTGACACCTTGAAAAGTGAAGTAAGTCTTCTCAACTCCAAGTTGGAACATATGTCCAAATCTGTTAGAATGCTGAACAGTAGCTCAAGCACACTGGATGTTATTCTCAACAACAATAAGCATTCAGGGGATAAAAGTGGACTGGGATTTAACAAAGTTCATAAGGTTGAAGCTAGCTCCAGCAAAACTACTTCAAAGTCCATACAGTCAAACAAGATGTCCCAACAGATGTCTCAACATCCTGAAAAGAACATAATGAAGAAGAAGTATCAAAGATGGAGATGTCATCATTGTGGAAGATTTGGACATATCAAACCTCATTGCTATAAGTTGCATGGATATCCAAATCAGATGTATCAGCAACCTCCTAAGCAGAAGATAGAAGTTACCAAGAAAGTGCTGCATAGACATCAAAGAAATCAGCAACCCCCTAAGCAGAAGACAGAGGTCATCAAGAAGGTATGGAGACCAAAAGCTAGTCTTCATGATGATCAAAGCTACATGCCCAAGAACAAGATCAACAAACAACCTTGGAGCTCTACTGATGAACAATACACAGGGCAGAGGTATCAAAAGAAATCTCAACTCAAATGGTCAAAGAAAGGTGTTGCATATATAGCTCATACATCACTAAGAGTATCAGCTAAAGAAGACTGGTACTTTGACAGTGGATGTTCAAGACACATGACTGGATTGAAGAATCTGCTAGTAGACTTAAATTCATATTCATCCAGATATGTAACCTTTGGAGATGGAGCTAAAGGAGAAATCAAGGGAGTTGGGACCCTGGACTGTCCAGATGTACCAAGACTAGATGATGTGTTGCTAGTTAAAGGTTTAACTGCTAACCTGATCAGCATAAGTCAATTATGTGATCAAGGGTACAGTGTAAACTTTACCAAAACTGAATGCATAGTGTCTAACAAAGAACAAAAGGTTGTCATGAGAGGAGCCAGATCTAAAGACAACTGTTACATGTGGGAACCTCAAGACTTCAGTCTCACTTCAACTTGCTCTTTAGCTAAAGAAGAAGAAGTGAAACTATGGCACCAAAGACTAGGTCATCTTCATTTCAGAGGCATAAAGAAAATCATATCTATGGAGGCTGTGAGAGGTATTCCTAAACTGAAGATTGATGATGGCAAAATATGTGGTGAATGTCAAATAGGCAAGCAAACCAAGATGTCCCATCCAAAGCTTCAACATCTGACAACTTCCAAAGTTTTGGAACTATTGCATATGGATCTTATGGGACCTATGCAGATTGAGAGCCTTGGTGGTAAGAGGTATGCATATGTGGTGGTTGATGACTTTTCAAGGTATACATGGATAAATTTCATCAAAGAAAAGTCTGATGTATTTGATGTATTCAAAGACTTATGCCAAAGAATACAAAGGGAAAAAGCCAGTTGTGTGATCAGAATAAGAAGTGATCATGGAAAAGAATTTGAGAGCCAAAAATCTTAGATTTCTGTTCTTCAGAAGGAATCAATCATGAATACTCTTCACCAATCACTCCTCAACAGAATGGGATTGTTGAGAGGAAGAATAGAACTATTCAAGAATCAGCAAGAGCTATGATCCATGCTAAAAAGTTACCTTTGTACTTCTGGGCTGAAGCTATGAACACAGCTTGTTACATCCATAACAGAGTTACTCTAAGGAAAGGAACTTTGTCCACAATCTATGAAGTCTGGAAGGGCAGAAAACCCACAGTTAAGTACTTTCATGTGTTTGGAAGTAACTGTTATATTCTGGCAGATAGGGAGCAAAGAAGAAAAATGGATCCTAAAAGTGATGAAGGGATTTTTCTTGGATACTCTATAAACAGCAGAGCATATAGAGTATTTAATTCTAGAACCAAGGTTATCATGGAGTCCATAAATGTGATAATTGATGATGCTCCTACAGATGTTCCAGAAGATGTTGGAACATCTGCTGATATCAAAACTGAAGCTGAAGAAAAGAGTGATCATTCTGAATTCACTCAAACTGATGCAAGGACAAAACAATCCAGCAAACCTCCCTCCATCAGAATCCATAAGGATCATCCCAAAGATTTGATAATTGGTGATCCCAACAGAGGTGTAAGCACTAGATCAAGAGAAGTGATTTCAGGTTCCTGTTTTGTTTCTAAAATAGAACCTAAAAACATCAAGGAAGCTCTTACTGATGAATACTGGATTTGTGCTATGCAAGAGGAATTAGGTCAATTCACAAGGAATGAAGTGTGGAACCTTGTTCCTAGACCTGATGACATAAATGTGATTGGAACTAAATGGGTGTATAAGAATAAGTCAAATGAACAAGGAGTTGTTACTAAGAACAAAGCTAGACTTGTAGCTCAAGGATACACACAAATTGAAGGAGTAGACTTTGATGAAACCTTTGCACCAGTAGCAAGGCTTGAATCAATCAGACTACTTTTGGGAATTGCTTGTATCTTAAAGTTCAAGCTATTTCAAATGGATGTGAAAAGTGCCTTTTTAAATGGATATCTTAATGAAGAGGTATATGTAGAACAGCCTAAAGGATTTGTTGATCCAAGCTGTCCAAATCATGTATACAAACTAAAGAAGGCTCTTTATGGTTTGAAGCAAGCTCCAAGAGCATGGTATGAAAGGCTAACTACTTTTCTTATCAAGCAAGGGTACAGGAAAGGTGGAATTGACAAAACCTTATTTGTTAAAGATGAAGAAGGAAATGTCATGATTGCTCAAATATATGTAGATGACATTGTTTTTGGTGGGATGTCAGAAAGGATGGTGAAACATTTTGTCAATCAGATGGAATCTGAATTTGAAATGAGCCTAGTAGGAGAATTAACCTACTTTCTTGGACTGCAAATAAAGCAAATGGAGGACTCCATGTTCATTTCCCAAAGCAAGTATGCTAAGAACATAGTCATGAAATTTGGGATGGACAGTGCTACTCATAAGAGAACTCCTGCCCCCACTCATTTAAAGCTAACTAAAGATGACAAGGGTGAGAATGTAGATCAAAGCCTATACAGAAGTATGATTGGAAGCTTGTTATATCTGACTGCTAGCAGACCAGACATAGCATTTGCAGTAGGTGTATGTGCAAGATATCAAGCTGATCCAAAAGTTAGTCATCTTAACCAAGTCAAGAGAATTCTGAAATATGTTAATGGTACTTGTGACTATGGCATAATGTACTTTCATGGATGCAAACCAATTCTCACTGGCTTCTGTGATGCTGATTGGGCTGGAAGTGCTGATGACAGAAAAAAAACTTCAGGAGGATGCTTCTTTCTAGGAAACAATTTGATTTCTTGGTTCAGTAAGAAACAAAATTGTGTATCCTTATCTACTGCTGAAGCTGAATATATAGCAGCTGGAAGCAGTTGTTCACAGTTGGTTTGGATGAAGCAAATGCTCACTGAGTACAATGTCCCACAAGATGTCATGACATTGTACTGTGACAACTTAAGTGCAATTAACATATCAAAGAATCCTATCCAACATAGCAGGACCAAGCATATTGATATCAGACATCATTTCATCAGAGATCTTGTAGAAGAGAAAGTGATTTCACTGGAACATGTAGCTACAAATCTGCAGTTGGCTGATATATTTACCAAAGCCTTGGATGCTACTCAATTTGAAAACCTAAGGGGTAAATTGGGAATCTGCTTATGTGAAATTTATCAGTTATGGAGATGTGCCAACATGTCATATGACATTGTGTGGCATGAGCACCAGATGGCAACACCAGTCTGGTCAAGCACCTTGGGTATTCCACTCCTAAAATTTCTCCAAGTAACGGCTACTTATAAAATATCAGCCTGTTTTGAGCTATCCATCTTCTCATCATACTCTCAAAAACGAATTGCATTCTCTAACTGTTTTTCAGAACTCATCAAACCTTTACTCTTCATCCACCTCTTTCGAAAATGTCTCAACATCAAAACCCTAACATTTCTGAAGAAATCCTCAACAAGGAAGATGTGGTGCATGCAACCCCCATCTCTGTGGTACCCATGGATTCAACTCCAATGGACGAAATCAGAGGAAGTGTTCCTCTTGCTCAAAAACCAAGAACCCCTAAAAGAACAAAGGATCCTGTATTCAGCAAGGCCAAAGGCTTGCCTTCACCATCAAACACCACTCCAAAAGCTTCTGCATATGTGGATGATTCCATAAAGGAGCTGGTAAACAGGATCTTATCTGAGCAAAGAGTGGTAAGTGGCATATCTATTCCTCTGAACACCATGCCAGCTCCACAAGAAGATCAACAAACTCAGGCTGAAAAGGACGCTCCTGCTCAACAGGATGTCCCAATAGATGTTGAAACATCTGAGGACCAGCAAAAGGCCTCATCTGATGCTGCTGTTGAAACATCTGAGGACCAGAAAAAGGCCTCCACTGATAGTGATGAAGAAATATCTGAGGACCAGAACAAGGCCTCCACTGAAGATCAAATCTCTGTTGAACCACCAGCTGAAGAGGAGACTGCTCAACCTCCTCCTGTTGTGAACCTAGAGCATGATTCTGATACAGAAATCATTGCTTCTGTAAACCCTAGCATAGCCAAAAGGCTTAGGACTAGGAAAGAAAATATGAATGCAGGACATGCAATTCCTGAGAAGAAGCAAGCTACACCAAAGAAGGACAAAGCTAAAGTTGTCTTTGGTCCTACAAAACAATGGAGCAAGGTGCAAACACAAAAGAGGAAAACTGTCACTCCTCCAGATTCAGATGTTGAAGAAGATGTCCCAACATCTCCTCCAAAGAAGAAACCAGCACCCTCAAGGTCATCAACTGCTGTTCCAGAAGCTCCTTTGGACAACATCTCCTTTCATCATGTTTCAAGTGTGAATAGATGGAAGTTTGTTTATCAAAGAAGGGTAGCACTTGAAAGAGAGCTGAGCAGTAATGCACTTGAGTGCACAGAGTTAATTGATCTCATCTCTTCTGCTAGCCTTTTCAAAACTGTCTCCAACTTCTCTCCTTGCTATGAGCTGCTTGTCAAGGAATTCATAGTCAACCTCCAAGAAGATTGTGCTAATGGTAAGTCTGCTGACTTTAGAAAAGTATATGTAAGAGGAAGGTGTGTAGAATTCTCTCCTAGGATTATTAATCACTACCTTGGAAGAGAATCTGATGGTCCAAATGAGTTAGGTAAGACTGATAACCAGGTTTGCAAGGTTATCACTGCTAATCAGGTCAAGGCTTGGCCAGTTAAAGGGAAGCTCTCAGTTAGCATGCTGACAAGGAAATATGCCATGCTGAATAGGATTGGCACAGCAAACTGGGTCCCTACCAACCATACATCCTCAATATCAACTGGATTGGGAAGGTTCATATATGCTGTGGGCACCCAAACAAAGCTGGATTATGGAGCTTATATATTTGATCAGACATTGAAGCATGCTGGATCATCTGCAACAAAGCTGCCAATTGCCTTTCCTTCCTTGTTGTGTGGAATAGTGCTGAGTCAGTACCCTGGTATCCTCACTGAGAAGGACACAATTTGCAAAAGAGAAAGCCCTCTGGCCTTCCACTACAAGTTGTTCCTGAGTCATCATGCAGCTGATGTTGAAGCTCCCTCTGGGACATCTGCTGGTCCTTCAAAGGCAAAGTCTCCAATCTCCAAAGCTGCATTGATTGCTGAACTAAAGAGCACTTGCAAAGAACTGGATGCAAGGAAGCAGAAGCTTGAGGAGCTTATCCAAAGGCTGGAGATTGAAGAAAGTGCTCAGAAAGCTGCTACTTCTGATGAGGAGACTGAGGAAGAGGAAGAAACTGACTATGAGGAGTCTGAGTGAAAATTGTATGTGAGGAATATGTAATGACAACTTCTGCATTGTAATTTTGACTTAGTAACTTTGGCCCAAAATTTATGTCTAACAAGGGGGAGAACAACACCAACAATGTATGATGTTGTTTAGCTATTAATGAAAAACTTCTGTTTACTTCTGAACTGAATCAGTATGTTTTAATGAAAATTTCTGTTGCAACAAAACTGAATACATGTATGTTTGAGGGGGAGTAAACTCACACATGACTCAACAGAAAAGAACTGCTATACTCTGATAAAAGAACTTCTGCTGCACTCTGATAACCAGAAAAATATGTTAGCCAAAAATTAGCCAAAGGGGGAGTTTGTAGATGTTTAGAATTGGCAGAATTTTTGACCAACAATAAATGTTGAATTCAGTTCAGGATGTCCTATCAGATGTTGGGACATTATTAAACAGAGTATAAGTAAATGAACTTAATTCAGGATGTCACACCAGATGTTGGGACATTGTGTTAATGATTTAAGTTCAGTTTTTCAGGATGTCCCAACAGATGTTGTGACATCTCAAACCTGCTACCAGAATTAATTAATGACTAACTGATCTGAGTAATTTAAGGAAAGTTATCTGGAATTAATTATGGATGGACAAAAACAGAATAAGGCGCATCTGTAGGGAGTGTTGTTATGAGACTTCAGCATAATCAGAAGAACTGAATCACCTAGAATCTAGGAAGTAACAAACCCTAATTCAAGGTGGAAGCTGCATGCGTTTCAGGGTTGGATAAACCTACAGAAAGCCCAAAATCCATACACCTATTTAAGCAACAGAAAATCTCAGAATTGGGTACGAATTTAAGAAGATAAAATAGGGTGTTTTGTGTTTTAATAGCAGGTTGTTTTATTGTACCACTTTATGAGCTTTTAAGCAAAAGTGTATTTGTGTCTTGATTGAAACTGTGAAGTAAGATCAAGCTGCTTTTGTTTGAAGTATGACTTCAATTTTATTAAACTTGTAAACAAGATCACTGTGTGATTGAGGGGGAGTGAGTTGGTACTCATATCTAAGTTGTGTCTTAGGTAGAAATTGCATTGGGTAGATATTAAGTGAAAGATTAAACAGGGTGGTTTAAGTCTAGAATTAATATTACTTATAGTGGATTTCCTCCTGGCTTGGTAGCCTCCAGATGTAAGTGTGATTATACACTGAACTGGGTTAACAAATTACTGTGTTGTTTAATTTTCCTGCACTTTAAGTTTGTTGGTTAAGTTGTCAAGTGTTGGAACATCTCATTCGACATCTCATACCTGATCACAGAATTTCAGAATTTTTAAGAGATTTTTTAACACAATGATAAAATCAGGTTAGAGACCCTAGGGAATTAATTTCATATTTTTTCCTTGAATTTTGATATTTTTGTCATTTTAAGTCATTTCATCATATTATGCATATTCATATTCATCTCATTTACTAGCTATTTTATTTTTATGCAAGGTATCTTTCGAAGATTTTCTTATGGACTTGGATGTTTTTATGCCTCGATTATATTTTGTGTACTTTGTGATGTAATACTTGTATGCTTGTATAATTTCTATAACTAGGATAGAAAAGATAAAACAAATCGATAGAAAACCAAAATCTCAAAATAAAATAAAGACTCGATCCAACGTCTAGTATATTTTCAAATAAATAAATAAAGTTGCATGTGACTTTAGGATTCCTCGATTACCTTCGTTCCACTCCATCACACCCATAAGCAAGCCTTGTATGTTGCACACCATAAGTCGTGCGTCTCAGCACCGTGCAATCGACCCACCCGATCCATCGTTTCATCTCATTTATGTTTCATTCACATTTTTACCCACCATGACTTAGGAGGACCATATTGTTCACTATTAACTCTTGTGCTTGCACTTCTAGTTTAATATCTCTAAGGTAGATTTAATCTTTCAAACCTCACTAAACATAGGTTATCTTCAAACACAACTAACTTAGGATAAGTCTAGTTTCCCTTAGAAGTTTTCCTTTGGCAACTTGAGTCTCACTTCTCATCTTAAAAGAAAATCAAAAACACTTAATAAAGGAAAAGGTGTACAATGCGCCACGAGCCTTAAGCTATACGGGAAATGATTAGTGGAGATCTCCTTCACTCTTCTAGGATGCTTTACAAACGTTCCATTGGGGGCGATCTTGGAAAGTATTCACTCCTGTGTCATAGTCTTTAGTGTTGTACATACAATAAATACAAATTCAAAACACTTCTTCTAAAAGACATCGAACCAAGAAGTCATGTCTTCTCATCTCATCTCATACTCTTTGCGGACGAACATGACTTGTCTCGACAGTTCAAACAGCGATACGGTAAACACCCTCGAGTCAGAGCCGGTAACACCTGAGCTAGAGCTATGGCAATGTCATCCTAAAAATCACAAACGAGTTTCAGCCTTAGTTAGATGAACTACGGCGTCTCTGATCCTCATTTATCCCGATGAGGTACGTATGCAGTGGGGTAGGGCCCATTCGAGCACAATCATTCTTTTTCCCTACATTTTCCACTCTTATTTCCATTTGTCAATTCCATTTCTTTTCTCATTTCATTTCCATTCCAGATAGCCTCTCTTTTATTCAAGCAGCATATTATTTCTCACCCTTTGAAAACAGACTTATAAGCGTGAATCCCGTCGGGTACGGCGGACGAATTGGGGTGTTAATACCTTCTCAATTCGTAACCGACTTCCGGACCCAGATCTTTGGTTCGCAAGGCCTCACCTTTTTCCTTCTTCCTTAGGTTTGTGCAACATTACCTTTCCCTTTCCTTCGGGATAAAAATGTCTGGCTGGCGACTCTAACCTTTCCCGCGCCACTTTCGCGTTTGTACTAGGATGAAAATCCCGGGAGCGACAGTTGGCGACTCTGCTGTGGACTTTTAGAAATTCTGATTTCCCCTTTGAGAGTCAATCCTAGCGCTTGTCTGTTTCTGTTATCTTTGGGTGTTTATTCGTTTGCTGTTATGCTTTAGTTTAGCTTTACTGTTTTATTTACAGTTTATCGCTTTCCTTTACGACTTTATTTACAGCTTTCTGCACTTTACTTTACTGTCGCATATACTGGCATATATTGTACTGGTTGTTTTGGTTTTCCTTGGCGGGATGGGATTATTGTGAGATAAGCCAAATACCCGGCTTGAGTATACACATAGGATTTAGAGTGGGCAATCGTGTGGCTTGCGTGGTTTTGAGCACGTGTAGCTTTCACGAGTCCCACACCCAGATCAGGCTCTCTTGGGATATGTTCTATACTGCCTAGGCAGACCATAGAATGTTCCCACCTGAGCTGCTAACACTGGTAACCGATCATCGAGGACCTTAGAGGAAACAACCCTCTCCAGTGGTGACAGTGGCAGACCACATTTCGTGGCAAACCCATTCGCACCCGAGGGCCCACTAGGAAATTGCATAGGATGACCTTGTTCTCTCATAAGAACCTAGTTAAAGCAACTGGTCGTATTACGGTAGTATTGTACCCTTCGGGATGAATATACTATTATTTCTCGACTTCAGTGCTTGAAGTCGGGAACTTATGAGGGATGCTTGTTTTTCCGGAATTCAGTTGAGGCCTCCCTGAGTAGTACATAATGTTAAACCGATTCCCTGATTTGGTCATGAGCCATTTCTCGGAAATGGTGAACGTATTATTGTTATTCGGCTTTGAGAGTCCGTGATGTTGACCCATAGTAGCATACCCGTGAGATTGGGAGGGGTTTACAGGTTTGCAGGAAAACTAAACCTTCAACCTACCTTATTCTTGATACTTGGGTTTTCTTCCGACACATACTTATGATCTGGTATTCTTGACAGTAGGTATTCAGGCAAACCAAAAGGCAGTACAACAGTGCCCAGTATATGCAACAGTGATCACATGCCATTGCATTGCATCACATCATCCACATACTTGTATTTCTAACGCATGTTTATTCATTTGCAGGGTTGCATATCACATCCTTGATTCCATTTGTGGGTATTGATCTATGAGCATGGAATCCAAGAGAAAGAACAAGTGTATTATCTCCTATAAGATTCATCAGTCTGTTGTGAAGGAAATCCTCAAAGTGAAGGCCTTAGCTCCTCCAGAAGTTCTCAATATCTTCAAGCAGGATTACGGGTGGATTTTGTATTTCATAGAGCCCATCAGTGACTATGCTTTCAAAGGGATGCACACCTTGCTACAATTTTATGATCCACAGCTTAGATGTTTCGTACTTTCTGATTTCATATTGGCACCTACATTAGAGGAGTATTCGAGCATCCTGAGAGTTTCCGTGAAGGACTGTGCACCATTCTTTGGGTCTAAGATTGACCCCGATTTCAAAGATGTAGCAACTGCTCTTTATTTGAGCAAGTCATTGTTGGAAGACCGGATTGATAGCAAAGGAGGCTTCCGAGGATATCATTTGAGTTTCTTGTTGGATATCTTCCGAGGATATCACTCTCCAACTGATAATACCACTCCAGCTGAGCTCCAGATAAACTCTCTTGAAAGAAATGGATCCACAACTTCTTATCAGCAGTGTGGGGTTGAATTCTTCTAACATAAGACCTCAGATGCAGTTTGGGACAAGAGACCCCATCATAAACAACAAATGTAGGAACCTTGAACCCAATGGGTATGACTACCCCAGATATCAAACTCAAATCCTCAAAATCCAGCCCAAATGATTTCTGCAACTCCATAGCATCCATCCTATCCACCAGCATCTTGAATTTGTCTTCATTAGGCTCATGATAGTAATTAGCCTCAGAATCAGAGTCCCCCATTGAATGGTGGAGACTGCCTACCTCTTGCTCAGATTCTTCAGATTCATAGTCTTCAGCTGGTTCTTTGGTCTTGGCAAGACCTTTGAACCTTCTTCCCATGTTAATCAACCCAGCAGACCTTCTAGTCTTCTTAGTCTTCTTGGCCAGCAGTGCCTTCAATTCATCCTGCCCCTTGGACAGGTTCAAGATCAGCTCTTGGAACTGTGCGTTTTGTGCCTGGAGATCCTTAACTGATTGTTCAAGAGCCATTGCTGAAATAAACAGCGAGAAGATGAGAAACCTGTGCACAATTATAAACCTGTGATGCAATGAAATGATATTGTAATGCATATGCAATGTTTTCAAGGACCGCAGAATTTAACTTTGCTTAGACAAACATGAAAGTAAACTTTTATTAGTAATAACTTTGTTTTGCCTTTTAGGCTTACAAAAATGAAAATGAAATAAGTACAAAAGATGGGGTTTTAAGTCTCCCATGGACGTTTCCTCTTTGTATTGAGGTATGAGTTAAGGTTCTGTTCCTCATGAAGTTGCTTTGTTAGTTCCAGGATCCTTGCTTGGCTTGCTTTGTAATGAGCCTCGAAAGTATCCCTTTGCTCCTTCAGTTGGATCCATGATCTCTGCAAGTCTTCCATATCAGTAGGCATGTCTGGGTGAAGGATGGTATAAGCAGTGTCTCCTTCAGCAACAGGTTCCATGGTAACTGGTAGGACGGCAGGATATGGCATCATGAGTGTCTGAGCACGAGATCGTACCCATCTGAGATAAGCCTCCATAGGAATAGTGTACTTAGGCTCCAGTGTCTTGCTGTCAATCCTGTTTACCTTTCCCCAAGCTCGTATGAATCTCTGACGGTAACCCTGAAGATCGTTGTCGTAATCAAACACAATGCCCTGAATCAACATGTCATGTGGGCCATCGCTCCGAGCGTAACCAAACTGTCATAAAGCTAGAGAGGGGTTGTAGGTGATGCCTCCTCTTATGCCTAGAAGTGGCACATTAGGGAACTCCCCACAACGGTCAATGATGGTGACATTCTCCATAGATCTGGAGCACCAATGGATGTCTGAGTGAGAAAGTGACATGATCCTCTTGGACCACCTGAACCCTTGCTCGTTCTTCATTACTGAGCGAGGAAGGTGAGAAATAAACCACCTGGATAGTAAAGGTATGCAGCACATCAAAGTTCCCCTTGCCCTTGTAGTACGGGTGTGAAGAGAATGCAGGATATCTCCAAGTAGGGTAGGCACTGGATTGTGGCTCAGGAATATGTTGATGGCATGAACGTCTATGAACTGATCTGGATTGGGGAACAATACTAAACCGTATATCAGTAAGGCTAAGATCTCCTCAAAAGCATCATAGCTCATGGCCTTCAAGAACATTTGAGCCTTATCCATTAGCACCTTGGCAAGAATACCCTTGACTCCGCTTCTCGTCTCTAGAACAATGTCAGACTTCTTCAGATGTAGAGCTGCAGCAATGACCTCTGGTTTAAGCTCCTTCTCCAAGCCTGTGAAGGGTCTTTGATCAAGAACAGGTATACCTAGAAGTTTAGAGAACTCCTCCATGGTTGGAACTAGTTGATAGTCGGGGAATGTAAAGCAATGGTGCTTAGGGTCAAAGAACTGAAACAGAACACTCATCATGTCTTCATTGAACCCGGAAGTGACTAGATCCAATAGGTGACCATGTCTCTTGATGAACTGGGAATGATCAGACACTTGAGCAACCAACTCTTTAAGCTTAGCAGGTATGCCCACAAAGTTGATCCTGATGGTGTTTCTACGAGCAGAAGCCATGACCTGCAACAAAGAACAAAGATAAATCCCTTGGTCCTTGAAATGGTTAGGGAAAATGCTATGCTTATGATGCATGATGATGTCATGATGTTATGCTCAATCACAAACATGTGGCACACACAAGCAAGTCACACAATAGCCCTAGGTTTAAAGGCTTGTATGAGGTTTAAGGTAAGTACCCTCCCCTGAAGTTAGTTGGTTCATCCTGTCCTACAAAAGTAACCAGGTTCTAAGGGATCTCAATATCATTGATCCTTCACAAGGGTGGTTGTTCAGAAGGCAACTTACTTGCCAACCAAAACCCTCCAAGTTTAGAATCTCAATGAGCGTAGTATCGAGTGTCAACCAACTTCAGTCTGCACCAAAGCCGGTTACCTCACTACCTTCTAAAGGCCAAGATGAGTTAACTAGGGTTCTAAAAGTTAGTTAGTGCATTGACAACATATGGCAGCCTCATATTATCCTCAACTTGACTTAAGGAACATAAGCACCAACCAAGAAGTCGCACTAACTATGGCCACCAGATCAACCGTATCGATATACGTCGTACAGTTTCCTTGGTCTATTGCCATTTACCTAAGGTACACTAGATCCGGGTTAGGACCTTTCACACATAAGAGCACCCCAATATAATAATAAAGCAAACAAATCAAACAATATTAAAGTGATCTTAATTCCTAAGGGTACCCCTCTTAAATTTAAATCCCCAGCAGAGTCGCCAGTTCTGTAACACGGTGGGAGAACTGACTTTAGTTAAATGTTGCGGATAGCAAGAGTCGCCACCGACTTTTATTTTATCCAAACGGAAAGGGTATAAAAGAACAGGAAAGACCTTAAGAGAATATTTTGGGTCCGGGGGGTAGGTTATGTAAAGGGAAGGTGTTAGCACCCTTTACATCCATGGTTATCCATGGGCTCTTAGTTACTTAGCTCACTTTTGAATTGTTTTTGAAAGTGTAGTGTGTGAATAGAAAAATTTTCATAATAGTTGATAATGATCCATGTACGGATGCGTAAAAACTTGTTTTTGAAAATTGGTTTGAAAAGTTTGAAGTGAGCAAGTACATAAGAGGAACCTACCCTAAAGTTTAAGTCTTTCTTGTTCTTTATCCTTTCATTGGTAAGACTATCCCTACTATTAAGGAGTAGGTAGTCATTACCTTGGATGTAAGGGACATGAGAGGGACATTCTGTTTTATAAAGGCAACTGCGGGGTGTAATAAGCATACAGGAGGGACTATCATCATTATTCGAAGGGTCTTGATTCGTAAAGGCAACCATGAGGGACTTGATGATTTTTTCTTTTTAAAGGGACTTGCTTTATACACCCCACTTGACCTTATGATTTAGGCAACTTGAGGGATAGCCTTAGAAAGTGAGATGGCGATTAAAAATCGACTTACGTGTGTGAGTGTTCAATATTATTTATCTTGTAATTAAAAGTGATCTAGAATTAATTTTAAGAGAATACATATTTACACTCCCTAAATTACTAACCATAGCAATAATTAAATAATTAAATATTTACAAAATTACACCAAGAAGCAATTACATGATTATAATAATAAATAAATAGCAAAAATAAATAATAAAGCAAAATATAAATAAATAAGCAATAAATAATAAGTAAACAATAAATAAATAAATAGGGGTTAGTGATAAATATAATTAAAAAAAAATAAGGTTAGTGAGAATAAAATAATAATAATAATAATTAGGAAAATAAACAAGGTTAGAGAAATAGTAATAAAAATATAAGATAATAGTAAACAAAAAATAATAAATAATAGTATAATTAGTAACAATAATTAAAGTAAATAGAAATAAATAGAAAAAATATTATAATGACATGATTAGAATAATAAGCACAAAGTTTAATTTTAATATATAATAAGAATAAAAAATTTTGAACATAATATAATTATAAGTTTTAATTATTACAAAATTTTAATTATTTCTAAATATATCAACAATTATTAAAAAATATTTACACATTATATGAGGAAAATAAATTTTAAGTATCACATTTACAAAATTAATCATATTGATAACATTTTAATTAATTATCATGTTTACAAAGTATTTTAAACATATACAAAATATAATTGTTATAAGTTAAATTATTTCTAAACATATACTAAAAGAAAAATAATTTGGATTATTTACAAAAATTATGCTAAATACATATATATTACAATTATGTAAAAAATTAGAAAATAAAATTAAGTTTTTTACAAGATTAGGGTTTTTTAATAAGTACTTAAAAAAAAATTAGGTTTTTATTTTAGAAAATATTTTTAGGGTTTGTTTAGAAAAATAATCTTAGGATTTAATTTATAGTACAAAATTACATACATATATTTATAATTTAATTACAAGATACAAAAACATAATTTATAAAAATTAATATATTTTAGAAATTAAAAAAAGAACAAACATGCTTTATTATTATTTAGAAACATATATTCATACAATTATATTTAATTTATTATTATAATACCTAAAACAAATAAAAGAAGAAAAAAAAATATGAAAACTTACCTGACTGGGGTTTGAACCCAGGTTAGCTTGCTTTCCAACAAGAAGAACAACCACCAGGCCACTCTGTACGCAGGCAATGAATGAGAAGGAGAAATTGGTTTTGTACTTTACTTTGTAAAATCCAGAAAATAATAAAACAAAAGGGCCTGGGGTGGTGTTGAACCCAGGACCCTTGTTCCTTCATGCGCATGCCTTACCGCCTGGCTGGGAGAGCCTTTCTGATAGTGGATTGGCAAGTAACTATAATATATTAAGTTTGCTTTTAACCTGAAAAAATAACAAAAAAACAATGCACCAGCCAAGTATCGAACCAGGGACCTCACATCATACACGCTTCAGTCTTACCACTAGGACAAACATACGTTTGTGAAATAAATCCAGGATTAATTCATATTATTTTTTAAACAAAATTTGAATTTAAAAACAGGCGCGAATGATCTTCATCTTCTTCCCTATACCTGCACTTTTTCCTGCGAAAATTGCTGGAAATTTACCTGCGAGTTCTTCATGGTTCTTGACCTGCGAAATCCGAACACTCATGAAACAGCATCAATTTATGAAATTGGTTAGTGATTTACAATCCTCACAGTTCACACAACAATTCTATAATTCCAGAATTCATTTATATGCATTCAAACGATAAACCCTAATTGTGAGGTTATGAACCCTAACATGGTCGTTTGCGGTTTAAGCATTCATTCTTCAATCTAATTGTCCAGAATCGCTCTAAGCATCAAAACAAACACATATTAGTCATCAAAATCAATTTATAATGCATATATTAATAGGTTCGAAAATTTGAGTTTCAAGAGAAAGATGAATTCGGGTAGTGCCATATGAGATGGTATTGATGCGTATGAGTGATGATATAGCTTCCACAATGTCCAAAGAACATCTCTATGTTCTTACTTTACCTCAAAACCTCTTGTATGAGTGAATCCGAATATGGCTTTTTGGATGAATTTTTGAGCAATGGAGCTTACCTTTGGGCTGCTGGAAATCGTGAATGAGGCTAGGGTTGTGTTTGATCCTTATATGTGAATGATTCTAGGTCAAAATATGGACTGGTTGTGTGGAGATTTGGATCCAAAAAGATTGAAAAAGATCATAGTTTAAAGTTCAAATATTTGATCATGAAGGCTTACTATCTTTGGATAAATCACATGATTTCTTTCTCTTTCAACTTCAATCACCAATTAAGACTTTCTAGAAGCATTATCCAAATAAAATCTATTATTTTCATATTTTATTTTTATTTAAAATGATTTTTAATGATTTAAATCAAAATAAATAGAAATAAAAATAATAAAAATCAGATTTTAAATGGTTTGGGTCGTGCATAGTACTAGTGTATGGATTGGATCACAATTTGGGCAGCCCATTTGGAAAAAAGTGGTTTTAAACCTCCATTTTCAACATAAACCATCACAAAATTTCCCAACTTTGCAAGGGCATATCTCCCTCAATTTTAAAGGTATGAGGGTGTTCTTGGACTTTTTGGAAAGCTTGAAGAGTCCTCTAAACAACCCCATTGGTTTCAGGTCCATATCATTTACCAATCTCAAGTTATGCCCTTTTGAAGTTGTTGACTTTTTGTTGACTTTTGAAATGACCTATAATGTCTTAGCTCATATCTTCCAAATGAAGCATTTTTGGGCTTAACTTGCAAGATCAAAGTTGTAGAGAATTCAATTTCCTTCAAAATGAGCTTTGGATGGAGACTGGTGATGAAGTATGTGAAAGTTATGGCTGGTCAAAGTTCAGTTGACTTTTACTGAGGAAACCCTAATTTAGAAACTCCTGATTATTGATGATCTGGAATCTCCTTGATGAATCATGATCAACCCTTGATCAAATGATGAATTTTACTTCATATACTTGATGTTGGCAAAAAATCATGAAGTTTGACTTTGGTTTGACCACAGTTGACCTCAGTTTGACTTTTTAACTGTATTGACTGATTTTGACTTATCTGATCATCTGACTGAGCAAACTTTTGAGAAAAGTCTTGAAACTTGACATGGGGGTTCTTATACACATATAAGATGGTATGAAGATCACTTGAAGTCTTGGAGGTCCATTTAGCTTGATTAAAGTCAAAACCCTAGTTTTGGATGCACTGCTTAGGAGGTGCATTGTCTGAGGGAATTGTCAACTCCTTTGACCAATTGTGAACCTTGTGAACCTTGTGAACCATCATAAAATGTCTTGTGATACTCATGGGAGGTATTGTAAGCCTTTTGAACCTTGTGAACCTCACAAAGTGACTTTGTAGACCTTATGAACCTCAGGAAAGCTTTGTAATCATTGTGAATCTTGTGAATCTTGTGAACCTTCAAGAAGTAACTTATGGACTTCATGCACCTCATGAAAGGTCTTGTAAATGTTGAGAAGCTTGTGAACCTTGTGAACCTTCAAGAAGTGACTTGTATACTTCATGAACCTCATGAAAGGTTATATAAGCATTGAGAAACTTGTGAACCTTGTGAACCTTCAAGAAGTGACTTGTAGACTTCATGAACCTCATGAAAGGTTATATAAGCATTGAGAAACTTGTGAACCTTGTGAACCTTCTTAGCACACAAAGTCTTGTATTGTGAGGGCAAATTTTGGGGTGCAACAGCTGCCCCTGTTCAATTTTCTGAAACCTGAGGGGTTAGATTGGTACATTTGCCAATCGTGACCTAGAAGGTTGAAGGGGATTGAACACAAAAGCCCAAAAATTTGCACTCGCCAGTGCATAGAGTGATACAGATGGCTAGTTGAATATGATTGAGTGGGCTTAAAGATGCCACTAGGGGAAAGTTCTTCAGATATATTTCTTGGAAGATAAAGCAGTCCAAAATATGGAGGTATAATGAAAACTGTCAGGAGTCTGGAGCAGTCCTGAGGTGTTGATGATATGCTTTCAGGAGACTGGAGTAATCCTGATGTAACAGCATGTCTTCAGGGGGGATAAAGCAATCTTGATATATGAGAAGCTATCAGGAGGCTGGAGCTGTCCTGAAGTAACAATATAATTTCAAGAGGGTAGAGCAATCTTGAGAGATTGATGATATGCTTTCAGGAGACTGGAGTAATCCTGATGTAACAGCACGTCTTCAGGAGGATAGAGCAATCAATAATGATAACCCTAAAGCAGTCTTGAAATAATAATATGATTTCAGGAGGATAGAGCAATCAATAATGATAACTCTAAAGCAGTCTTGAAGAAATAATATGAGTTCAGGAGGATAGAGCCATCAATAATGATAACTCTAAAGCAGTCTTGAAACAATGAGAAGTTGTCAGGAGGATGAAGCAACCCTGAGGTAATAGTATGATATGCTTTCAGGAGACTGGAGTAATCCTGATGTAACAGCATGTCTTCAGGAGGATAGAGCAATCCTGATGATCATTTGTTGGATAATTAACCTGAAAACAAGGTAGCCTTCTGTATGATAGTGTTAGTTTATGCATTATGTACGCATGTATAATATGATGCACTTAGGTAATGTACTATGCACTCATGGATATGCATGTTATGGTATGATGTAAATGATGTATGTATGACATGACACTGCCGGAAGAGTCTGGATATCTTCGTATAACAACTGTTGGCCAGGGAAAATAAATCCTGATTCGTTGTTGAAGAATATATTATACATAACCCTCCGTCTGCTGGGGATAACAGGGTATAGATAACCTCCCGTATGCTGGGGATAGTAAGGTATATATCACCTCCCGTATGCTGGGGATAATAAGGTATATATAACCTTCGTCTTCGTTTGATGGTAGGGTAAATATAACTTCCCGTCTTCGTTCGTCGTTCCCTTATTGGAAAGTAAATTCCCGAATATCCGTATGAGGATAAAAGAGATGGATATAAATTCCAGGGGAGATAAGACTTTATGAAGATGGATTCGTCCTACTGAGGGTTTTGTAACTATCTTGTAAAGGTGAACTGGCGAAGCTTCGTTGAAATCCTCCCCTCGTTCGTCCTTAGTAAATACTATTACTGCATTTTCATGCATTTCTGGTAAACATCAATCATATTAAGCATTCATGCATTTTTGGTAAACATTAATCATATTCAAAAGCATACATACATTCAAACACAACCAATGGACGTTTCGCTTATGTAAATAGGGTAAAAGTAAATCTGGATTCAAAAGATGGAATTTATTTATATCAAAAAGTGACCCATACACGGGTAAGTTTGTACAAGGAGACATAAACCCTAGTAAGAGGATTTTGTCATAAAATTTTTACAAAACAAAGAGAATCAGCTATGTGGGAAATAATCCTATTGAGTTTCAATTCTACTATTGCCATTATTTTCAAGTATCTCATCTTCTGTTGTTGAGACGGAAACGATTGGATTGAGCTTTATCTGTTCGAGCTTGAATAAGTAGTACAACTGGTTGCAGTTTTATGAGTGATCCAAACGAGACATAGTCATACGCTTTAATCCCTAACTTTTTCCTGGATTGCCCTTTCGGGTTTTCAATCCACCGGGATACCCTTTTTTGCCCAAGCCGCCTTTTCAGGTTTTCGACTTGCCGGGTGTACATCTTTTTATATATATCCCTAATTTTTGCCCAAACCCTTTTGGTTTGCCGGGATGCCCTTATTTTTGCCTAGGCCAGTCAACCTAGCGGGTCTCTTTTTATGCGTAGTATTTTTTAACTATGTCTGCGTTTACAGGCTGTGGGAAATCTTCACCATCCATTGTAGTCAGTATCATGGCACCTCCTGAGAACACCGTCTTGACTACAAATGGTCCTTCATATGTTGGAGTCCACTTGCCCCTAGGATCACCCTGTGGTAATATGATACGCTTGATTACCAAGTCACCGGCCTGATATACCTTTGGCTTAACCTTCTTGTTAAAAGCTTTGATCATTCGTTTCTGGTACATCTGGCCATGACAAACTGCTGCTAACCTTTTCTCATCAATCAAATTTATCTGGTCCAGTCGAGTCTGAATCCACTCATCTTCATCCAAACCTGCATCCTTCATAATTCTTAAGGAGGGAATCTGAACTTCAATGGGCAGAACTGCTTCCATACCATAGACTAAGGAGAATGGGGTTGCCCCTGTTGAAGTTCGTATTGTAGTACGATAACCATGAAGAGCAAATTGTAACATCTCATGCCAATCCTTGTAAGTAACAGTCATCTTCTGTACAATCTTCTTGATATTCTTATTAGCAGCTTCAACTGCCCCATTCATCTTTGGACGATACGGAGAAGAGTTATGATGCTTGATCTTGAATTGCGTGCAAAGATCAGTAATCATAGTGTTGTTCAGATTAGAGCCATTGTCAGTGATAATCCTTTCAGGGATGCCATACCTACATATGAGATTATTCTTAATGAACCGAGCCACAACATTCTTGGTAACAGATGCAAATGAAGCTGCCTCCACCCACTTCGTGAAGTAATCAATAGCAACCAAGATGAAACGATGCCCATTAGAGGCAGTAGGCTTGATCTCACCAATCATATCAATGCCCCACATGGCAAAGGGCCAAGGAGCAGTCAACACATTTAATGGAGATGGAGGTACATGAACTTTATCAGCATAGATTTGACATTTGTGACAAGTTCTGGAGTGTTGATAGCAGTCAGCTTCCATGGTAGACCAATAGTAACCCGCTCTCAATATCTTCTTTGCCATAGTATGACCACTAGAATGAGTTCCAAAGATCCCATCATGCATATCCTCCATGATCTCAATTGCTTCCTTCTTATCCACACAACGAAGCAAAGTTGAATCATGATTGCGCCTGTACAGAATCCCATTACTCAAGAAGAACTTAGCAGAAAACCTTCTCAGAAACTTCTTATCTTTGACAGATGCCCCTTCAGGGAACTCTTGAGCTTCAAGATATCTTTTTACTTCATAGAACCAAGGCTTCTCCTCTGCTCCTTCTGTGTCAATCTCATTGCAGTATGCAGGTTTTTCAAATCTATCAATAGTAATCTTGGGAGCTTCATCATCCCAGCTGATCTCAAACATGGATGCCATGGTGGCTAATGCATCTGCCAACTGATTCTCTCTTCGTGGAATATGCCTAAAGGTAATCTCTTTAAAATGTGGGATCAAAGACAACACATGCTCTCTGTAAGGAATGAGATTATCATGCTTGGTATCCCAATCTCCTTTAATTTGACTTACTACCAAGGCTGAATCTCCATACACATCAAGGAACTGAATCTTCATATCAATAGCAGCTTTAATACCCAGGATACATGCCTCATACTCAGCCATGTTATTGGTACAATAGAAACAAAGTCTGGCAGTAATCGGGGTATGACAACCTTCAGGGGAAATAATCACAACACCAACACCATTACCAAGTGCATTAGAGGCACCATCAAAAACCATAGTCCATCGGGATCCTTGTTCAGGTCCGTCATATTGTCCAGGTTCTTTGGTAATAATCATAATGTCTTCATCAGGGAAATCAAAACTCATTGACTGGTAATCATCCACTGCTTGATGAGCCAAATGATCAACAACAACACTTCCTTTAATGGCCTTCTGAGTAGTATACTGTATGTCATATTCCGTCAAGATCATTTGCCATCTTGCAATTCTTCTGGAGAGAGCAGGTTTCTCAAATATGTACTTGATTGGATCCATCTTCGAAATCAACAAGGTAGTATGGGTCAACATATACTGTCTTAGTCGGCGAGCAGCCCATGCCAAAGCGCAGCAAGTTTTCTCGAGCAGTGAGTATCTTGTTTCACAGTCGGTAAACTTTTTGCTAAGGTAGTATATTGCCTGCTCTTTTCGACCAGACTCGTCATGTTGCCCCAACACACACCCCATTGAATTGTCTAACACTGTTAAGTACATAATCAAGGGTCTTCCATCAACTGGTGGCATCAAAATTGGTGGTTCTAGCAGGTATCTCTTGATTTCATCAAAGGCAGTCTGGCACTCATCATTCCATTCCATCACCTGATCTTTCTTCAACAACTTGAAGATTGGCTCACAGATGGTAGTTAATTGGGAAATAAATCTTGCAATGTAGTTCAATCGTCCCAAGAAACCTCTAACCTCCTTCTCAGTACGGGGAGCTGGCATCTCTCGTATAGCTTTCACTTTTGCAGGATCTACTTCAATACCTTTTCCACTGACAATGATACCCAGGAGCTTTCCAGATCTAACTCCAAAAGTACACTTGTTTGGGTTCAACCTCAACTTGTATTTTTTCAACCTCTCAAACAATTTGTGCAGATGATCAAGATGTTGCTCTTCGTTCTGAGACCTGGCTATCATATCATCTACATATACCTCTATCTCATGATGAATCATATCATGAAACAAAGCCACCATAGCACGCTGATATGTTGCCCCTGCATTCTTCAAACCAAATGGCATTACCTTATAACAAAAAGTGCCCCACTGTGTAACAAATGTTGTCTTCTCCATGTCCTCAGGAGCCATCTTGATTTGATTATAACCAGAGAAACCATCCATAAAAGAGAATACCTTATGCTGAGCGGTGTTGTCTACCAGAATATCAATATGAGGGAGTGGGAAGTCATCTTTAGGGCTAGCCTTGTTCAAATCTCTGTAGTCTACACACATACGTACCTTACCATCCTTCTTAGGAACTGGTACCACATTTGCAACCCACTGAGGATAAGAAGTCACTGCTAAGAACCCTGCATTGAACTGTTTCATTACCTCTGCCTTGATCTTTTCTGACATTTCAGGACGCATACGACGAACCTTCTGCTTCTTTGGACGACAATCTTCTTTCACTGGTAAACGGTGAACCACAATGTCTGTATCCAACCCTGGCATATCTTCATAAGACCAAGCAAAGATCTCCACATAGTCACGTAACATCTGAATCAACCTGCTCTTGACACCGTCCTCTAAATCAGCCCCTATCTTGACCTCTTTTCTGTTTTCTTCAGTTCCCAAATTCACAACTTCGACTGGTTCTTCATGGGGCTGTATAGCTTTCTCTTCTTGTTGTAACAACCTAGCAAGCTCTACAGGTATTTCACAATCGTCCTCATTTCCGTCTTCAGTTTGGTAGATCGGATTCTCGAAATTATAATTGGCAATAGTAGAACTGTTATCAACAGGATCCAGAGTGGATGAGGATCTGCATTTAGTGATGTGGGTGTGTGTAAGAACACATAGCTGATAAAACAAAAATAAAAGAAAAGAAAGACAAGGAACACAATATTTACGAAAACGAAACGTCCACTGATTTTATTGAATGAAGTATGCAAATGAAATGACAACCCGTAACAAGCACACCATTGTGCCCCGGGTAAGGCACATGGCTTGAAAGTTCAATTGTTCAGAAATTACAAACTTAAAACATAACACAGTAATAGTATTTACTCCTGACTATAGGAGATAGGGATAACATCTTCAGCTTTCCAATTATTGAGTCCAGCACCCACAGTAGGAAAAATCCATGCATCCAAGTTGTAGTCTTCATCTTGATCTCCCACAGCATTAATCTGATCCTTCACAACCCCTTGATTAGTGACACGGGCAGCACGAGCACGACGAACAGCCTTCTGGGACTCTGCAGTGAAACCCAAACCAAACTTGTCAGACTTGTATGGAATATCAGGAAGCTGACCCCAAATAGTACAACCACCTTCATCCACCACAGCTCTAGCATCATTGAGGGAAGCCATTGCCATTGTTGGAGGTTTTCTGGTGACCACAGGAACTTTCTTCACAACAGGAGGAGCTACATAATCATTAACAACCCAAGGAACCACTTCAAATGTCTGACACGGAGTCTCAATGTATTCACCTTCCATTTCCAGATACTTGAAGGTATTCACATGGCTGACAAAGTACTCTTCTTCTCCATAGACAGTAACAACCTTTCCATTCACCGGATATCTCAACTTTTGGTGCAATGTAGAGGTCACAGCACCTGCCCCATGGATTCAGGGACGACCAAGCAGACAAGAGTATGAAGGACGAATATCCATCACATAAAATGTAGCAGTAAACACCTGGGAACCAACTTGGATTGGAAGATCAATTTCCCCATGCACTATTCTTCTAGAACCATCAAAAGCCTTTACCACAATGTTACTGGGCTTCAACACAGCATCTTCAGGACTCAGCTTGTTCAGGACTTCCTTAGGCAACACATTCAAAGAGGAACCATTGTCTATCAGTACATGAGATAGGGTAGTGCCCCTGCATTCAATTGAAATATGCAAGGCCCTGTTATGATCCCTCTTGGCAGGGGTCAAGTCAGCATCAGAAAATCCTAACCCATTGTCATAGGTCAGGTGGGCAACACAGTTCTCAAATTGGTCAACAGAAATTGCACTGGGTACATGAGCCATCTTCAGAAACTTGATCAATGACTTGGCATGAGCCTCAGAACATAACAACAAGGACAACATAGAAATCTTTGAGGGAGTATGCCCCAACTGATCAACAATGTCATAATCACTCTTGCGAATGATTTTCAATACTTCTTCCATCTGCTTAGAGAGGTCATCAGCAGCTGGCACATCAGTAGATACAGGTTCAATAACAGGACCCTTGCCCCGAGCATCAGTGGTGGAGGTAGCATCAGGAGTAACTGCATTCTTGGAAGTATCTGGAGGAGAGAAGACTCTTCCACTACGAGTGATCTTGCTAGATCCAGCAATATTATCAATGTCAACAGGCACATCAGCTATAGGCTCTTGTTTAACACCATGGATGTAAACATCAGACCCATAGTGCCAAGGCACAGCTTTATCAGACGTATATGGGATAGGACCAGGAGTAGTAATGACCACAGGAGCTACTCTGGCTTCAGCAACAACTTTCACGGGACCTTCAGCAGTAATTTTGATGGGACCCTGATGAGTGATTTTAATGGGACCCTTTGAAGTGATTCTTATTGGTACTTTGTCAACCATGTCAACCTCTTCAGTCTTCCTACCTTGAGTCAGATGATCCACCATACTTTCTACAGACGCTGGAGTCCTCTCAAACACTATAGTGTACTTATCCATGAGACGTTGAATTCCATCTCTCAATATGAAGCAACTATCCGGCTTATAGGTGCAATACAAACAATCTTCACGACAACCTGGAAAGATCCCAGCTTATACTAACCTCTTTTTGATAACAGACAGTGGTGTGGTCAACTCCATAACTGAATAGACATGTAGATCTTCCTCAATGGCGTTGACAGTCTTCTCGTGGTTTGGCATTGGAGCAGTAATCACATTGGGAGTACCCGGAGGATCAAACTCAATTTCTCCAGCATCAATCATATCCTGAATTTTATTCTTCAAGACCCAGCAATTATTAGTATCATGTCCCTGACAGTTTGAATGGTATGCACACCGTGCATTGGGATTGTACCTAGGAGAGGTAACATTGGGATTCTGAGGAGCCTCTTTCAAAGTAATAAGTTCAGCCTTCAACAAATGTTGCAATGCCTGAGCCATTGACATGTTGATCTTCGTGAACTGTCTTCTAGCCCTCTGTTGGTTGCCCTGTGGCTGCTTTGTTGGTGCAGGAGTTGGATTTGAAATATGAACTGCACTGACAGACTGATGCCTTCTGTTACGATCAGGCTGACCATAAACAGCATTAGACTCTTTCTTTCCAGTGGGAGGCTTCTTTGCAGCACCTGAAGAGGAAGCACCCACTTGGATCTTACCATTCTTTATACCATTTTCTACTTGCTCTCCTGTCATAATCAACTCAGTGAAACCAGATGATGAGCTTCCAATGAGATGACTGTAGAACGGACCACTCAGCGTACACATGAACATATCATTCAATTCCCTGTCAGTCAAAGGGGGTTGAACTCTTCCAGCTAAATCTCTCCACTTCTGAGCATACTCTTTGAAACTTTCTTTGGCACCCATAGACATGCTCTGAAGCTGCATGCGAGTGGGGGCTAAGTCAGCATTGTATTGGTACTGCTTATAGAAAGCTTCAGCAAGATCATTCTAGTCTCTGATGTTGACACTCTCCAACTGATAATACCACTCCAGCTGAGCTCCAGATAAACTCTCTTGAAAGAAATGGATCCACAACTTCTTATCAGCAGTGTGGGGTTGAATTCTTCTAACATAAGACCTCAGATGCAGTTTGGGACAAGAGACCCCATCATAAACAACAAATGTAGGAACCTTGAACCCAATGGGTATGACTACCCCAGATATCAAACTCAAATCCTCAAAATCCAGCCCAAATGATTTCTGCAACTCCATAGCATCCATCCTATCCACCAGCATCTTGAATTTGTCTTCATTAGGCTCATGATAGTAATTAGCCTCAGAATCAGAGTCCCCCATTGAATGGTGGAGACTGCCTACCTCTTGCTCAGATTCTTCAGATTCATAGTCTTCAGCTGGTTCTTTGGTCTTGGCAAGACCTTTGAACCTTCTTCCCATGTTAATCAACCCAGCAGACCTTCTAGTCTTCTTAGTCTTCTTGGCCAGCAGTGCCTTCAATTCATCCTGCCCCTTGGACAGGTTCAAGATCAGCTCTTGGAACTGTGCGTTTTGTGCCTGGAGATCCTTAACTGATTGTTCAAGAGCCATTGCTGAAATAAACAGCGAGAAGATGAGAAACCTGTGCACAATTATAAACCTGTGATGCAATGAAATGATATTGTAATGCATATGCAATGTTTTCAAGGACCGCAGAATTTAACTTTGCTTAGACAAACATGAAAGTAAACTTTTATTAGTAATAACTTTGTTTTGCCTTTTAGGCTTACAAAAATGAAAATGAAATAAGTACAAAAGATGGGGTTTTAAGTCTCCCATGGACGTTTCCTCTTTGTATTGAGGTATGAGTTAAGGTTCTGTTCCTCATGAAGTTGCTTTGTTAGTTCCAGGATCCTTGCTTGGCTTGCTTTGTAATGAGCCTCGAAAGTATCCCTTTGCTCCTTCAGTTGGATCCATGATCTCTGCAAGTCTTCCATATCAGTAGGCATGTCTGGGTGAAGGATGGTATAAGCAGTGTCTCCTTCAGCAACAGGTTCCATGGTAACTGGTAGGACGGCAGGATATGGCATCATGAGTGTCTGAGCACGAGATCGTACCCATCTGAGATAAGCCTCCATAGGAATAGTGTACTTAGGCTCCAGTGTCTTGCTGTCAATCCTGTTTACCTTTCCCCAAGCTCGTATGAATCTCTGACGGTAACCCTGAAGATCGTTGTCGTAATCAAACACAATGCCCTGAATCAACATGTCATGTGGGCCATCGCTCCGAGCGTAACCAAACTGTCGTAAAGCTAGAGAGGGGTTGTAGGTGATGCCTCCTCTTATGCCTAGAAGTGGCACATTAGGGAACTCCCCACAACGGTCAATGATGGTGACATTCTCCATAGATCTGGAGCACCAATGGATGTCTGAGTGAGAAAGTGACATGATCCTCTTGGACCACCTGAACCCTTGCTCGTTCTTCATTACTGAGCGAGGAAGGTGAGAAATAAACCACCTGGATAGTAAAGGTATGCAGCACATCAAAGTTCCCCTTGCCCTTGTAGTACGGGTGTGAAGAGAATGCAGGATATCTCCAAGTAGGGTAGGCACTGGATTGTGGCTCAGGAATATGTTGATGGCATGAACGTCTATGAACTGATCTGGATTGGGGAACAATACTAAACCGTATATCAGTAAGGCTAAGATCTCCTCAAAAGCATCATAGCTCATGGCCTTCAAGAACATTTGAGCCTTATCCATTAGCACCTTGGCAAGAATACCCTTGACTCCGCTTCTCGTCTCTAGAACAATGTCAGACTTCTTCAGATGTAGAGCTGCAGCAATGACCTCTGGTTTAAGCTCCTTCTCCAAGCCTGTGAAGGGTCTTTGATCAAGAACAGGTATACCTAGAAGTTTAGAGAACTCCTCCATGGTTGGAACTAGTTGATAGTCGGGGAATGTAAAGCAATGGTGCTTAGGGTCAAAGAACTGAAACAGAACACTCATCATGTCTTCATTGAACCCGGAAGTGACTAGATCCAATAGGTGACCATGTCTCTTGATGAACTGGGAATGATCAGACACTTGAGCAACCAACTCTTTAAGCTTAGCAGGTATGCCCACAAAGTTGATCCTGATGGTGTTTCTACGAGCAGAAGCCATGACCTGCAACAAAGAACAAAGATAAATCCCTTGGTCCTTGAAATGGTTAGGGAAAATGCTATGCTTATGATGCATGATGATGTCATGATGTTATGCTCAATCACAAACATGTGGCACACACAAGCAAGTCACACAATAGCCCTAGGTTTAAAGGTTTGTATGAGGTTTAAGGTAAGTACCCTCCCCTGAAGTTAGTTGGTTCATCCTGTCCTACAAAAGTAACCAGGTTCTAAGGGATCTCAATATCATTGATCCTTCACAAGGGTGGTTGTTCAGAAGGCAACTTACTTGCCAACCAAAACCCTCCAAGTTTAGAATCTCAATGAGTGTAGTATCGAGTGTCAACCAACTTCAGTCTGCACCAAAGCCGGTTACCTCACTACCTTCTAAAGGCCAAGATGAGTTAACTAGGGTTCTAAAAGTTAGTTAGTGCATTGACAACATATGGCAGCCTCATATTATCCTCAACTTGACTTAAGGAACATAAGCACCAACCAAGAAGTCGCACTAACTATGGCCACCAGATCAACCGTATCGATATACGTCGTACAGTTTCCTTGGTCTATTGCCATTTACCTAAGGTACACTAGATCCGGGTTAGGACCTTTCACACATAAGAGCACCCCAATATAATAATAAAGCAAACAAATCAAACAATATTAAAGTGATCTTAATTCCTAAGGGTACCCCTCTTAAATTTAAATCCCCAGCAGAGTCGCCAGTTCTGTAACACGGTGGGAGAACTGACTTTAGTTAAATGTTGCGGATAGCAAGAGTCGCCACCGACTTTTATTTTATCCAAACGGAAAGGGTATAAAAGAACAGGAAAGACCTTAAGAGAATATTTTGGGTCCGGGGGGTAGGTTATGTAAAGGGAAGGTGTTAGCACCCTTTACATCCATGGTTATCCATGGGCTCTTAGTTACTTAGCTCACTTTTGAATTGTTTTTGAAAGTGTAGTGTGTGAATAGAAAAATTTTCATAATAGTTGATAATGATCCATGTACGGATGCGTAAAAACTTGTTTTTGAAAATTGGTTTGAAAAGTTTGAAGTGAGCAAGTACATAAGAGGAACCTACCCTAAAGTTTAAGTCTTTCTTGTTCTTTATCCTTTCATTGGTAAGACTATCCCTACTATTAAGGAGTAGGTAGTCATTACCTTGGATGTAAGGGACATGAGAGGGACATTCTGTTTTATAAAGGCAACTGCGGGGTGTAATAAGCATACAGGAGGGACTATCATCATTATTCGAAGGGTCTTGATTCGTAAAGGCAACCATGAGGGACTTGATGATTTTTTCTTTTTAAAGGGACTTGCTTTATACACCCCACTTGACCTTATGATTTAGGCAACTTGAGGGATAGCCTTAGAAAGTGAGATGGCGATTAAAAATCGACTTACGTGTGTGAGTGTTCAATATTATTTATCTTGTAATTAAAAGTGATCTAGAATTAATTTTAAGAGAATACATATTTACACTCCCTAAATTACTAACCATAGCAATAATTAAATAATTAAATATTTACAAAATTACACCAAGAAGCAATTACATGATTATAATAATAAATAAATAGCAAAAATAAATAATAAAGCAAAATATAAATAAATAAGCAATAAATAATAAGTAAACAATAAATAAATAAATAGGGGTTAGTGATAAATATAATTAAAAAAAATAAGGTTAGTGAGAATAAAATAATAATAATAATAATTAGGAAAATAAACAAGGTTAGAGAAATAGTAATAAAAATATAAGATAATAGTAAACAAAAAATAATAAATAATAGTATAATTAGTAACAATAATTAAAGTAAATAGAAATAAATAGAAAAAATATTATAATGACATGATTAGAATAATAAGCACAAAGTTTAATTTTAATATATAATAAGAATAAAAAAATTTGAACATAATATAATTATAAGTTTTAATTATTACAAAATTTTAATTATTTCTAAATATATCAACAATTATTAAAAAATATTTACACATTATATGAGGAAAATAAATTTTAAGTATCACATTTACAAAATTAATCATATTGATAACATTTTAATTAATTATCATGTTTACAAAGTATTTTAAACATATACAAAATATAATTGTTATAAGTTAAATTATTTCTAAACATATACTAAAAGAAAAATAATTTGGATTATTTACAAAAATTATGCTAAATACATATATATTACAATTATGTAAAAAATTAGAAAATAAAATTAAGTTTTTTACAAGATTAGGGTTTTTTAATAAGTACTTAAAAAAAAATTAGGTTTTTATTTTAGAAAATATTTTTAGGGTTTGTTTAGAAAAATAATCTTAGGATTTAATTTATAGTACAAAATTACATACATATATTTATAATTTAATTACAAGATACAAAAACATAATTTATAAAAATTAATATATTTTAGAAATTAAAAAAAGAACAAACATGCTTTATTATTATTTAGAAACATATATTCATACAATTATATTTAATTTATTATTATAATACCTAAAACAAATAAAAGAAGAAAAAAAAATATGAAAACTTACCTGACTGGGGTTTGAACCCAGGTCAGCTTGCTTTCCAACAAGAAGAACAACCACCAGGCCACTCTGTACGCAGGCAATGAATGAGAAGGAGAAATTGGTTTTGTACTTTACTTTGTAAAATCCAGAAAATAATAAAACAAAAGGGCCTGGGGTGGTGTTGAACCCAGGACCCTTGTTCCTTCATGCGCATGCCTTACCGCCTGGCTGGGAGAGCCTTTCTGATAGTGGATTGGCAAGTAACTATAATATATTAAGTTTGCTTTTAACCTGAAAAAATAACAAAAAAACAATGCACCAGCCAAGTATCGAACCAGGGACCTCACATCATACACGCTTCAGTCTTACCACTAGGACAAACATACGTTTGTGAAATAAATCCAGGATTAATTCATATTATTTTTTAAACAAAATTTGAATTTAAAAACAGGCGCGAATGATCTTCATCTTCTTCCCTATACCTGCACTTTTTCCTGCGAAAATTGCTGGAAATTTACCTGCGAGTTCTTCATGGTTCTTGACCTGCGAAATCCGAACACTCATGAAACAGCATCAATTTATGAAATTGGTTAGTGATTTACAATCCTCACAGTTCACACAACAATTCTATAATTCCAGAATTCATTTATATGCATTCAAACGATAAACCCTAATTGTGAGGTTATGAACCCTAACATGGCCGTTTGCGGTTTAAGCATTCATTCTTCAATCTAATTGTCCAGAATCGCTCTAAGCATCAAAACAAACACATATTAGTCATCAAAATCAATTTATAATGCATATATTAATAGGTTCGAAAATTTGAGTTTCAAGAGAAAGATGAATTCGGGTAGTGCCATATGAGATGGTATTGATGCGTATGAGTGATGATATAGCTTCCACAATGTCCAAAGAACATCTCTATGTTCTTACTTTACCTCAAAACCTCTTGTATGAGTGAATCCGAATATGGCTTTTTGGATGAATTTTTGAGCAATGGAGCTTACCTTTGGGCTGCTGGAAATCGTGAATGAGGCTAGGGTTGTGTTTGATCCTTATATGTGAATGATTCTAGGTCAAAATATGGACTGGTTGTGTGGAGATTTGGATCCAAAAAGATTGAAAAAGATCAAAGTTTAAAGTTCAAATATTTGATCATGAAGGCTTACTATCTTTGGATAAATCACATGATTTCTTTCTCTTTCAACTTCAATCACCAATTAAGACTTTCTAGAAGCATTATCCAAATAAAATCTATTATTTTCATATTTTATTTTTATTTAAAATGATTTTTAATGATTTAAATCAAAATAAATAGAAATAAAAATAATAAAAATCAGATTTTAAATGGTTTGGGTCGTGCATAGTACTAGTGTATGGATTGGATCACAATTTGGGCAGCCCATTTGGAAAAAAGTGGTTTTAAACCTCCATTTTCAACATAAACCATCACAAAATTTCCCAACTTTGCAAGGGCATATCTCCCTCAATTTTAAAGGTATGAGGGTGTTCTTGGACTTTTTGGAAAGCTTGAAGAGTCCTCTAAACAACCCCATTGGTTTCAGGTCCATATCATTTACCAATCTCAAGTTATGCCCTTTTGAAGTTGTTGACTTTTTGTTGACTTTTGAAATGACCTATAATGTCTTAGCTCATATCTTCCAAATGAAGCATTTTTGGGCTTAACTTGAAACATCAAAGTTGTAGAGAATTCAATTTCCTTCAAAATGAGCTTTGGATGGAGACTTGGTGATGAAGTATGTGAAAGTTATGGCTGGTCAAAGTTCAGTTGACTTTTACTAAGGAAACCCTAATTTAGAAACTCCTGATTATTGATGATCTGGAATCTCCTTGATGAATCATGATCAACCCTTGATCAAATGATGAATTTTACTTCATATACTTGATGTTGGCAAAAAATCATGAAGTTTGACTTTGGTTTGACCACAGTTGACCTCAGTTTGACTTTTTAACTGTATTGACTGATTTTGACTTATCTGATCATCTGACTGAGCAAACTTTTGAGAAAAGTCTTGAAACTTGACATGGGGGTTCTTATACACATATAAGATGGTATGAAGCTCACTTGAAGTCTTGTAGGTCCATTTAGCTTGATTAAAGTCAAAACCCTAGTTTTGGATGCACTGCTTAGGAGGTGCATTGTCTGAGGGAATTGTCAACTCCTTTGACCAATTGTGAACCTTGTGAACCTTGTGAACCATCATAAAATGTCTTGTGATACTCATGGGAGGTATTGTAAACCTTTTGAACCTTGTGAACCTCACAAAGTGACTTTGTAGACCTTATGAACCTCAGGAAAGCTTTGTAATCATTGTGAATCTTGTGAATCTTGTGAACCTTCAAGAAGTAACTTATGGACTTCATGCACCTCATGAAAGGTCTTGTAAATGTTGAGAAGCTTGTGAACCTTGTGAACCTTCAAGAAGTGACTTGTAGACTTCATGAACCTCATGAAAGGTTATATAAGCATTGAGAAACTTGTGAACCTTGTGAACCTTCAAGAAGTGACTTGTAGACTTCATGAACCTCATGAAAGGTTATATAAGCATTGAGAAACTTGTGAACCTTGTGAACCTTCTTAGCACACAAAGTCTTGTATTGTGAGGGCAAATTTTGGGGTGCAACACTGTTGATGGAATCTTTTTATCATTGCACTTCTGTTTGAATCCATGCTTTGGGTGTTTTGACTATATCAACAAATTTCTTATCATAAAAAGGTCTCTCTATTATCATTCTATATGCTCTCGCTTTGTGATCACCGACACATCTGACACGTTTGTGAAACACGTTGGTCTTTGAATTGTTTGGCACGTCTGCTACACACACACACACCTTATATTATCAACATTGCTTGTTATTTGCAGTAAAAAGAGCTTCTGTCTTCATCAAACCCACAAAAAAACTGGAATCAGGGGATAGAATGCCCTAAAAGTGAATCAACATGTCATAAGCATTCATTTCCTGCATATCATATTCTTGTGTTTTTGCAGGTTACCCAGAGTTTCTAACTTATTCAACTGCAGGCAATATAGCTGGTCAACGCGTTCACCGATATCCGACTAAAAGAAACCGAGTAAGGATGGCTGAACGAATGCAGACTGATCTCAATGAGCTCCGACGGAGGATGGATCAGTTCATGGAAATGATGACTGGCATGGCCCAGAACCAGGAGCGTCTCAGGATGATGGTTGAGCAACCCCATGGGAATGTTAATACGGGAATACCGGCTGAGAATGTGGATTCTAACGCTGCCCGTAACGGAGAGCCTAATCCAAATAGGACCGCAACACGTAATGCAGGTTTAGAAGACAATCAAGAGGACCAGTTCACTCTACTGGATGCTGATATGGGTAACATGAATGAGATCAACAATCGCAGGTATGAAGAGCTGGCAGAGAAGATCAAGGCCATGGAATGTCATAATTCCTTGGGCATCGATGTAACCAGTCTCGGGTTAGTACCAGGAGTTAGAATCCCTCCCAAGTTCAAGGCACCATCGTTTGACAAATACAACGGCAGCACGTGCCCTAGGACTCACATTCACGCGTACTTTGGAAGAATATCGACTCACACTGATGACGAGAAGCTTTGGATGCATTTCTTCCAAGACAGTTTATCTGGAGCTTCGTTGAGCTGGTATATGAAGCTAAGTCGGGTCTCTATTCGAAGTTGGAAAGATCTAGCTGAAGCATTCCTCAAGCAGTGTCAATACAACATTGATATGGCTCCGAATCGCACTCAGTTACAAAACTTGTCTCAAGGACCTAAGGAGAGTTTTAAGCAGTATGCCCAGAGGTGGCGTGAGCTGGCCGCACAGGTTCAACCTCCATTGCTGGATCGGGAAATGGCCGACATGTTTATGGGCACCTTGCAAGGCGTTTACTTGGATCGTCTGGCCGCCTGCCCGTCCATTGGTTTTTCTGATATCATCATTGCGGGAGAAAGAATAGAGAATTTTCTGAAATTGGGGAAGATTCAGGATGCAAGCAGTGCTAGTTCTTCTGGTGTGAGAAAGCCTTTTGGCAACGGCCAAAGAATAAGAGAAGGCGTGACAAATGCTGTATATAGAGGCCGAGACAGAAGTTATTCTCAAGGTTACTACCAAGCAGCTGCAGTGACTATTACTCCACAGGTTTAACAACAACGACCACAGGGTCAGCAACAACAGGTACAGAGACCGTTTCAGGAAAGAACAAGAGCGAGAAAACGCAGACTCGACCCCGTCCCATGCCCATATGCTATATTGCTCCCAGAGCTGCTAAAGTTGAACCTGGTCGAGCTTCGTACCATGATACCTCCTCCTCCTGACAATCTACCTCCGAATTTTGATGCTAACGCCAGGTGCGAATTCCATTCGGGTGCCCAGGGGCACAGTATTGAGAAATGTTGGGCTTTTCAGAACAAAGTATAGGACCTAGTTGACTCCAAGGCGATCAATTTCGCTCCTCTCCCAAATGTACTCCAGAATCCAATGCCTAGTCACAATGGAACCGGTGTCACGGTTGTTCTACCAGATGGTTCGCGTTAAGCTGAAGTCTTCAAGTTAATCACCTAGGACACCAGGGTATTCATGAAGCAAATAAAGCCAGCAGTATTCAAATACTCTCAGTGATGGCATTAATGTGTTTGCCTTTCTTCATTGTTCATTTCATCCCTATTGAGGGGAACTACATCGCTCTGATTCTTCATTGGTCATCAGTTAATGGAGATACGTAGGCAGAAGATCATCAGGTCTTTCCGAGCAACATTATGGGGCAGCTTTACTCCCCAGCTTCACTCTTTCCTTCAGATGTCACGCGTCAGAATAGCTAGAAGAAGAAGTATGACTGCTAATGGTTAGGTATACGGCTACAATTTGAAGATTACAAATCTGTGAAAGAGCTATTGATCGCTGAAGGTATCCAAGACTGACAGGTCCAGACGGAGCCAAGCCTCTTCAACTACGGCAATATTCTGTTTCTTTACTGCATTTCCATTTGTAGTCTCTTTTATATGCTAAAACATCCGTCTACATGTATGAAATTTGTTTGCTTTTGAATGTTAGCAATAATAAAACTCACATGTTTTTCTTGAAGTAATTCATTCACATTCACTTATAATTTTGCATGTGTACATCGCAATACCAATTGTCATACTTAAATTCTATGAAAGGAGAATGACGAAACAAAAACGCAAAATCTCTAATTGTGTGCTCTCGAGTAAGGCCCTGTTGACGATGTACAAGCTTTGTTTCAAATCCCTAAACACTGTAGATATAAGGAAGATAGACCCTTGCTAACCCTTTTGAGCTTTGAAGTAGGAGCTTCTTTTCACATGAAAAACCCTCACATGTAACCCAGGGGCAAGGTAGATGTCAGCTAGTCGGACCAAGCGTTCAGGCTATCATAAAGGAGTGTATTTGAAGATCCATTGCGTTCTACTATGCTAATCCAGAGGTCCAAAGACCCGAAACCACAATGGTTATCCAAGTCAAAAGGTCCAAAGATTGAAAACCACAATGGTTATCCTTCGTTGACCAAAGAATGAGGCAGTCACGGCCCTCACAAAGCAATCAAGACAAACAGTGTCACACGACTCGTTCAAAAAAAAAAGAAGAAAGAAATAAAAGCCCGCTAAGTCGAAACTTGGAAACAAGCGACTTAGGAAAAAGTTAGGGCATCCCGCTGGACTTCACAATCAAAGATTCACAAGAATCAGTCTAGGCAAAAGTTAGGGATAAAGCAAAATAACGCAAAAGCGAAAGACGGAAAGGATTACACAAGAAAGATCCTCAAATGAGAACAAAGTCGTGTGGCACAGACACGAAAGATAGGGGAGTGACTGACTCTCAACAATAACCTGATTGGTGCTTGAACTGATAGCAACAATGGTTCCTCAATCAACACGAAACCCTTATGAAAGGTGAATGCTTGTGAAAACTAGCTGAACATAGGAATGGAGAACATCACGAAGAGTGAGTAGACACAAATAAACTTTGGGCCTATATCCTTTGTTTCCATAACCGTGAACCAGGCCACGATACAACCCTCAAAAGTCCTAACTAAAACAGGGCTAATTTGAGAGTGTACTACTACGAGGCCGCGTTCCTGACTCCTATGAGTTGTGCTAAAAGACATTTGTTGGTATTGCATGTACATAATTTCATTCAAAATAAGGTCGTATCTTAACCAGTGATTCGCTCACGAAGGTTTGCAATCCCTTTTTAAAAATTCAAGTTTGACATGTGTGTTGCATTAGAATTTTCATTCTAAGTATAAACATTTTTTTTTGCTTGCATACATTTGTTTGGCATCATAAATGGTTCACATACGGAAATTCAATCCAGAAGCTTAAGCTTGCCAAGTTGAGAAGTCTAAAAGTTCGGAAAGACAGTCACGTCGAGGTTCACTTTTATGCAAAAGCTCCATTGAGTGAGGACTTTCCCGAGCAGCCATGGTAAGAGCTAGCCCATCCGGGGCAGTTACGTCGAGCAATCTCTTCAAAATTAAAGTGCTGAGCCAATCCGGGGCAGTTACGTCGAGCATTCTCTTCAAATTTCAGTCAAACTGGGGCAATCACCTCGAGATTCAAATCTCTCCAAGAGCGAAGATTAGTCAGTCAAGTGCAAAACTATTCAAGTATTCGTACTGGGGCAGGCCACCCCAATAGTACGAGAGTTCATTCTTTCCCGAAGACGGACGATCGAAAGCATTTACCCAGAGTTTAGAATAACGTGGTCACTTGTCAAGCCAATTATCTCATTCAATGTTTCTTACAGCTCCTAGCTCATCTACATTGGCAATGGTTACCTCCTCAACAAGGTTGTTACGCTAATTCATACAGTCATTATGATACCTAAGAGTTTAAAGATCCTAAGTCTTTTGTAAAATCCTCTTGAGGTAAAATCTATACAGAAGCAAATGATCCCCAGCACGAGACAACTTGACGTGTCTCAGTTTTGGTTATCCCCAACAGACGAATGGAAGTTATCCCCAGTAAGGTCACCGAGCTTTTTCCTTCAGATGGTTTCCATGATCTCGGTTCCTCAACGGATTTAAGGCAATTCCTATTCCCCTAAGAGATTTCAGATAAATCAGTCTCCTCCCCAGCAGATCCATAAGAGTGGGTAATCCCCAATAGTCAAGATATCCCTCGCACGGTCCTCAAGTCTAAAGTCCAATTTATTTTTGGCAAAGGTGGTAATTTGGGATAAATGAATTATTCACGCTCTTCTCCAACAAAGATGTTATCCCCACAAGGCTTCTTGATATCGAATCCACGATCATTGTGTTTCCCCACAGAGTTAGCAGAGACTTATTACTTTCGCGTCGGGAATTCTTTCACATTCACACCAGTTCATTAACAATACTCAAGACCTACCATCCCCAGTGTCATGGGGCAATATGCCATGCAATTCAACATATGCAAAGTCCAACCACAGACTGGCCAAAGTCCATGTTCGGGTGGCAAGTTTCAAAAGTCCCCCACAGTGGGCAAAAGTCTCCCACAATGAGCAAAAGTCCAGCCACAGACTGGCCAAAGTCCATCTTCGGGTGGCAAATTTCAAAAGTCTCCCACAGTGAGCAAAAGTCCAGCCACAGACTGGCCAAAGTCCATCTTCGGGTGGCAAGTTTTAGAAGTCCCCCACAGTGGGAAAAAGTCTCCCACAGTGGGCAAAAGTCTCCCACAGCGAGCAAAAGTCCAGCCACAGACTGGCCAAAGTCCATCTTCGGGTGGCAAGTTTCAAAAGTCTCCCGTAGTGAGCAGAAGTCTCCCGTAGTGAGCAGAAGTCTCCCGTAGCGAGCAGCAGCCCCCGTAGTGTGGCAAGAAATTGAAGTCCACCCGCAGTGTGGCAAATTTCCAAAGTCCACCCGCAGTGTGGCAAATTTCTAAAGTCCACCCGCAGTGTGGCAAATTCTTAAAATCCACCCGCAGTGTGGTAAAATATCTGAAGCCCGACCGCAGATTGGCAAAAGTCCATCCCCAGGATGGCGAAGTATCTTAAAATTCGATCGCAAATTGTTGAAAGTCCACCCGTAGCGTGGCAAGTCGTTATTCGCCTAACTTCATCTAATAATACACCATTAAGGCATTGTTGCGGCCTATCAAAGTCCACCCGCAGCATGGCAAGTCAGTAGCAGTCTGACATCACCCAAAAGGCATCCCATGTTTGATATGCCTCCCATCATAATTATCTCAAAGCAGAGTTCATTCAGTTGAGTCTATTTCCCTGTTCTTCTGCCACAGAGTGCAAATTTTCTGGTTGTTTCTAATATTCAATCCATGCATACTTCAAACGTCTGAGAGCAACTGCCATCATCCATTCAAGTCTACAGTGATTGAATAGGGGCAGCTGTAACACCCCAAAATTTGCCCTCTTAGTTTATAACCATCTAGGTGGTTTCTTGTTTCATATTCATCTACGTTTCTCACTAGGTCATAATTTCGCATTCCTCATTTGCATGGAGCTTCTGAGGCAGGGGATCAAAGGGGCTCCCTGTGATTTGAATTCTCATACTAAGAGATGATTTGTCTGGCTATTATTCGCAAGATTTGAACAAAGGTTGAACTCACATCATCATGGAACATCTCAATTGTTGGGGACTAATCAGGTTTATGACTGAGTTCTGCTATGAACTGTGGTGTTGTCGATTCTCAATGTCTCCTGGCATAGTTGTATTCCAAATCATGAGTTAAGATTTATTTCTCTAGTCATGTGGCAATTCTTTACAAAGTCTGTTCATCAGGGGGGCCTTATGCTTCTAAAATATCCTATGTGAAGCTTCTACGTTCGGTTAAGAGAGAGCCACTTAAATTATTTGAGACATTCTTAGATAAGGCTGAAGATCAACCCCATATTAGAAAGCAATTTGTGCCACCAATGATGGATCCTGTTCTGAGAGATTATGCTAGGAATATTCCTGATGCAAGGGAATCATAGGTTTTGTCCCTTTTTGCCACAATAGTAAACAAATATAAGGCTACCATGATTGGAGATGTACCTCGTATATTTGAAGCTTTCTTTCAGTGCACACTAGAGATGATTACAAAAAACTTTCGAGGATTACCCGGAGCACCGGCTTAAGTTCTTTTCACTACTCCGTGTCATAGCTACTCACTATTTTCCTGCACTAATCTGCTTGGCAAGTCAGGAATTGAAGCTTGTTATGGATTCAGTCATGTGGGAATTTCGGCATACAGAAAGGAATATTGTTGAAACTGGTCTGAACTTGTTGCTGGAGATGCTGAAGAAGTTTCAGGGCTCAGAGTTCTGTAATCAGTTCTGCCGGACATATTTCCGGACAACTGAGAATGAGATATCTGCTGTCTTAACTGATACTTTTCATAAGCCTGGGTTCAAATTACATGTCTTGGTGCTTCAGTATTTGTTTTGTCTGGTGGAAACTGGTCTGCTAACTGAGCCCCTCTGGGATGTTACTACAACTTCATATTCATACTCAAATAATGCATTTTTTGTACGCAAGTACACAATAAAGCTTCTAAGTGCTTCTTTCCCTAAAATGACAACAGCTGAGGTTACCCAATTTGTTAATGGGCTCTTCAAGTCCACAACTGATCTCTCTACATGTAAAACTCATATACGAGATTTTCTTATACAATCAAAAACGAAATGGTGGACTCATAGGTCAATTGAGTTGCAAGACGAAATAGTGGACTCATGGGTAGATTAAATAGCGTAGAAGTTAATATTAATACTATAGGCATTTTATTGTATTTCACATGCTCTGTGATTCAATCAATATGACAAAAATACATTCAGAAATTTCAGAAGAGGGAGAATTTTTATCAGAACAAATCAGTTCCAAAAATATACAGAATTCAGAAAGGGAAATCCCATAACAGGTTTTTTTTACAATAACAAAAACAAAAGATCTGGCTGCTGGTTCTTGACTCTGAGAATTCTCGTCGTTTTCTTCATCAAAGAAATTCATCAAGCTCCAAATATATTCATCCGACCTTCATCAACCATCGAAAACGTTCGTCAACACTCTTCATCAATAATCTGCAGAAAACGGAGAGCACATGTATATATCAGATAACAGTTACAAAAACAACAGGGAATGCAATAATCAGAAGAAGGAAGAATCAGTTATGATAAACTGATAAACACCAATAGATTCAGAAGAGGAAAAGAGGATATGAGAGAAGGAAAAATCAATTACACAGGAAGAACTGATATGGCAGAAAACGTATAAAGGGCTCTTCTCGAATCCCAGGCTAAGAGTTCTCTTATTTTTCTTCATCGGCTTTCAGCTACCACTCCTCACTCTTGATTAATCATCATTGATCTAAAAAAAACTTTTCACTCTTAATCGGTCTTCATCGCCCATCAGCCATAGCCATGCTACGTTCACTAATTCTGGAAAAAAAACGATAGACCTCATTATTCACAGAAAAGAAATCAGTTTAAAATAAAGCATGAGCAAAGTTAGTTATGAAGGAACGATAAAAACTCAGGACTCAGGATTCAAAAGGGAGTATAAGAGAATTTATCAAAAAAAAGAAGAACTTCAAAAATCAGAATCAATTTCTAACTGTTCTCTAACAAACTAACAGAAAATGTAACATAATTCATAACCGCTTTACCTGAAATTCCCCTTTGAGCCCTTCAATCCATGGTCTATAAACCAGATTTTTGCTACAATTGGAGCCCCTGAACTCTCGATTTTTCTCCCTAAAATTCATCATTTTTTCATCCTTCTTCATCAATCCCTCATTCATATTCTCTGAATCTCTCTCATTCTTCTGCATCTTCACCTCTTCACAACCATTCTTCAACCTCTTTCATCTTCAACTCTTCATAACTTTCTTCATCCTGAACACTATCCACCTTCAACCTTTGTTCTTGAACATCCTGCATCTTCACAAATCACACAAACTGCATCATCAACAAAGAGACAAGAAAAACGAATCAACAAGAACGAGCAAATAATCGAAACCGATTCATTAGAGCAACATACCGTGAACGCAGTCATCTTCACGGCATCACCTTCGAACTTCGTCGTCATCTTCACGGCATCACCTTCGAACGTCACTGTCATCTTCACGACATCAACAACAAGCTGCAAGCATTACAAGAGCACGACGAGGATCAACAAACAAACGTGAACAAGTTTGAATCGCATAAGAAGAAGAGCAACAAACCAAATGTGAGTACGTAACTTCAATTGTCATTATCGTCTTCATCGCAACAACCTCACCGATTCGGATCTTCGAACCATCGACGTTCATCACTTGGATTAAAGGTAGGTGAATGTTGATTTTTCTTTGATTTTATGCTTAAGGGAGATGGAGATGAGAGTGAGAGGGTGGCGGCAGTTAGGGTTTAGAAAGGGGATGAATGTGTGAGGGAGAGAGGACAAGTTCTAAGTGAGAGAGAGACCGCCGGAGGAGCTTTGTTGCGATGACGATGCTGGTTTTTTTCGTTTGTGAGGAAGAAAGGTGAAGAGGATTGGGGGGAGAAAAAGAAAGGGGCGGCGAGAAGAAGAGGGATTTAGGGTTTGAAGACTTTCATTATGTTTATCTGTTTTTATGTTAATTAGTGTATGAAGAATATGTTAGGTATTATAAATTAATAGCATTAAACAATTGTTAATCCACATTAAAGAAATATTAAAATCCATAAAAACTGATTAATCCCCTTAATTAAATTCACCGCCCAAATCCATTAAGATAGGATTGGATTTTTTCGGTCCATTCCGGCGGTGACAAGTGTCACCGTCCGGTTGGACCAGCCCTTCACGATCCCATGTGATGCATCCTATCTTAATAACCATGCACCCTGAGCTTCTAGGCTTCCATCGCATTACTATCATCACCAGCATGATCAAATGGCTTAGACTGAGTCAACTAAAGTTGACTGAGTACCCATGCAATGCACTTCAGCTCCTCTGCAAATTGGGCCCTGAGAACTGCTTTTCCCATCCCCATTTTGGGCCCAGTTGTCATTATAATTTAAAAGCATTGCTTTCTCACCCCCCCCCCCTCTTCTATTTCATTTCTTTTAATATTCTATTTTATACAGTTTACAAATTAATTCATAAAAAATGTTAAAATGAATAATAAAAATCCCCAAAAATTATAGTAGGATATTAAGTCAATTTAGAACTTTTCCCTATTTTTACTTTATGAATTTTTGCATTTTTCAATTTAAATTCTATTTTGCATTTTAATGGATTTATATTGAATTCCTTCATAAACACATAAATTTGTACATTTTATTTCTGCCACTTCTTATAACATTGTTTGCCCATTCTTTTTTCTATGATTAGAGGACAAATTAAAGTACCTAGAATATTTTTGGTGTATTTTTTAGGGCATTTTATCTACTGTTTTGGTAGTGGGATTTGTATAAATTTAGGATTGAATCTTAGATAGATTTAAATGATCATTTGACATAGTTAGACTTTGAATTTTTAAGAGATTTTTTAACACAATGATATAATCAGGTTAGAGTCCCTAGGAATTAATTTCATATTTTTTCCATGACTTTTGATATTTTTTTCATTTTAAGTCATTTCATCATATTATGCATATTCATATTCATCTCATTTACTAACTATTTTCTTTTTATGCAAGGTATCTTTCGAAGATTTGCTTATGGACTTGGATGTTTTTATGCCTCGATTATATTTTGTGTACTTTGTGATGTAATACTTGTATGCTTGTATAATTTCTATAACTAGGATATTAAAGATAAAACAAATCGATAGAAAACCAAAATCTCAAAATAAAATAAAGACTCGATCCAACGTCGAGTATATTTTCAAATAAATAAATAAAGTTGCATGTGACTTTAGGATTCCTCGATTACCGTCGTTCCACTCCATCACACCCATAATCAATCCTTGTATGTTGCACACCATAAGTCGTGCGTCTCAGCACCACGCAATCGACCCACCCGATCCATCGTTTCATCTCATTTATGTTTCATTCACGTTTTTACCCACCATGACTTAGGAGGACCATATTGTTCACTATTAACTCTTGTACTTGCACTTCTAGTTTAATATCTCTTAGGTAGATTTAATCTTTTAAACCTCACTAACCATAGGTTATCTTCAAACACAACTAACTTAGGATAAGTCTAGTTTCCCTTAGAAGTTTTCCTTTGGCAACTTGAGTCTCACTTCTCATCTTAAAAGAAAATCAAAAACACTTAATAAAGGAAAAGGTGTACAATGCGCCATGAGCCTTAAGCTATACGGGAAATGATTAGTGGAGATCTCCTTCACTCTTCTAGGATGCTTTACAAACGTTCCATTGGGGGCGATCTTGGAAAGTATTCGCTCATGTGTCATAGTCTTTAGTGTTGTACATACAATAAATACAAATTCAAAACACTTCTTCTAAAAGACAACGAACCAAGAAGTCACGTCTTCTCATCTCATCTCATACTCTTTGCGGAAGAACATGACTTGTCTCGACAGTTCAAACAGCGATATGGTAAACACCCTCGAGTCAGAGCCGGTAACACCTGAGCTAGAGCTTTGGAAATGTCATCCTAAAAATCACAAACGAGTTTCAGCCTTAGTTAGACGAACTACGGCGTCTCTGATCCTCATTTATCCCGATGAGGTACGTATGCAGTGGGGTAGGGCCCATTCGAGCACAATCATTCTTTTTCCCTACATTTTCCCCTTTTATTTCCATTTGTCAATTCAATTTCTTTTCTCATTTCATTTCCATTCCAGATAGCCTCTCTTTTATTCAAGCAGCATATTATTTCTCACCCTTTGAAAACAGACTTATAAGCGTGGATCCCGTCGGGTATGGCGGACGGATTGGGGTGCTAATACCTTCTCAATTTGTAACCGACTTCCGGACCCAGATCTTTGGTTCGCAAGGCCTCGTCCTTTTCCTTCTTCCTTAGGTTTGTGCAACATTACCTTTCCCTTTCCTTCGGGATAAAAATGTCTGGCTGGCGACTCTAACCTTTCCCGCGCCACTTTCGCGTTTGTACTAGGATGAAAATCCCGGGAGCGACAAGGGGGACTCTGCTTCAGTTCAGCCATGTCTATTTTGCTTTCATCGAAATCTAATGGTTCATCATATATTTATTCGACCCCCTCATGAAATCCAACGTAGGCTATTCTATTGTTTTTATTTTCCCTAGCCTTTTCGTCTCATAGACACTCTACTTGTCGAACTCTATCAGCCAATTGGCCCATATCTCTCAAGTACTGAGTGTCTAGTTTCTTCCTAATATAGTAATCGAGGCCACCACAGCCATTTTGAGATGCTCTCTTTCAGGAATTTGTGTAAAACATCTAGCCTTGAGGAGTCGAAACCTATTCAGATAATCATCAATTGGCTCATTAAACTTTCTCTTAACACTAGCCAACTCTTTCAAACTAATTTTAGTCTGGCCCATGTAAAGTTTCTCATGGAACAAACGTTCCAAATGAGTCCAATTATAAATCGAACCAGGTGGTAAGGTAGTAAACCATGTAAAATCATTTTTAGTGAGAGAAGCAGGGAAGTATTTAATCCTCAAACTCTCATCGTTTGCAATTTCCCCAACTTCGATCAGGTAATGTGCCACATGTTCGACGGTGGATTCAGTTGTATCACCTGAAAACTTGGAGAACTTTGGGACCTTTGTCTTGGGAGGTAATTCAGACTGAAGTATGTAATTTACTATGTGTGAGGTAAAGTTTGGCCTAGAAAAACCTGTATTCATTCCATTTTGGGCCATTATCCTTTCGATAATGGTTGCAAGATTATTCTCCACAGCCATATTATTATGTCGAACCCGCTGCAACATATTATCTGCATTTTGGTTCCTATTTACCATTATCACCCTTAGTTCTTCTTCAAAACCATGAATTTGATTTCTAGGTGGTTCAATCCTGGGTGGGTCGACTATCCCTTGATGTCCTGGGTTCGCCTGTTGGATATTCTCCCTGAATTCGACACCATGATTTTCTCTCATATATTGCCTAGTTAGGTGTCGAGGAGGGGCCAGTACCCCCATGAATTATGTTATTCGATCCATCTGGGATGCTAATTACTGATTAGTTTGAGTGGTACTTTGAATCAGGGGTTGAAAGACTTCCCTCATAGTTTGAGACAAAGTGTGTACCATTTGCATATTACTTTCATCCATTTGTTGCCTCAAATAATTTGCAGATTCATTTGTCAAGCCAGGACCCTGGGAAGAATACCCCAACCATATGGGTTGTCTATTTCGACCCATGTTCACTCCAGACCCTGATTCCTGCAAAGGCGAAGCCATCACATTTTCTGAAAATACTGCAGGCGCGTTACGTAGGGTTTGTATCACCATCGTTGGCATGCCATATGGTGGGTTCCTAGGCAAAGGTTGTGAAAACCCTGGGGGTAAGACCTAAACATTGATGTGTTTGGTGGTGGAGTTTGAGGCGTTGCTCCAATGTATTCCAATAATGGTTGAGTATAAGGTCTAAATATCGTTCCCCCTATTCCTACCATCGAAGGAACCAATTATGACGCCATGGCAGGCGTTGTTAATCCTCCGGTCGAAGGAATTTGGGAAGACACCGCATCATTCCTAAGAATATCTTGTGGAGTAACATTGGTGCTTAGAGCAGTCGAACTGCTTGGTTGAGGATTCGACCCAGTCGCATGGGGATTGGGATTACTTGTATTCCCTTGACTAGATGTCATGTTCCTCATATTTCTTTTCTTTGGTATGTGTCGTACCTCGAAAAATACGATCCCCGCGAACGCGGTCGCGGCTGGGCTGACATGCGAGCCGCCACCTAATTTTATTTATTCCCAAAGAGGGAAATGGTAAATATAGATAAAACCACCAAGAAGGGATGAAACAAGGTCTTCGCAAACCATTGCCTGGGTTCGGAAGTCGGTTATGCAGGGGGGAGGTATTAGCACCCCCTACATCCATCGTACTCGATGGGAACCATCTAAGTTATCACGCGCGAATGGATGTATATGCTTAAGAATTACTTGCTAAACTAATTGGATTATTGATCCTAGGGGCTCGACAAGGATTGAGATCCTCGTGCCTACGTATTCCCTTGTGCAATGGGAAAGTCAGAGCTTCGTAGTTCGGCCTGATATGGGTGATTGGTTATTCGTTTTATTACCTTTCTTCGATGAAAGGATTTAGGAGTCGAATTTCACTAAAGACTATGGATAGTTTATTCCGTCCAACAAGACGAGCGTCTTGCGTTGAAATAATCGGAGCGAGTAACGAGAGCTCGTTATCCTCCTTTCTACCGCTTAAGGCTCGTGGCATGCAATTTTCCTCGTATTTATTGAAGTGTTTTATTTCCTAAGACCACTTGATGTTGGATCAAGGGTTTGGATCTAAAAGGTAACGTTTTGGTTTTTTGAGGTTTGAGGTGAATGTAAATGGAAGTTTATTTATCTGGTTGGTTAGCGGGGCACAATGTGCTCGGCTCGCAAAATTTGAGGAACTAAGCTAAAGACTAGCTATGGAAAACAAACGTGATGCATTGATTCGTTAAGTTGGAAAATGTTTGAGAAAGGTGCAAGGTGCAAAGTAGTGCAGATGGCGATCAAGGAATGATCGACTTACGTGTGTGTATGAAGTGAAGTGCGTATGGATATTTACTTGGCGTTGGACCAAAGATTTCGTTTATCTTTGAAATGATTAGTCATAATGTGCGTTCTTTTTTTACTTAGCAATTTATCGTCAAAATGCAAAAGTAATCACACAAGCAGTCATATCATCATATCACAAGCAAGGAGGATCAAGCATACGCAAACATTCATCGCACACATAATCGAGCAAAGGTGAAAATATTAATTAATCAAGTTAAATAGAAATATTTAATTAGATTAATTAATGAATTAATTAATCGAATTAAATAAAATTATTTAAGATAATTAATCAATGAAAATATTTTTGGATTTTTCGCAGATATTCAAAAGAGAAATTAAATTGAAAGACACGAAGGAAAATAGCATGCAGGGAGGTGTTGATATCTGCACAAAGCCCACCAACACATGGCCCATTCGCAGGAAGGGAGGTTGAGAGAGTCTACCATGGGACTCAGTCAACAGGGTTGACTCAGAAGCGTTTTTTGATGCGTTGGATCAGCATAACCTTTTTCAAATACTATGATCTGAGGGTTTAAACAAAACGGTGTATAGTAGGGAGCTTCTAGGGAACACACGCAAGATCTGGGGATGAGAAAACCATACGCCGGTGACAAGTGTCTCAGAGGGAACACTTGTCACCCCCACACCGGTCACCCCAAACGGTCATGAAAGCGTGCAAACAGGAATGAAGCAGGTTAAACAAATCATTTTATCTCCTCTCATAAGCTTATCCTCTCTCTCAGTTCAACATCTCCCTCTACCGTCTCTCTCAACATTTATGAGCCTCACCGGAAACCTAAAGTCGACGGAGAAGGTGGTGGCATACGGTGGCCGCCACCATCTTCTCCGGCGAGCACCACCTCAAAACAAAAGAATCTGAACATAAACCCTATGTATTTCTTCACCCTCTTTGCGAATCTAGAGTTTGTTTCCTCTAAAACTCAACCAAACACGTCAAAAAAATAAATCTCAACTTAAAAATAAACGGATTTATGAAACAAAGCAACAACTGGTTCAAGCAAGAAGATTATCACATGGAGGAGTCAAATAAAATCACAGACGGTCATTTAAGCAAAAGATGAAGAATGGTTACCTGAGTAGAGTTTCTCCGGTGACGACGTGCTTCCAACGGGTTAGTTCTCTTACTTAGCTTCTTTCTTTGACCGTGTATCTTCTTCCCTTCTTTTATTCTTTCGAACTTCTTTGCTTCTACTTTACCTTGTATTTGTTTATTGTTGTTTTTGTTGGTTTTGTTTGAATGAGTGGGGATAAGCTCAGTTCTAAATGAGCTCCAATGTGGAGCTCAAAAGAACCATTGAAAGAGCTCTTGCGATTAGTATTTTTAGGATGAGTGTTCTTACTGCATTTTTTCTTTGCAAGCGTTTATCAATGTGGTAGCGGCCTGTCCATTTCTGTGTTCTGATTCTTCTTAGGGGGTTTTTTCCAGGTGATGGCTGCGTCCCCCCTTTTGTGCCAATGATTGGTGTTATTTATAGGAGTATATTCTGGTATGCTTTGTACGTGTCAGGTTTTTACAAGAATCGTGTGGGGTGATCTGTGAAATACCGTTACGAGAATTTCCTTGCGTGAGATTGTGTGGGGACCTCTAATTGGTGAGTCACAGATTTGTCTGTAGTGTAAGCATTTTACTGCTATAACCTGTCCTTTTCAATCCATTTTCTCTGCTATTGAACTTTGCTCCCCTGTTTTCTTATGATGTTCAAGCTTTGCTATTTATTGCATATAGCTCTACCTCTTGTGATAACATTTATGTTGACTTATTTTTCATGTATGCCCAATTCTTGATATGGGGCTAGGACGTATTGATGAGAGCTGTGTTAGAAATCCATGACTTCTTCCTGAAGCAAAACGATTGAAGTGGCGTGAACTTCACACGGGATGAGGTGTGCATCATGACCTTTTTAGGATTCCATCCAACTTCTGTGATTTCTTATCTTGGCCCCTTGGCGGTGTAACTTCATTTGGTAAGTCAAAAGGTTATGCATCTTGACAAAGCTTATTCATTCGAAGTGGCTGCTAATTCTGTTGTCATCTGGTATCCTCTTTCTATGTTTGCAGGAATCAACTTGTGGAAGATGTTGTGGATCCACTGCATATTCAAAGTGGTTTGTTCCCTTGTGATTAATTCAAAAATTTTGACATCTTGAGTGTCTTGGGATGAACCTTTATACGACTGCCATTTGTTTATGGCTTCCATGGTCTGAACTTAGTAGGTGAATTTTATTGTTTGAACTTTGAATTTTACCTTGTTTCCACTTACTTCACTGTCAAATCATTTTGCTCCAATTGCCTCAATTTCATAATGCAGGGTGACTTTTCTTGGTTATCCGCCTATTTCTGAATCTATTCTAATGGATTTTGCAGGTAACATAATTATTGTTGTGGTTTTTGCTCTAGTGACATTGACTGCAAAAGCTTTCAAAGACCGCAACATCATGTTCTTTTCAATCTATCAGGGAATTCCAAAAACTGCTTCACTTGGTATGAGAATGAGCTTGGCATAAAAATAATGGAGTCTGAAAAATAGGGCCTTCATGACTTTGGCTACGTTAGCTTTCTGATAGGCCTCTTGTGTATGTCTGTCGCAGGTGCATTATGAAGTTTCAGTGTCACGAAGCATGATGGGAATGAGACATTAGAGTCTTGCATACTAGCAACTCAATGAAGCACGAAGGTGAAATTCTTTTTTTGGCTCTGAATTAAGTTAATGGTGTGGACTGTGAATTATTTGTTATCACTTATCATATTTCTCCATGAATTTTGTAGAGCAATGAGCATATGTGATGTTGCTTCTTTTCTTCAATTTATGCATAGATCATCACTCATGTAATGACTCAAGCAACCTTGTTTATAGCACAATCCACCTGCAATCAACTGCCATGATCTTTTGAACACCTTATGTATTGTTGACCTTGCTGGGAGAAACTCGAGAAACACGGCACTGCTGGTTAGTCTTACCTTTGCATATTATCCTTGATTGTGGTTGGCACCTTGGAGGTGATGATCTTTCCTCAAATTCTTGTTGTGTGTCATAAACTTCAATAACATAACTATGATGCATACTCATGTGTAACTTGGATCCCCTTTCTTTCCGATGAAATTCTTCATACTTCTCAGCAGCAAAAGACAACATTATCTCCAACACCTTTTGTTGAATTTTCTGTGTGAAATTGTGTCTCTTGCGAACTTCCATTATTGGAATAATTATCTGCATTGAATGCCTTCCAGGTTTGTAAACATGGATGTAGAGTTAGATGAGGGGATCAGTGACTTGATGATCACGATGTATGGATCAAAGCGCAAAATACGACAGCTTGAAGATATGGGATATGAAGAAACAACGGGTGAAGTTTTTTAGTTTAACTTTTGTTTTGCCGAGACTTATTTTCTCGCCGCAACTCAATGCTTTATGTTCATGAGATTACTTGCAGAAATACAGTGGTATCATCCTGTCATGGCAGGTTTGTGTGCAACCAGTGCCAAGTCCATTGGGAGTTATGTGCGGCAAGTGAATGAAGCAATGGGTGGATGTTGATATACAGAGGGCCTGATATACGAGAGAACAGGGAGGGGAGCTTGGAATTTCTGTCTTGTATTGCAGCAATTTAGATTCTGAATTTGTATTAAATGTAGAACTTTGTTTTTTTTTGCAACACTTTTGATCATGACTTGATTTGAAAAATTATATAACATATGAATATGTTGTCTGATAAATTATTCTGCCATTATGATAACTTTAAATCCAGTAGGGCCTAGAAAACTCCAACATTCCTTGAAATGAGGCCCATGTAGCCGTGTGTAACATGGCTTTAATGACCTCCATCATGCCTTGTAATGATGCCATTCACTTTGTCACATAACTGAATACATACTTAACCATGCCCAATTGATTTGAAGCTTACTTAAAACATGATTTGGCACAAGTACATTTTTGATCAATGATTCAAAAAAAAATCACCTCTAGTCATTGTCCCAAACATCAATTTAAAACCTCTTTAAAAGGATAGCTCAAGAACACCCTTGGGAGAAGTTTTAGGAATGTTCCAATACCAACTTTGATCAAACTTGCAAGCTCAAAAATCCACTTGAAATACATCTTGAATCATCTCAAAGTATTCGCCAAAAGTCAACTTGAAGTGTGACTTAAAGCCAATATGAAACTTTAAAAAAATCAACCAAATATTAATTGACTTAGCATTGACATTTCCACTTGCATTCAATGTTCCTACAAAACTAGTTAATCACAAAGGGCATACACAATAATTTAAGACCTAATTCTTAAAAGATCATGGCCATAGGTCAAATGATCTTTCAGTGATAAAAATTGAAAAGTGTAGGACAAATTTGGGGTATGACAGTATGTATTCGTCTGTGGTGGCTACCTTTCCACTTCTCAAATGCATGCAACAAAAGATTATGCCACACTTTGATCAATCGAACACGTAAAGAAAAGGAAGTTATAAACTTCTAAAAGTCAGTTATCTTGAAGGAAGTTAATAAAAATCCCAAATTTTGTTTACTTATAGCACTGTCCCATTGGGCGTGCCAATTTGTTTACCCTGAAAATTGTAAACAACTGCTGGTCCTCTAAGAACAACACAATGTTCTCAGTTACTCACAGGATCAACCAGATTGATCCTAGGACATGTGCTATAAATATGCTCTAATTGGTTTTTCAGGAATAATGTCATAAGCTCTTCGACAGACTTTATGAAACGTTTTGGTAAAAAGGGAAAATGAAACCAAATAAGACTCAAAACAATCGAAGTAAAAAGTAATGTGCAATAAAGTGTAAATGACAAGAAAATGTAGAGAAAACAAGCAAAAAGACAATAAAAGGTTGAATGGTAACTTGCTTGAAAGTAAAGAAAATGCAAGATAAAAATACTTCAAAGTAAAAACTTGAATATAAATTGCATTGAAATGAAAAAGGGTAGTGATCTCATCACGTACATTCTCGCCTTCACTCGTTTCTCTATACATGGGTAATTTGAGTGTTTATGGAGTAACTTGTACAATATTATTCACATCAATTCTAGCACTAGAACTACTTTATTTATACTAGTCGAAAGTAATCGCTATTGGCAATTTACTCCTAAAAACATGCCACTTGGCAATTTGCATGTCCTTCAACTTCCATTGAGCACCATTTGTCTTTATTCACATTTGAAAGAAACATAACTTTCCCTCCAATATAGATTTTAACTGCTACACGCTTGTCATCCCACTGATACACGGTCGAAGGTGATTCTTTTCATACTTAGAAAATATTCTAAGTCCACATTCTTATATTTCCTTACGTCTTTGACTCAGGCCCCCTCAGCTTTACTTTAGTTGAATCTTTTTCCTTTTTCCCAAAACATGATGCTAAAGTCAATATTTTCTAAAGTCAACTAGGTATCAAAATTATGAGCTAACATAATGGCATCACTTTCACATGCGCATTCGACACTTTTACTTATCAGAGATTGTTCTTTGATCCTGGCATAAAAGGAGAAGGCACTAAAACAAATTTCAAGGTCAATGGACATTATTTGAAGCTACTCCATGAGATCCCTACTTTGGAAGGAGAAACTGTAGAAGAGCCCTCACTAGAAAATGTTGTTTATGCGATCACCTATCCTCCTTGATTGTTTGATGTGTTCTTTCCTTTCTTTCTCTCACTCTTATTTAGTAGTTATGTCCTTTCATTAAGGACGATGCATGTTTTAAGTGTGGGGGAGGGAACCATTTATTTTCTTTTCAGTTTTCTTAAAAAAAAATAGCATGTTTTCTTTGGTTTTTTCAGTTACAAGTATGAGTTTTGTTCTTAGCTCTCTTTATTATAGCCTTGTGATGTGATGTGAAAAAATTGTTGTGCATTCTTAGTATGATAGGTAAGACTAAACTCTGAATTGTACATCATTAGTAGTAGATCATTAACCCTAGTGAGTTTTGAGCCTTATATGGATAACATACAAAAAAGTTCATCTTTTTCTTTCTTGTGTGATTCACTCATGTTTGTTAGTCTCTAAAACTTGAATTGACTCTTGTTGATGCTTTTTGTTTACTTGTGCACACTATATGATCAAGGAAATTTGTTTTTGTTTTAATTTTAGCCACTTAGGAAAAAAACAACCTTGATCAATATCATCCTGCTGTTTGAAAACCCCTTTGAGCCTTTTTATCTTCTTTTTTTATGATTAACTCATTACAAGCCAAAAAGTGAAGAAAAAATTATCACCCTAATCAAGGGTTGAAAATGTCTTGTATGGAGTTGTGTGGGGTTGAACTTCATTTTTGTGATGTTGTTGTGATGTTCCAAATGTTGGCAGAAAAGGAAAAAATATAGAAAAAGAAAAAGAAAAAATATACATATGATGAAAACTGAAGAAAAAAATAGAGAAGGATTTCATGGCATAGTCCTTCCGAAAGAAAAAAAGAAGAATAAAAGGAAAAAGAGAAGAGAAATAAAGTGTGAGGTTGTTGTTTGGAAGTAATTGATATATCATGTAATTCAACTCTCATAATCCTTTCAATTTTCTTTTAACCCTTTGATTTTTAGTCTAGTACCCCCTTAGGATTTATCTCACCCTTACCTTGGCCAAGTTACAATCGAATAAAAGTCCTCATGATATGTGTGTGTATGCATTTAAATTGCAGATGTTAGAGTCTTTTCAAGCTTATGGTAGTACTAACTTTCATGTTGTGCTTTGAGTGTAAACAATTAACCTAAACACTTGAGAGTTGAGTGAATTTTATCTTGTGAGGATCTTGACGATTTTGATGTATTTTTTGGTAATCTGTTTTCCTATTTGCTCTGAATGTCACAAAGAGTTGCTCACTAACATCATATTCTTAAAGCTTAGACTTAGAACTCTATTTGTACCTTGTATCTTGAATACTTTTGAAAATACATGTTATGCTTTAGTTTTGTTTTGAATTTTTATTTTCTTTTGAAATTATCTTTTTGCTTGGAGTGCAAAAGTTCAAGTGTGGGGGAATTTGATCAGTGCATTTTGATGCACATTCTTCTATGTCTGTACTTAGGCATTTCTCTTGTTTGTTTTGCTTATTTTACTGTTTTATTATGTTTATAGAAATAGGTCTTTGTTAGCCTTTAATATATTTTCACATCTTATTTTCAACTTTAGCAGTTACTTGATATATGTCCATTGTTTGGATCATAGTTGGAGCTACAGGATGCGGTTTCGTGCGTTCTACAAATCGTTGGAAAGTTAACTCAGAGAGTACAACTTTCATGTTGAACCCAAAAACTGATTCGGAGTGCATGAATCTCGAATAATTCGTTGAAGTTTCTGACTTTAGAAATTAAGTTGTTTTAGGTCATTTGTTGGGCATGGGTTATGTTTCCGACCCGATTTGAATTAAAAGTGAAAAACCCGTATTTTGTTTATAAGGCATTCATTTGTGCTACAATATTCGAATTCAAAATTAGCAGATTGTCCCTTGGGATTAGTTCGCCATGATAGATTCGTACAAAGCAAAGTTTTATCGTGAATAGTGTGTAAAAAAAATATTGTAGCGCGACTGATTGCCTTATAAACAAAATAAGGGTTTTAACATGAAAGTTGTAGCTCTCTGACTTAACTTTCCAACGACTTATTCGAGATTCATGCACTTTGAATCAGTTTTTGGGGTTTAACATGAAATTTGTAGCTCTCTGACTTAACTTTCCGACGATTGATAGAACGTGCAAACCGCATCTCGTAACTCTAGCTATGATCCAAACGGTGGACATGTATCAAGTAACCGCTAAAAACTGAAAAATAAGCTACGAAAATAGATTAAAGGCAAACAAAGTCTTATTTCTAAAAACATTATAAAACAGTAAAATAAGCAAAACAAACAAGGAAAATACCTAAGTACAAACATAGAAGAATGTGCATCAAAATGCACTGATCAATCATCCTGTGTAAAATCTCTCATCTGTTGTAAATAGGCTCGTGTAGATATCCTTAAAAACTTAAGACATTATTTTAGTGGAATTCTCAAGAATAAATTTTTGAGAAGAGGAGTAGACCTAATGGTAGGCCAAACCCCTATAAATCTCAATACAATCTTTATATCTCTACTTATCTCTTTATTTTTTGTTTTTTAACTTTCTTTCCTCCCAAAATCTTTTTTTCTATTTTTCCGTTGTTTTATCTCTTACCTATCATAAAAAAAATTTCAAAGTTTTTTTTTTTTAAATTAATCATAATTTCTACATTGTATAATTCATGTTCTCTCTTATATTTAAAGTCACTTGTTCAACAATTATAATCCCCAACAATTTTCTTACCATTCCATTAATTTGATGGCACAAAGTTTTCACCTACATGGATTATTGCTTCTAGGGGTGGGAATAGGCTGGGTCGAGCTAGACTTTGTCAAGTCTGAGTCTGTCCTGCTAAAAAAATTCAAGCATAAGTCTGGCATGTAGCATATCAAAAACTTGTGTTTTGGCTTGAGTCTGATCTTTTTAAAAGTCTGATTGACCTATTAGCCTACTTAAAAAGGAATATATCATTTAAATATGTATAAATAAGAAATTCAACAAAGGTTTAAATAGACTAGAGAATCAAAAGTATAATAAGAATAAATGTTTGTTTTCATTGACTTATTTGAGCTGACATTGTAGCATTAATTTTGTGAGATGATTTGTTTGACAGAACTTATGAAAACACCTTATAACATTATTCATAGGATTTCTTTCAACTTATTTTCATAAGTTATTAAATATAACTAAATTTTACTCTTGTATTTTAATATAAGGAATACAATACATTATAAAAACAATAATTTATTTATATTTAATAAATAGATCGACCTGGTAGGTTTATAAAACTATTTTTATGACTTGCGGCCTAGTCTATTTAAATAAGTACACTTATAAAAAAACATAGACATTTTCTATTTAAAAATAAGTCGGACTGACCTTAACCCATATAGGTTAGGTCTTAGATTCCTGTTAATTTGATCTTTGTAATTTATCGGAGTCACGAAAATTATAGTGGAATTTGTTGGTGGTGTGGTGACAAAAATTAAAATGTTGATAATTTAACTTAAAATAAAAGCAAAGAGTGTAGTAAATCATATTAACCGAAATTCATTTGACATAAATAGATTATAATTAGAGGAAAATCATTTGGCCTAAAAATTAAAATGTGGATTAATTAATTATAGAAAGATAACGTTTATTTGAATGCACTGTTTACTTTTGAAAGAACACGTTGTCGAACTCCAATTGCGAACATATGACAATCTTACAACCTTAAGCTGAGAAGCTCTCATAATTCAATTAGATTAAATAATTGAAATTTTAAAGATAATATAAGTTTATTAATAATTTGAAATTTCCACTAATAATCCTCCATGTTGTTACTTTTTGAAAGGGTTATGTATAAGAAAAGTTTGGAAAAGACACAGCACTAGCAATAGTACGGAGACTGAACCTTTGAGTATTTCTCATTTTTGACTTGACACTGATATTTTGTCCCTCCCCGTTTGTATGTGTTTTTTATTTCTTCTTTAAGTTCGGTTACTTTCTTTCGATCCATTTTCTTAATATTCTTATAGCAAAAAGCATCATGGCACGACTCACTAAACCTTAGTGGGGTATTGGCCTAAGGATGAGCTGTCTTAAATGAAACTTTTAATTCAAATTTATATATCTATTTTCCATTATATCCAATAATACATCCTAAATCCTTATATCCAGTATTTTAAAAATCGGACCGGTCATCAAACCGGTGAGGATACTGGGTCACTAGTTTATTGGTTGAACCACTGGGTCACTGGTCGAACCGCATAACCAAACCGGATTAAACCGGATAACTCGGTTAAATAGATCGATTTTTATAAGAAAACTATATAGATATAAAACCGATCGAATCAGATAATTCAGCCTCTACAAAATATAAATAACACTTAATTTTTTTTAAATATCATATCATAAATTTACAAATTCATAATTTAGATTAAAATTTTAAATAAAGGTATCACACATAATAAAATAATATAAAATTACAAAGTCGAATTGCAAACAAAGTCTAATTGCAATATAATTTAATTAAATAGTTTATAACAAAATAACTTAAATGTGTATCAAATTTAGTTTAAAGGAGGAAAAATTGTTTCAATATTGAGATCTTCTTTAATATTAAAATGATTTGTAGTAAAATTAACCGCATCCACAATAATTTCCTCGTCAATAATATCATTACTATGTTTTAAATTTTATTTTTTTTTATTTTATTTTTATTTTTATTTCATTTATTTCATTTTTTATTTTAATTTTTTAATTAAAATAATATAAAAAAAATTTAAAAGAAATTGTAATTAAACCGCCGGTTTATGAAAACCGTTGATTTTTCCAGTTTTCCCGGTTTACATCGGTTTTTACCGATTCACACCGGTTCAATGACATAAGCGATCCAACAATTGAACCAGACTAATTAACTGACCGGTTCTCGGTTCGACCGGTCTAGTCCGGTTTTTAAAACACTGTTTATATCTATCCATCTTTTTCTTATGTTGTTCCTAAATAGAAAAATATAACATTTTAAACAATTACAATAACTCTTGTTACCACTTACCTCCAACAACTTTCACATTATATTGTCTATCAAATGCATTCCACGTGCCTTTCCACCACCAATACTTTCCTCACTAATGGAATTTCAATATATATAAATAAATATCTCCCTTTCTTTTTTCTATTTATACAATAAATTATATAAATTTAAATAAACTTATCTTAAACATTAAAAAAAAAAAAGAACTCTTGTGAAAGTTATTATATAAATTAACAAGATAACTTAATTCTTAATTAGCAGACAAAATAGATGTGACATGTCCTCTTTACATATATTTTCTGTCTCCTTACTTTACTTTTTCTTACTAAAATTCCTGTCTCATATATTTTTCCAAAACAGAACCTCCCCAGTTTTTTTTATTCTCTCTTTCCCTCCTTCTATCTAAACCGTAGATTTTCCACTCTAACCTCATTAACTTAATTAAATAAACACCACCACCACACAAATTTCACATATATTAATTCTGCTACATATCATATCATATAGTACAAAAAATAATAACAATACTGTTAATTTTTTTCAAACTCTTTCATCTCTTGTCCCATACACAGTTTTGTCTTACTTACAGAACTTTGTTATGGTTTCTACAAAGGGATGAATACTAACTTACGCCATAGGAACTGTTAGTTATTATTCACTACTAATATTCGTTGCTGCACTTTTTCTTTCTTTCTTTCTCTGTTGGTGTTGTGTGCGTTTTGTATATGTTTTTTTTTAGCTTATTATAAGGCAACAAAGAAAGCAATACTTTTTTGAACTCAAACACAAGAACCACCAGGTTTGTCTCTCCAAAAACATGGATAATGGTTGCTTCTCTACGCCCAGGCGCGATTTTCCTGCTGGTTTACGAGTTCTTGTCGTCGATGATGATCCAACTTGGCTTAAGATCCTTGAAAAGATGCTCAAAAAGTGTAATTATGAAGGTTTGTTTTTGTTTCAGTTCAATTCAACATAATTCTTCTTCTGTTATGTGCTAATTATGTGTTACTAGATTTTTTTAAGTTGGTATTAAAAGTTTTTAAAGTATGATTCTTTCCAATATCTCCAAGAACAAAACTTGAATTATTAGATGGTAACCAAATTAATAGCTTGGATTCTGTTTTCCATTTCTGCTAACAACATTCTGATTCTATTCTGTTATTTGATTCAGTGACCACATGTTGCTTAGCAAGACAAGCTCTAAACTTGCTTCGTGAAAGGAAAGACGGATACGATATAGTCATCAGCGATGTAAACATGCCTGATATGGACGGTTTCAAGCTTCTCGAGCATGTTGGACTTGAGATGGATCTTCCTGTCATTAGTCAGTTCTCTATCAATATATACTATATTCGAGTTTTTTAGTTCAATGATAACATTGTAAAATCCTTTGATCGAATTGATTGAAAAATTGAAATTCGTCGTTGACAAAAATCACACTTTGCAATGCTGTTCAGTGATGTCTGTGGATGGAGAAACAAGCAGGGTGATGAAAGGCGTTCAACATGGAGCGTGTGATTATCTTCTTAAGCCTATAAGGATGAAAGAGCTGCGAAACATATGGCAACATGTTTTCAGAAAAAGGATACACGAGGTTAGAGAATTTGAAAATTTCGAGAGTTTTGAGAGTATGCACTTGATGAGAAATGGATCGGATATGTCTGAGGAGGGGAACATGTTTGCCTTAGAAGATATGACAACGAAGAAGCGCAAAGACGTAGATAGCAAACACGACGACAGAGAATTTTTGGATTCATCTTCCTCGAAGAAAGCTAGAGTAGTTTGGTCTGTTGATCTTCATCAGAAGTTTGTTAAAGCAGTGAATCAGATTGGATTTGATAGTAAGTTTTTTGTAAAGGTTCTCTACATTGTTATTCGGAATCATCATTGATACTTCTATAAATCTAATTGTTATGCTTAACCTAGCATTTTACTAAACAAGTATGTTTAAGTAAGCAACTTAATTAAGAACTTATGAAATAAGCACTTATTGCACAAACACTTATGTATAAGCAATTTCTTTAAACAGTAGTTAGTTGCTTTCATAGACTATCCTGAGGAGCATGTTGAATTAAGCTGAAAACGACTAATGGACAATTTTAAACTATTTTCATAATCACTTTTAAATACTGAAAAAAGTGCTTACATCATGACAAAAGCCTGAATAAGTTGTAAATAAGATCTTCCAAGTGTGATTTCCCAGCATAATCTGTTTGTTGATTATATCTTTTGTGCTTAAAAGTATTTGTAACAAGTGAATTTTGTTTGGCAGAAGTTGGTCCCAAGAAAATACTAGATTTGATGAATGTTCCATGGCTCAGTAGAGAGAATGTTGCTAGCCACTTGCAGGTGATGCTATAATTTCACTTCTTGAATATTGCATAAATGAAAAAACAGCAGGACTGAAAAGGAGAATCCACATATTTCTGCAATTTTTTTCTACAATTTTGATGTTTGAAACTCGAGTTTCTAATGAGAAAGTTTTTGTTGCGCAGAAATACCGGCTTTACTTGAGCAGGCTTCAGAAAGATAATGAACAAAAATCTTCGTCAAGTGGAATGAAGCATTCTGATTTACCTTTAAAAGATGTAGGAAGTTTTGGTTTTCAGAACTTGGCCGACAAGCAACAAAACGGCGCTTCAACTGATCGATACAACTATTCAGAAGGAACGTTACAACATCACAACATGGAAACTAAAAGTCATGAAAGTAATCCCAAAGGAATTGTTCCACCTTCCACCACGGCAGAAAAAGTAAAAGCTTTTGTCCCTCTTGAATCAGAAGGAAAACATGCAGCATTCCAAAGCACCGTGTCGGCGACACAGTATTCTTGGACTGAAATTCCAAAAACACAGCTAAAAAAAGAACAAAAGCCACTTGCTCATCCAGAGGATAACTTCAACCTATTGCCCTTACATGGGAAGCAGCACAACATTCAAGTTGATCAATCACAGTCAATTGCTTCAATTAGTTCCACTCCCTCTATCGCGAAGCAAGATGTTGCTGCTTGTATAGAAACAAAACCAAGGTTTGCTGATTACAAGAAAGACTACACTAGTTCAGTGAGTTCGATGAGAAGTTCAGTTGACACCTTTCCTTTCCAACCCGGAAACCTGATGATGAATTATCAACCTTCGCAACCTACTTCAACCACAAACATCGGCTTAAAAACACAGTCATACAATAATCTCAGTTGCATTTCTGATCTAGAGTCTTACCAAAGAAACCTACTTTTTGGAGGTGAAGCTGCTTCTGCTGCGCCTTTGGACGAAGACCTATATTTCTATTGGCATAATATGAACTTTGGCCAGCAGAGTATTGGGATGCCTGAGTATTATGATCCAGGGCTTCTCACAGAAGTTCCAAACCACTTATATGAATCAGCAGATTATTCAGTAATTGATCAAGGTCTATTCATAGCATGATAAGCTCTGATATTTCCTGCTTATATTCAGCAAAAATCAGAATTTCATGCATGAAATGACAGATTTAATGTTTGTACTAGTAACCAGCTACATTTATCTATTATTGAACAACTATAAGGATTGGGGGATTCTTTTTCCTATCATCAAGGATTTAGACATTATTACAACATACCAACATGTATAAAAGTATGGTATAACCTTGCTTCCTTATTTATTTTGTTCCAAGACTTGTTTGAAAAAAAATCTGCATTGTAACTTCGGGTTAACCAAAGTATAAAGGACCGAATATTTTTCAAACTGCAGTTGTTATTTTCTGCTCCTATGGATATGACTAACCATGTTAGCTGTTTGGACTATGCTAACCATATAAATTATACCAAAAAAGTTGATGTATAAAAATAGCACAGCACTAAAAATAGGAGAATAATATGAACTGATAATTTTACACCAGAACAACTACTATATGAGCTGCATTAATATTTTAAGGAAAAGATTCTTCTAATACATTCCCAGCAAAATATTTATGTTCTTGTAGCTTACGATTCGAGTGGCTAGTCTCAAAGTGGTGAGCCACTAGCAAATTTATTTATTTGTCAAAAACAAAAAACAATGGTAATTTTAATCCATGCAAATTAATGCCAACTAAAGAATATTCATGCCCCCTATTTACCTCTAGTTATATATGTGTATATATATATATATATAACCTTTAGGCATATATAGCCTAAACCTAGTACAGTAACAGATTTACTAAAAGGGAAAAAACAGGGTCTACAAAATTTTTCTTCTAAATGTGAAAAGATGTCACGAAATGAACCTCCAAAAGATCCTCTTACAATCAAACGATGACCACAGTGTATTAACTTGGTAGTATATACTATATTTGACAGCATGTTCTTCAAATGACAGTCTCAGGTAACCAATTTCATGTTCTCAATGCTGAATATTTGGAGAAGCATTTTCCCATGAGGTATTTGATAATGAAGTTCCTGATTGCCTTGTTCGGTTATTTATCTCTGTAATACGTTTGGGATTATTGGTGCTGATTGGAAGCTTCCGTGATTTTCCAAAGTTTTTTATTGTGCTAGAACTAGAAGTTGCTTTCCTTTGTATTTGAACTTTCTCTTCTTCCTTGGATTTAGTTTCTTCCATCCTCTGCAAAAACTAAAATAGAAAAATGGATAAGCTATTATGGCCATCAATGTTTCCATAATGTGCTCACGGCTAATGTATTTGACAGGGAGAAGAACTTACTTCTCTGCGTTTTATTGCTCTTTCTTCACTTCGGAATCTAAAGGGTAATGATTTGGTAGGGAGTCTGGGATTGCTTTGGGTGGTGCTTGAAGATTTCAGACAGCTGTTCACAAATTTATGGAAAAAGAAAAAACAAATAAGACTTCAAATTTTTATGCATGTTACAACTTTCTTTTGCAAATTTATAAGACATAAAACAAGGCAAAAAAGTTCAGAAGACAAAATAATACCTTCTGCCTTGAGAAGGAAGATTTGCTGGAGCTTGATTTAACAAATCGTGAGATGCCTGAAAAGGGATATCTTAGCAATAGCACAATTTCTAGAAAGCTTGATTTCAATTAAATGTTTATACTTTTTTAAGGAAAATCGCCAAAAAAAATGTAAATATGGATAAATAGAGGATAAGTTAATACCTGTGTTGCTGTTCGTGTTGTCTCGCCAGCACCAGAAGAGAGATTGATAGACATGTGGAGTGACCTTGAAGTTAGTCTCTTCTCCATTGAGGCTCCAATAGACTTCAGACATTTTGCAACAATGTTTGTTCCGTTTCTGGGTTTAACTGATGCAGTAGTAGTGGTTTTACTTGCCACACCAGTGCCGGATGGAACATTGATCGACATGTGAAGTGATGATGTAGCCAATCGCTTATTCTCAACTAAGCTTCCAACAGAATTCTTACTTGGTAAAAATCTGTTTGTGGCATTTCTGGGTCGTAAAGCTGCATCAGCTGTTTTCCTTGTTTCACCAGTGCCAGAAGGAAGACTGATTGATTTGTGGAGTGACCGTGCAGTTAGTCTCTTCTTCTCGACTACGCCTCCAATAGGGTTATCACATTTTAAATCACTGATTGTTCCAATTCTACGTGATGATACAGTAGCAGAAGATTTTCTTTGTTCACGGGAAGGAGGCAGTTTTTCAGCACTAGTTTTGGTCAATGATTTTGGAGAAGAATTTATTTCTCTTCCCTTGACAGGCAAAGCCAAAACTTCCTGAACAGTAATTCCCTGCAGCACCGGAACGATAAATATTCAGAATGGCCACAGACACAAAATTAATCATGAGAAGAAAAAAGGAAATCAGATATAAACAAAGAAAGAAAGCAAAAAAAAAAAAAATTTACAGGATCAGGTGCCTTCTCTTCAATGGAGGTGACAGTATTCTTATGGACTTCAACATGATCAAGCTGATTAGAATTATCAACAAGCACGCAACTTTCTACATTAAGATTCATATCATTGCAAGGATATAAGACTTTCTCTGCTACTTCCACCTCAGAAATGTCTAAATCATTTTCTCCGTTATCCCGTTTACATTGGTTTGTATCATCACAAACAAAAACTTCGTAAACAATAGTCTCTTTATCTATCTCTATATTGGTTATCTCAATGCTATCGGCTTCCGGCTTTATCTCAAAATCAGTTTCTCCGTCATCCCATTTACGTTGATTTCGATCATCATCACAATCAACAATTTGGTAATCAACGATATCTTTACTTATCTCTTCATTAGCCGTCTCAACGCTGTCAGCTTCCGACGTTATCTGAGCAGGCACATCAGTGCAGTTTCTTTCAAAACTTTCCGAATCAAAAGTTCGATTTGCTTCTTCAACCAATACAGCCACTTTCTCAGCTGCCTTTCTCTTATAATGAGCCTCAAAGTAAGCTTTTTTCGCAGCAACAGAACCTGGTTTTGAATATTTTTCAGCTTCCTCAACATAGCGGTTGTGCGTGAATACCGACCATCTCTCCCAATTCAAGCTTTCGGACATATACCTCCCAAAAGAGATAGATTCTCCCAGAGCGCAAAGAGGGTTACCCTGAAATTAAAAAATTAAAAAAAAAAAAAATTAATATTAACATAACAAAACATCACAGACTAATAATAACTGGGAAATTGGAATGAAATTTTGAAATTTCAAGCTATAAACATCCATTACCAATGACAATGAAACCCAGGAATGATTATTCCCATCCTCAATGAGAACAACATGAGGAGTAATTACAGAGAAATTTTCAACGGAAATCATAAAGTGAATATGAAATAAAAGTTAAAAACATTAAAATTCAAAAAGAATTATATAATAATCGTAACATTAACGCCATAACAAAAAATTCAAGTTACATAAACAAGATTATCAAAACAAAATTCAAAATCGAAACAAAAAAAGCAGTTACAGACACTAAAACCGGTCAAAATCTTCTCTTTCCGCTAAACAACCAATCCCAAACATAGAAAAACACCATTTCTCAGTAACAAACAAACCAAAACCAAGCCATTAAAATGGAACAAACAGGGTTAAAAAAAACAAGTGAAAGTTGAAAATTTGAACCGAAAACTAACCTCGTGTGGTGCATAACTAGTGTCAGAGGGAACCGAGAAGGATCGAAAGAGGCAAGGCAAAGATTCAGCCATAATGAAATGCAGTTAACGAAACTATAAAACAATGCGGTTAACCTAAAATTGAATTGGTTATGAAATGAACGAAATTGAAAATGGTTTTCACTATGCTTCTTAGTTCAAAACACTGGTTTCTGATTCTTATTAGAATTTAGAATATGAATTTTATATTAATTATTAATTAATTGTATTTAAAACCTTATTTTTCTAAGGTGGATTCAATCCAACAATACAATTGGAAATATTTGTGGTAATTATTATTTTCCTAAATAACGTCTACTTTTATATATTTTTTTATTATTTTCCTTTTTTAATATTTCCGGCCGTTAGATTTTCCTATCTTGTTTGCATTATTATTCTTTTATTAAGTCAAAATTTGGTAATTTCTATTTATATTTTGGTTTTTATATAATACTTTTGTCTTTGTTTCTAGTTCTAGATATATAAACAAAACTACGGGCTAGCTCCTTTTATTTACTTAAAAAAGATAAATTAAAAAATTATTTTTTGTGTAAATTTAGTTACATTATTTTATTTTTTGAAAAAGTAACTTGTTTTATAATAAATATTTAATAGAGGTTTTCATCCATTGAATATTGATTTTTATTATAAAATATTAAAAGATTACTTTGAATTTATAAAAATATATATAAATATATATTCATATAAATTTTTTATTAAATTTTTAATATATATATATAATATAATGAGATATCGTAAATTCAAACTCAATTATTTATATTTGATGATATATCTATGATTATCTATTGAGTTTGTTTATTGCAATGAAGAAACATAAATATAAATTAGTTTTATGTAAATAATTTATTATTTTTTAATAATGGGAGAAAATGCTATTGTGTGAATTTGGATAAATGAAATATAAATGAGAAGGAAATATAGATAATATTACTAATGGGCAACGGGTCTGGTCAAAATAATTAAATATATGCTTAACGGCTATGCCGCGGTTATTGTTGTTACTTATTCATTTTCAATAGGCTATATGGACCCCGCGTACGATCTTTTGTTTATTTATTTATTTTTTCATAGATTGGTTCGTTGGATTTTTGGATTCATGATTGATAACTTTTTAAGAAATTCTAGAGATTCTCTTATGTTTTATTTTGCATTAAGTATCTCTTATGTTAAATATGTTAATAATTAAAATTTATTTCACCTTGAATTTATGTAATACAACATTTTTACATTTCTTTTTTTCTTTTTTTTAATCGGAAAAAATCAATTATTTTCATTAAAAATAATATTTTTGATATATGTTGAAACATCATTAAAAATGTGAAAACTAGCAAGGGATTGAGTCACCCGAGCCAAAGTATGGACGACCTCGTTGGCTTGTATCCTAATGAACTTAACACAGGAGTTCGTAAATCTAGAATCTAACAAGCGATTACATTCCTTGATGATAGCGCCTAGGGCTGTTAGTGGGAGGTTAAACCCGGAACCGGTCCGAAAATCGGACCACCAGAGCCGGATAAATGGCCCGGCCAAAAAGGCTTGAAATATGGTAATGGATTAAAAAAGTATTTGTATCCAACACAAATAACCGGATCCATTAATCCAATACAGTATCCATAATGCTTTGATATAAATACTAAAATTTTATAGCTTTCTCATTTTTTCTCTTCCTTCGTCTCTTTCTGTCTCTCTCACGCAGACTCCTCACCTCATCAACTCAATGTCTCTCTCGTATCTCATATGCAATCTCCATTTGTCTCTCTCTCTCCTAGGGCTTCATCAACTGTTATCATCGTTTCACCATCAGTTCAGTATTGGCTCAACTGTGTGTTTTAGGTCAAAGTGTGAATTGTGAATCATCTATACTCTTTGTGTAATGTATCCAAACTATATATTCTTTTTATTCTTTTACGTTGCATTGTACATAGTTTGCATGTTGGAGGTATTAAAGATTATTGCTTGTTTTTTGTATAAATTTTGCCCTAATCGTTACATTGTTGCTGAGTTGAAAATAAATGGTGTTGAATAAAGGATATTCATTTTAAAGTTTGTTTGCTGAGTTGAGATTATATTTTTTGTTGAGTTGAGGTTGTATTTTTCGGCTTAGGGTTTTGATAAAAGGACATCCATTGTAAGTTTTGTTGTTGAGTTGAGGTTACATTGATGCTTAAAAATAAATGGTATTGTTGATTTAAGATTGGATTTTTCTTTGATTATCATTCTATTATTGTTTGATTGATATTTTTTTGTGTGATGTCTTTTCAAGATTCTTCTGAAACTCCCAACATGGATGATTTGATAGATATCAGCCTGTTGCTTGATGGGGGAGAGGAGACAATGGATGGAGGCTATATAGAGATTGGTGAGATGATTGACTTGGGAATTCCAACTAATGTTACCAATCAGACTACATCCACTACCCAAAATACTGATACTACTACCACTTAAAATACAACAATTGTTGTTGAGCCAACACCTCTAGTTGACCCAACTGCTGCTGAGCCAACACCTCCAGTTGACCCGGCTCAGAGTTCACAGAGCCAGATTAATGCTTTTGGTAAAGCTCCTCATCCTAAAAAGTCTGTTGTTCATACTGAGATGCAACTTGTTGAGATGCCAGATGGTGCCAAGAATTCGAAATGCAAATGGTGTGGTAAGCTTTATACTTATGATACAAAATGGGAAAGCACTTCTAATGGTAAAAAAACACTTAGAAAATTGCATCCAAAGAAAGCTGAGGATGAGAGGTAATACTGACAAAGAAGTTGCACAATCTAGGTTAAGTGTAGGTTCTGATAGTACCCCTAGTTTGGAAACCTGGACATATAACCATGTTAGGGTTAGAGAAGTTGCAGCTCATATGATTCTAGGTCATGAATTTCCTTTTTCTGTTATGGAAGGTGTTATTTTTAATGAATTCCTTTAAGAGATTTATCCATGGTACAAAAAGATTAGTAGGCATCAGGTTAAGTTGGATTGTGAGAAATTTTTTGAGGCTGAGAGAGTTAAGATGAAAAGGTCAATGTCTCAGATTAACAGGATCAGTCTTACAACTGACCTGTGGTGGTCTGGTGAACAAAGAATTGGTTATATGACTGTGACTGGCCATTTCATTGATTCAAAATGGCAGCTTCACAAAAGAGTTTTATCTTTTAAGAATGTTCCACCACCACATTCTGGCGAAGTTTTGTGTAGGGAGTTGATTAAGGTGATGGATGATTGGGGTATAAGAGATAAGGTTGTTTCTATTTCAGTTGACAATGGTAGTGCCAATGATAATTGTATTTCTAGATTGAAGAGAGATTTTTCTGGAAGGAGAAATCTTGCATTGGATGGCAAACTGTTTCATGTTAGATGTTGTGCACACATCTTAAATTTGTTGGTTCATGATGGTCTTGATATGATTAAGGTGACTGTTGATAAAATTAGGTATGGTGTCAAATATTTGTTGACTTCTGAAGCAAGGCGCAAAGCATTCAAGAAATTTGTTGATGAGTTACAACTTGAGGGCAGGATGTAAGTGTTGGATACTAAGACCAGATGGAACTCAATTTGGTTAATGTTGTCCACTGCTTACCATTACAGAGAAGTATGGCCTAGATATGCTGAGGAAAATGGAGCATTTCTTAATTTTTTGCCTGATGCAAATGATTGGGAAGATGTTCATGATATTTTTTGTTGGTAGTTCTAATACAAAATCAGATCTTGAGTTGTATCTTGAGGAGTCTCCTTTGAAGGTTCCCCCAAACACCAAGTTTGATGTTTTAACTTGGTGGATGGGAAATGAGGCCAGGTATCCTATTCTTAGTAGATTAGCAAAAGATATCCTAATTGTTCTAGTTACAACAGTTGCTTCAGAAGCAACTTTTAGTGCTGGTAAAAGGATTATTGATCCAAAACGATCTTCAATGAAAACTAAGATTGTGGAAATGGTGCTTTGTGGGGGTAATTGGGTGAAGGAGAGGTACGATATTAAAAAGGGATGCACTTCAATTATTTTAAGTATTTAATGGTTTATGGTCTATTTATATGGATTATTACATTTATGTTGCATTATTTAACTTCTGATTCTATTTTGTAGCTTGAGGAACCTCAAGATGAACCTCTAACATATGATTTTGGTCAGCAATAGGATTTGGGTTTCACTTCCTAGAGATGTTATTTTGTTGATTTGTAATGTTAAAACTTCAATGCCAATGATGAATATGTTATGAGGCATCATTAGACAAATGTAATTCAGAAATTGTTTTGTTGCTTTTGCTGGTTTTTGTAATTCTGAATTCTTAAGAATTTCTATGAACATGCTTTTGCTGGTTTTAATTTGAATTATGAAGAACAAATTATAATATGATATCTATAAAAATATGAAATTCTGCATTATATTGTATTTTTTTTTGCTAGAAATATGTATAAAAAAAAAGTTAAAAATTTGGATACTTCTTGATTGGGCCAGGTACCCGAACTGGGCATCTGGTTCGGTTTCGGTTTACCCGAAATAAACGGATAAGTAACAGTTATAAATTATGGCCCATCAATGTTCTGGTCCGGGCTGGTTAGACTCGATAGGCTTATCAGTCCAATAATCGATCCTTCACATACCCGGTCCAGTCCGGACTGAAAACAGCCCTAATAACGCCTAAATCTGAATCATTTTGAGTCTTGTTATTAACACTATCAACCACACATTTCGCATCCATCTCAAAATCCACATTATCCATACCAATGGCATGCACCCAAATAATTGAGTGCAAAAGACCTAATGCTTCCTGTAATGCCCCGATTCGATATTTCCCAATTTTGTTGAGCCTTTTATTTTATTTGAGTGATAATTATCTTATTTGTGAAATTGACATGATAATATGATATGTTGATGTGTTAAAGTGATATGTTGGTATGATATGTGATTTTACAGTTTTGTGAATTTCGGGTAAAATTAGATTGGAGGGTATTTTAGACATTTACTAATTAGTGATAAATTAGAATTTGTGTAGAATTATTATTTTTGTGAGAAAATGATATTTGGTAGGAAAAAGAAGAAAATGAGTTAAGTGTAGAAATAGTTAGTAAGAGAGAAAATAGAAAGATAGAAAGAAAAAGGATATAAATTGTGGGAAAAGAAAGAGAAAGGAGATAGAAAGAAAAAGAGGAGAAAGAAAAGGAAGAGAAAAGAAAAGAAATAAAAGAGGGAAAGGTTGGAAATTCATTAAGATTGCTCGTAGGAATCAGAATAATCGGGTAAGGGTGATAAACATTGTTATCTTAATCTTGTATGTGATTATGTATGTATGAGAATGATTGGGTTTTTGTTTTGGTGAAGTTTAGAGAGAATGAAATGTTAGGGTTTTTGATGAAATTGTGAGAAATGGTAGATTAATCGGTTAGAAGTTGTTATAATCGAAGTATGATAACTTATACATGTTAATAATCATGTTTGTGGAGGTTTGTTGAAGTTTGATTAGGATTTTTGAGGGTTTTGAATGGTTGTCACGTAGCTGGGTTACTGCAGAATCGCACTCGTCGCTCAGCGAGTTTTCCAGGTATTTTCTCGCTCAGCGAGCGAGAAGGTCGCTCAGCAAGCCTGGAGGTTTTTGGGAAGTTTTGTGTTTTAATTCATAACTTTAGCTTCAGTTATCTGTTTTAGGCGTTCTTTATATCGATTCGAAGCTAAAAACGTGTAGGAACTAATGATGCTAAGAAATGTAATTTTTAGTTGACTTTTGCCTGACTTTTCCGATAAAACGTAAATGAGTTAATTATGTAAATGTGGGTTTGATGTGATGTTGTGGTCGTTTGGAAAATGAATACATTGCTTGAATTGAATGCAAATGTATGCTAATTGAATAAGATGAGTGCATAATTATGTTGTGAATAATGTATGCATTTTCAAGAATGGTGTGTGTTATTTTGCATGTGAAGCATAATGTATGCATTCTTGTGTTGCGGGATTCTTTGTGAATCTGTTGTAGCATCGTGTGCTCATGTGGAGTGTGAGCGATGACTACAACACGATCGTGTGCCCATGTGGGGTGTGAGCGATCGGATTGTGTGCATGTATGGGGTGTGAGCAATCCATAAACATTGTGTGCATGTGTGGGGTGTGAGCAATAGGTGATTTATTCACATTGATTGTGTGCTCGTGTGGGGTGTGAGCAATCAGATTGTGTGCCTATATGGGGTGTGAGCAATCCATAAACATTGTGTGCCCATGTGGGGTGTGAGCAATGGGTGAACATCGTATGCCCGACGGGGAGTTATTTTAGGTAACGAGCGATGGTTCCAATTAGTTCCTGAGTGAACTTGATGATGATTGAGTCGGTACCGCATTGCATTTGCATAGAGTCGTTTGTCGGACTCTATGATTTGCATTTATCATCTAAATTGTGAATTGATGAGATAAACACGAATATATATGTGTTTATTTGGAGATGAAAGTATGTATGGATGAAAACATGCTTGAGTATATATATATATATATATATATATATATATATATATATATATATATATATATATGTATATATACTTTGTAGTGTATATGTGTGAATAAACATGAATAATGTATGTTTATGTGATGTGAACGAAGTGGTGAAAGTATGCATGATAAGTATGCAAGAGGTTATGTATATTGGAAATGATTTGTGGTGAGATCATGTTTTATGTGTATTTTATATGTTGAGATATATAATTATATACAATGTTATTATGATAATATTTCTCACCCTTCTTCTGTTTTTATGATGCTCTATGAGGCATTGCAGAGTAAGTTGCTGGAGGTATTTTTCTGAAGCTTGTCTTTATTCTTTTGGTCGGTCGGCTCTAATATGTAGCATCGGGTAGCTAGGGTCGGCTTGATGCCTTTTGTGATACATTTTATACATGTATTTTGGTGATGAATGTTTATGTAAACATGAAATATTTGGTGAATCAAACTTGTTGATATATTTATGATAAGTATATAAGTTTGAAGTTGTTATGTTAGTTTCCGCTGTTATTTGAATCTTTTGAATACGGGTGTTAGGATGAAATCCTTCTGTGGCAAGTTTACCCCGTTTGTTGCATATCTTTAATTGAACAGGTGTTGTATGTTTAAATTTCACGGTTGATGTGACATGCCTCTTTTATACCATGTTTCAAATATACTCTGATGAAAATTTTAATATGTGCCTAAGTGATTTAATTGATTATTTGGGGGTATAGAAAGGGTGTGTTACATTAAGTGGTATCAGAGCCAGTGTTCGAGTCAATTGTGTGTGTCTTGTTGTTGTGATGGTTGAACTGTTGTTTACCATTGTTGTTGTTTTTGGGAATGATCAGAATATGGTTGGTAGAAATGAAAATGTGATGGTTGTTGTGTTGGAAGCGATGGTTAGGCCGATGCAGGGAGCACCGAATGTGAATGCTAATGATGAGTTCAGGAAGAATCAACCACCAGTCTTCAAAGGAAGATTTGATCCTGATGGTGCTCATAATTGGTTGAAAGAGATTGAAGGATCTTCAGAGTCATGGACTATGCTGAAGAGAGTAAGGTGAGGTTTGGTTCTCACATGTTAAAGGAAGAAGTCGATGATTGGTAGGTCGGTAGAAGTCAAGCTCGTGAGGAGGACGGGGAAGAGATAACTTAGAAAGTTTTTCGTACTGAGTTCTTAGGGAAGTATTACCCTGAGAGTGTGAAGGGGAAGAAGGAGACGGAATTCCTTGAACTAAAATAAGGTGGTATGTCAGTGGTTGATTATACTGCTAAGTTTGTAGAGTTGGTTCAATTTCATCCTCATTATGTTGCTGCTACTGCTGAGTTTTCGAAGTGTATTAAGTATGAGAATGGTTTGCGTCCTGAGATTAAGCAAGTTGTGGGATATCAAAGAATTAGAAGGTTTTCGGATTTAACGGAATGTTGTAGAATTTTTGAGGAAGATAGGGGAAACTTTGATCTTTATATTGTAGGGACTTGAAGTGGACCTTATGTGACACCCGCTGATAAGAGCAAGCATATGGGAAACTTTGATAAGAGATCTGGTGGGGAGTTCTAGTCCCGTTAAGTGTTACAAGTGTGGTGATTTGGGCCATAAGTCTTTTGAGTGTGGGAAGAACATAGTGAAATGTTCAAACTGTGGAGGCCTTGGACATGCTACTACCGAGTGTAGGAGGAATGTTGTGAAGTGATTCAATTATGGAGAAGTGGGCCACATTAGTACTAAGTGTACTAAGCTGAAGCAAGCTCAGGCGGGCGGAAAGGTGTTTGCATTAGCAGGGAAGGACAATACTAGTGCAGATCGTTTGATTAAATGTACATGCTTTATTAATAGTACGCCTTTAGTTACTATTATTGATACGGGAGCGACTCATTAGTTCATTTCTCTTGAGTGTGCTAAGCGTTTGAATTTGTTTTTGACTTCTTGGGGTGGTGAGATGGTTATTGACACTCCTGCTTCAGGGTCGGTAACTACTTCTTTGGTGTGTGTAAGTTGTTCTTTGACCATGTATGGTAAGGACTTTGTTATGGATTTAGTTTGTTTGCCGTTGGAGGGTTTGGACGTAATCTTGGGTATGAACTGGTTGCAATTTAATCGATTTCATATAGATTGCTATCATAAGTTAGTGAGGTTTCCTTCTTTGAATGATGATGGAGAAGAAAGTTTCATGTCCACGAAAGAGTTGAAGAAGCTTTTAGTGGACGAAGCTCAATTGTTTGGTTTGTTTGCATTATTATCAATGGAGAGCGAAGTTGAACTCAATAGGTTTCCAGTGGTGTGTGATTTTCCAGAAGTGTTTCCGGAGGATATTAAGGATCTACCACCGAAAAGAGAAGTTGAGTTTTCTATTGATCTAGTTCCGGGTACTAGACCGATTTCGATGGCACCGTATCGTATGTCTGCTTCAGAGTTGGTAGAATTGAAGAAGCAATTGAATGACTTGTTGGACAAGAGATTTGTTAGGCCGGGTGTTTCTCCTTGGGGTTCTCCGATATTGTTGGTAAATAAGAAGGATGGAAGTATGCGGTTATGCATTGATTATCGATAGTTGAACAAGGTGACAATTAAGAACAAGTATCCGCTTCCGAGGATCGATGATTTGATGGACCAATTGGTTGGTGCGCGTGTTTTTAGTAAGATTGATTTGAGATCAGGATATCACCAGATTTGTGTGAAAGAAGAGGATATTCAAAAGACGGCTTTTAGAACACGGTATGGTCATTACGAGTATTCTGTGATGCCATTCGGAGTTTCTAATGTGCCGGTGTGTTTATGGAATTCATGAATCGTATTTTTCATGAACAGTTGAATCGTTTTGTGGTTGTGTTCATCAATGGCATTTTGATATATTCTAAGTCTCAAGAGGAGCATGAAGAGCATTTAAGGATTGTGTTACAGATTTAGAAAGAGAAGCAATTGTATGTTAAGTTGTCAAAGTGCGAGTTTTGGTTGTCGAAGGTAAGTTTCCTTGGACATGTTATTTTCGATGGTGGTATTAGTGTTGATCAATCCAAGATCGATGTGGTAATGCAATGGGAAGTTCCTAGATCGGTTACGGAGATTCGAAGCTTTTTAGGCTTGGCGGGTTATTATCAGAGGTTTATTGAAGGATTTTCCAAGTTGGCACTTCCGTTAACGCAGTTGACTTGTAAGAGAAAGTCTTTCATTTTGGATATTCATTGTGAAGAAAGTTTCATGGAACTTAAGAGAAGTTTAACAACGGCTCCGATCTTGATTTTTCCGAATCCAACGGAACCATTTGTGGTGTTTTGTGATGCTTCATTGTTTGGGTTAGGTGGTGTTTTGATGCAAGATGGAAAAGTTGTGGCTTATGCTTCAAGACAATTGAGAGTGCATGAAAAGAATTATCCTATGCATGATTTGGAATTAGCGGCCGTGGTTTTTGCTCTAAAAATTTGGAGGCATTATCTTTATGGTGCAACATTCGAAGTTTTTAGTGATCACAAGAGTTTGAAGTATTTATTTGATCAAAAGGAATTGAACATGAGAAAAAGGAGGTGGTTAGAGCTTTTGAAGGATTGTGATTTTGGTTTGAATTACCATTTGGGTAAGGCGAATGTGGTGGCCGATACCTTAAGTCGTAAGTTGTTACATATGTCCACATTGATGATAAGAGAATGGGAACTTTTGGAGAATTTTAGAGACTTGAGTTTTGTTTGTGAGATGACGTCGAGAAGTGTGAGACTTGGTATGCTACATGTTATAAATGATTTCCTTGCAACCGTTTGTGAGAAGCAAAAGTTGGATTTGAAATTTGTCGATTTGATGATGAATGAGAATGAGGATTTCAAGGTTGATAGTTTTGGAGTTTTGAGATTTCGTAGTCGTATTTGTATTCCCGGTGATGTGGAGTTGAAAACGATGATATTGGAAGAGGGACACCGAAGTAACTTAAGTATTCATCCGGGAGAGAATAAGATGTATCAATATTTGAAGAAGATCTTTTGGTGGTCCGGATTGAAGAGAGATGTAGCTCATTTTGTTTATGCGTGTTTGACTTGTCAGAAGTCTAAGGTGGAACATCAGAAGCCTAGTGGTTTGATGCAACCGTTGGATATTCCGGAATGGAAATGGGATAGCATATCGATTGATTTTGTTATGGGATTGCCGAATACGCAAAAAGGTCATAATGCTATTTGTGTGATTGTTGATAGGCTTACTAAATCTGCTCACTCTATTCTGATTGATATTAGTTATCCTTTGGAGAAGCTAACCAAGATTTATGTTTTTGTGGTTGTGAAGTTACATGGAGTTCCTAAGAGTATTGTATCGGATAGAGATCCTAGATTTACATCGAGGTTTTGGGAAAGTTAGCAAAAGGATTTGGGTTCTAAGCTAAGATTGAGTTCAGCTTACCAGCCGCAAACGGACGGTCAAACCGAGAGGACAATTCAATCGTTAGAGGATTTGTTGCGTGCTTGTGTGCTAGAACAAGGTGGTGTTTGGGATAGTTATTTAACGTTGATTGATTTCACCTACAATAACAATTTTCATTCGAGTATTGGTATGGCACCATTTGAGGCTTTGTATGGTCGGAGATGCCGGACACCTTTGTGTTGGCATGAAACTGGAGAGAGAACGGTTGTTGGATCGGAGATGGTACAACAAACTACGGAAAAAGTGAAGTTTATTCGGGAGAAGATGAGGGCTTATCAAAGTAGACAAAAGAGTTATCATGACAAGAGAAGGAAGGATCTTGAGTTTCAGGAAGACGACCATGTGTTTTTTAGAGTTACACCGGTTACGGGTGTGGGTCGTGCTTTGAAGTCGAAGAAGTTGACTTCTCGTCTTATTGGGCCGTATCAAATTACTGCACGAGTTAGTGTTGTGCCTTACTGTGTGGCGTTGCCTCCGAATCTTTCGAATTTGCATGATGTGTTCCATGTTTTGCAACTTCGGAAGTATGTTCCGGATCCGTCACATGTTATTCCTATGAAAGAGGTTGAAGTAAGAGATAACCTTACGGTGCAAGCTTTGCCGATTGAAATTTTGGACCGTGAAATCAAGAAGCTAAGAGACAAGGATATTGCGCTTGTGAAAGTAGCGTGGGGAGGCGCTGCGGAAGGCAATATGACTTGGGAATTAGAGAGTGGGATGCGCGAGTCGTATCCGGAGTTGTTTGAATCAGATAATATTTTCGAGGACGGAAATTTCTAAAGTGGGGGAGAGTTGTAACGCCCCGATTCGATATTTCTCAATTTTGTTGAGTCTTTTATTTTATTTGAGTGATAATTATCTTATTTGTGAAATTGACATGATAATATGATATGTTGATGTGTTAATGTGATATGTTGGTATGATATGTGATTTTACCATTTTGTGAATTTCGGGTAAAATTAGATTGGAGGGTATTTTAGACATTTACTAATTAGTGATAAATTAGAATTTGTGTAGAATTATTATTTTTGTGAGAAAATGGTATTTGGTAGGAAAAAGAAGAAAATGAGTTAAGTGTAGAAATAGTTAGTAAGAGTGAAAATAGAAAAATAGAAAGAAAAAGGATATAAGCTGTGAGAAAAGAAAGAGAAAGGAGATAGAAAGAAAAAGAGGAGAAAGAAAAGAAAGAGAAGAGAAAAGAAGAGAAAAGAGGGAAAGGTTGGAAATTCATCAAGATTGCTCCTAGGAATCAGAATAATCGGGTAAGGATGATAAACATTTTTATCTTAATCTTGTATGTGATTATGTATGTATGAGAATGATTGGGTTTTTGTTTTGCTGAAGTTTAGAGAGAATGAAATGTTAGGGTTTTTGATTAAATTGTGAGAAATGGTAGATTAATTGGTTAGAAGTTGTTATAATCGAAGTATGATAGCTTATACATGTTAATAATCATGTTTTTGGAGGTTTGTTGAAGTTTGATTAGGATTTTTGAGGGTTTTGAATGGTTGTCACGCAACTGGGTTACTGCAGAATCGCACTCATCGCTCAGCGAGTTTTCCAAGGATTTTCTCGCTCAGCGAGCCTGGAGGTTTTTGGGAAGTTTTGTGTTTTAATTCATAACTTTAGCTTTGGTTATCTGTTTTAGGCGTTCTTTATATCGATTCGAAGCTAAAATCGTGTAGAAACTAATGATGCTAAGAAATGTAATTTTTAACCGACTTTTGCCCGACTTTTCCGATAAAACATAAATGAGTTAATTATGGAAATGTGGGTTTGATGTGATGTTGTGGCCGTTTGGCAAATGAATACATTGCTTGAATTGAATGCAAATGTATGCTAATTGAATAAGATGAGTGCATAATTATATTGTGAATAATGTATGAATTTTCAAGAATGTTGTGTGTCATTTTGCATGTGAAGCATAATGTATGCATTCTTGTGTTATGGGATTCTTTGTGAATCTGTTGTAGCATTGTGTGCTCATGTGGAGTGTGAGCGATGACTACAAAACGATTGTGTATCCATGTGGGGTGTGAGAGATTGAATTGTGTTCCCGTGTGGGGTGTGAGCAATCCATAAACATTGTGTGCCCGTGTGGGGTGTGAGCAATGGGTGATTTAGTCATATTGATTGTGTGCCCATGTGGGGTGTGAGCAATCGGATTGTGTGCCCGTGTGGGGTGTGAGCAATCCATAAATATTGTGTGTCCATGTGGGGTGTGAGTAATGGGTGAACATCATATGCCCGACGGGGAGTTACTTTAGGTAACGAGCGATGGTTCCAATTAGTTCCTGAGTGAACTTGATGATGATTGAGTCGGTACCGCATTGCATTTGCATAGAGTCGTGAGTCAGTCTCTATGATTTGAATTTATCATCTAAATTGTGAATTGATGAAATAAACATGAATATATATGTGTTTATATGGAGATGAAAGTATGTATGGATGAAAACATGCTTGAGTATATATGTATGTGTGGATATATATATATATATATATATATATATATATATATATATATATGTGTGTGTGTGTGTTTGTGTGTGTGTGTATACATTGTAGTGTATATGTGTGAATAAACATGAATGATGTATGTTTATGTGATGTGAACGAAGTGGTGAAAGTATGCATGATAAGTATGCAAGAGGTTATGTATATTGGAAATGATTTGTGGTGAGAACATGTTTTATGTGTATTTTATATGTTGAGATATATAATTATATACAATGTTATTATGATAATGTTTCTCACCCTTCTGTTGTTTTTATGATGCTCTATGAGGCATTGCAGAGTAGGTTGTTGGAGGTCTTTTTGTGAATCTTGTCTTCATTCTTTTGGTCGGTCGGCTCTGATATGTAGCACTAGGTAGCTAGGGTCGGCTTGATGCCTTTTGTGATACATTTTATACAAGTATTTTGGTGATGAATGTTTATGTAAACATGAAATATTTGGTGAATCAAACTTGTTGATATATTTATGATAAGTATATAAGTTTGAAGTTGTTTTGTTAGTTTCCGCTGTTATTTGAATCTTTTGAATACGGGTGTAAGGATGAAATCATTCTGTGGCAAGTTTACCCCGTTTGTTCCATATCTTTAATTGAGCATGTGTCGTATGTTTTAATTTCATTGTTGATGTGACATGCCTCTTTTATATCATGTTTCGAATATACACTGATGAAATTTTTAATATGTGCCTAAGTGATTTAATTGATTATTTGGGGTATAGAAAGGGGGTGTTACACTTCCCCTATATTAACATCAGTACTTGGAGAAAAATACTTGGCAAAATATTCAAATTAATCCCTTAAGTTTACCTCAGGGTCCAATTTAGTCCTTTAATTTTAAAAAGTTTCAAAGTGATCCCTTAAGTTTTTAAATAGTATCACGTTAGTCCTTACCGTCAACACTGTTAGTCAAAGTCAATGGGATTGTACAATTGGCGCACACGTGTGGCTCATGTGGAATCTCTTGCCCATGTGGAATTACGCGTGGCCTATGACATGGTATATGTGTATCACCAAAATCATCAAAAATCCAAAATTTTGCTCTCATCTAGAATTGAACTCAAGACATCTAAATTGCAAAGTGAAATTCACTACCACAAAACCACTTCACATTTTATGTTTAATAATTAAAAACTGAAAGTATAATTACAAACTGAAACTATAATTAATAAAGCATAGCAAAACAAATGTTATTTCAATTTCAATACAGTACAAATACTCATAAAATAAATACCAGCCACTAAAGTGCCATGGTGGTAATTAAATCTTTAATATTATTGGTGTTATGAAATTTTTAATATATATATATATATATATATATATATATATATATATATATATATATATATATATATATATATATATATATATGAACTTTGTTATTTTTTTTATTTTAACTATTGACTTTAGTAAATAAATGTTATGATTTTCTTTATGAAAAATTGTCATCTTGAAAACTAAAATATATTTTTATTCGATTTGAGGACTTTTTCCTCAAAATATAAACTATTTAAATGAAAAGTATTTCTTATAAATTTATCTTTATTAAATGTCTTTTTTTATAAAAAAAATCTATATTTTTTTAATTTTTTAAAGTTTATATTTGTTAAACTGGGGGTTTTGAAAAGTAGTAACAAATTCTTATGTTGGATTTGTTATTATAAAAAATTTCTATATAAATATACTTTAAGTTGAAATATTTTTTTACTATAAATAACTAATAAAATCATTCATATGGAAATAACAAAATCGGTGACAATTTAAATTTGTTTTGAATTAATATTTTTTTCATACATTTGTTTGGATATAATTTTTGTTTTCTAATTCAATTTAAATTTATTTTCTTAATATTATAATAATATTAATATTAAATTTAATTGATTTCATCTATTTTTGTTTTTGAAAATTTACCTACATTAAAAGAGAAAAAAAATTGACTTGTTTTCATCTACAAGAAAAAGACTTTTTTTTTTTACGAAAAAAAATATTTAAAAATATAGTAACGGTTATTTAAGATTTGGTATCTTGAATTTTATATTGCAACTAATCTTTCCACAAATTTTAGCAATGGAAAACCACAAAAATGTATCTTATATGGTTATGTCTCTTTTACATGTGTTTATTATAAATCTCTACAGTGCTTATTATAATTATAATTGTAAATAAACCAAATAAATGCAATGTGGCTTAGTGGTTCAATGTCTTTCCAAGCATCCAAATAGACATGGGTTTAATACTGTGTGAAAGCAGAATTTTAGGATTTTTTTTGGAATTTTGATGACCTTGCTAATTAGCATATGCCATGTCACATGTCACGCGTATTAACATATGCCATGTCATACGCCACGCATGCAGAAATAGACGCCGTTTGTGAGAATCAAACGGAAAGGACCTAAATGACACCGTTTGAAGACATAAGGGACTACATTGACACTTTTTAAAATTAAGGGACCAAAATGGACCCCGATGTAAAGTTAAGGGACTAAAATGGGTATTTTGCCAAAATACTTTGTCCTGGCGATAACAAACTCCTCATTGATATCTCTAATACAAGTGATTATGCTAACATTGTTATCAAAAAATGCAACATCAATGTTACACTTAAAACGCCCAACAGGAGGTTTGCTCCAAGTACTCTCATTAACCAGCTGATTATGATTAGAAGATTTTGATCTGATATGTTATGTATTTTTTCAATCTGATAGTAACTGAGAAGCACGAAGGCAGATCGAAACTGAGGCTTCCTCTTTTTGATTTCAGACTTGATCATTCCTGCATTTCCAAATAATCCAAAAAATGGTAATCCATAAAGCTATTTGATCCTGATTTGAAATCCATATAAGAGAAAACAGGACAGAGACGAAATCATCTTTCGTATTCACCAGATGCTGCAATCTAGACCAAGCGCCCACTTTTTGCCAACACTCAATACTCTTTTCACACTGAAAAAATAGATGCTCATAATTCTCCTCTCTTTCCCCACAAATATCACAACTGGTGAGACAATCAACTTCTTTATCTTTTAATCTTACTCTAGTAGGAATACAGTTCCTATTAAAGTATTTAGTGGATAAATTTTAAGATTATTTTAATAGTAATTGATTGAATTAAAAATATAAAAAAGAAAAAAATTGACGGTAAACATATAAGAGAAAATAATATGGGAATATATTGTATTTTAAATTAGTATTGAAATCATACTAAATTATAATCCAACAACTTCTCTCATCAAAATTTTTAGCCAAAATTTTCACCAAAATTTTATAATAATAAATAAAATAAAAATAGGTAAATAATAAACCTTGAATAAAAAATGAATAATAAATTATATAGTTTATTTATTTTTACAAAAATTTATGTTATATTATAAATAAGATATGTTTTTAGTCAATTTTATCATAAATATTAATCTAATATTACATATTTGTGCATCGCACGGGTAGACGGTTATTGAAATTAGAAAAATAACAATATAATTAAAGATGAAAAATATAACATCTCTATTTTGACTAATTCGTTAAGTATAACTTTTAATTTAAAATTCTTGATCATAAATGAATTTAATTGATTTATTTTAGTGAATATAATATGATGAATTTAAAATTGATTGTGTTTATTTCCAAATTTATGACATGTGTGAATTATTAATTATTATTTTGTCAATTCATTTAATTTAGGCGAGGTAATATAAAATGTGTGATAATTAAGTTAAGGTTTATGATAATTAAAGAAGTTATGTGAATAAGTATTTTAGAATAAAATGTGAATAGTAGTGTGTACGGTAGGTAGATTTAGAATTTAGATTGTGGAGTGAGTATGTGAGTGTAATGGCAGATGCCTTGAGTAGGAAGCGAGTTCATCTCTAATCTATAGCAGTGAAAGGACTAGAGTTATAGAGAGATTTCGTGACTTGAACTTGAAGGAGCATTCTTCAACCAGTGGTTTACAGTGTGGTACAATTACAGTTCAAAATGAGTTGAAGAGCAAGATCAAGGTTCTACAGTAGGCCGATAAAGTAGTGCAATAGAAGAAGAAATTGGTTGATGCAGGAAAAGTAGATGAATTTAAGTTAGACTCATATGATGTTTTACGATGCCAATGACAAGTTTGTGTACCCGATGATGTAGAGTTGTGAAAGTCTATCCTAGAAGAGACTCACAAAAGCAAGTTAAGTATTCACCCCGATATGAAAAAGATGTATCAAGACTTTAAACAGAGATTTTGGTGGCCATGAGTAACGCGGTGGGATAACTGACTTGGTGTTTTTGTTTGACAAAAACATGTGTGGATAGCAAGAGTCGCCACCGACTTTTATTTTATCCAATAGGAAAGGGTATAAAAGAACAAGAAAGACCTTTTAAAAATTTGAGTTCGGGGGGTAGGTTATATAAAGGGAAGGTGTTAGCATCCTTTATATTCATGGTTATTCATGGGCCCTTAATTACTTAGTTCAATTTACTTTGTTTGAAAAATGGTGTAGTGTGTGTTTAGAAAATATTTTCAGGAGTTCTTTATAATGATCCTCGTATGGATGTATACAAAGTCTTAAGTTTGAAAATATTTTGAAAGTAGGGTGTGAATAAGAGTTTTTGAAAGAGTGAACAAGTAATTAAGTGCTACCTACCCTAAGTTGGTCTTTCATGTTTCTTTATTTCCTTTCAAGGGTAAGATTGTCCTTACTATTAAGGAGTAAGTAGTCATTACCTTGGATGTGTTTAAGGGACGGGCGTAGGGTCATCATATGGTCATAGAAGGCAACAGGTAATGGTACCTTAGCAATTCGAGGGGACTATCATCATTTTTTCGTAGGGTCATCGAGGGACGAGATCATTTATCCGAAGGGACAATAAGGGACTATGATCTTTATATTGTAGGGATTTGATGATTTTTTATTCGTAGGCAACCTTGATAAGATACCCTTGTATTCGAAGGACTTGATCATGTTTTAAAGGCAACCAAGAGAGGAAACCCTAGGAGGTGCAGATGACAAACGTATAACGATCGACTTACGTGTGTGAATATTAATTTCAGATATTTTATCTTATGGATTTAGTGAGCTAGGTCCAATTAATTAAACATACAAGTCTTTGCACACCCTAATTTACTAACCACGCAATTATATTTTGCAGAAAATAAAAGCAGAAAGTAAAAACCATAAACTATTACATGACTTTGGGAGAGGTACATAAATAAAACCTGACAGAAAACGTAAAGTGCGGAAAATAAAACCTAAAACTATTAAAACCAGGAAGCAGTTACATTATCTTTAGAAATCGTAAAATAATTGAAACGAAAAGATCAGAAGAATATTGAGTCTTTGAGATGAGAGGAGGATATTTTTTATCATGCTATTAGAAGAATAAAAAAAAAACAGAGTCAGATAAAATCACTGCAGATTTTAAAATAATGGAAAATAAGAAAAGCGATTAAAATAAAATCTAAAAAATATTAAGACGATGCTAAAAATCTAATAAAATCAAATAAAGAGCGCAAAATTCTTTTCAGATTTTTTTGAGAATATGAAAATAGAAAATAAATCAAATAAAATAGAAAAAAATAGGAATTTGTGATTTTGAGGGTCGAAATCTTTTAGAATTTTATTCTAAACGAGTATTGTTCTTCGATTTGTTTTTGAACTTCTGGAAAAAATTCGGAGTAAATCGAAACATTAGCACTTACCTGACTTACCTGTCAGACTGAAATTCTTATCACTACTGCAACCTTCAAAGTATCGGCGGAAACAGATTACAGTAGATTAACCAACAATTTAGTTCTCCATGGTGCCCTAATAATGGTGTTGTTCGAAATATGCATCATAACTCAAAAACAAACAATAAAAAAGAATCAATACATGATTATAAACAATATTATGAAAAGAAAATGTATTAAAATGTTATGAAACAAAATATTTGAGATCAAGAAAAAGTAAGAGGCGACATGTGTTCATAGGTTGGCCTCCTAGAAGTTTATTGATAATGATTGGATGAAGAAAGAGGCTGGAAACTTGCTATGAAGTATTTTTTGAAACTTGTTTAGGGTTTTTTAGTGTAAGAATTTTTTGTCTTTGGCATTTGGTTGTGTTGTGCATTTATAAGTGATGGAATTAGATCAAAAAGTTGGGCCTTTGTGGATGGATTTTGGATTGCTTGAAGGTGAAGAAAGGATCTTTCTAATTTGGTCAAAAAGATTAGATGAAATCATACTCTTTTGGTCTTGCATGAATTTTGACATTTTCAATCATCATAAACATCAAATATTTGATCCCAAAATACACCTAAGATCAAATATTTGATTTTTCAATATTCATCTTAATTAAACTTGAATTTAAATGAAATAAATCCGATATAATATAAAATAAATATAAAAAATCAGATATTATGATTTATGGGTCGTGCATGATCTTATAATTGAGTTTGGGTTGGAAAAATATGGGCCCATTTGGAAGAAACTTGAGTTTTGGCCATTTTTAAGTTATGAGCTCTTGAAAAGTTGACTTTCTGTTGACTTTCAAAATGACCTATAATGTTTTAGCTCATATCTTTCAAATAAAGCATTTTTAGGCTTGGCTTGTGAGACACGAAGTTGTAGAGAATTGAATTTCCTTAAAAATGAGATTTGAATTGGAAATTGTTGATGAAGTATGTGAAAGTTATGGCTGGTCAAAGTTCAGTTGACTTTTCCTACATAAAACCCTAATTTAGCAACTCTTGATTCTTGATAATTCTGAGGTTTTCTTGATGATCAAATGATGAATTTCATCTCATAATCTTGATGTTGACCAAAAATCTTGAAGTTTGACTTTATGTTGACCACAATTGACTTTTTGACCAAGTTAACTAATTTTTTATTATCTGAGCATCTAACTGATCAAACTTGTGAGGAAAGCTTTGAAACTTGACATGAGGGTTCTTTGAGGTATGTGGGATGTTATGAAGTCCACTTGAGGATTTGTAAGTCTACTTTTCTTGGGGAAACTGAAAACCCTAGTGTTAAGATCCATTGTTCAAGATGAGGCTTTGTCTGATGAAACCTTCAATCCCTTTGACCAATTGAGAATCTTGTGACTATTAGTAGACCTCTTGAGACACATTGTCTTGAATATGGGAGGGAAAATTCTGGGGTACGACAGATGCCCCTGTTCTATTTTTTTAAAACTGAGGAGTTAGATTGCCATGTTCTCCATTCGTGACTTGAAGGTTGAATGGGATTGAACACTAAAGCCCAAAAATTTGCATTCGCCGGTGCGCAAAATAATGATGTCGGTTGGTTGTATTGCTTTAATGGGCTTAAAGATTCCATTCGGAGTAAAAATGTTCTTCATATATACCTCTTCGAGGATAAAGAAGTCCAAGACGTTGATTGATGTAATCTCGGGGGATGTAGCAGCCCAAATGTTGTTTGGGTGTGGTCCTGGAGGATAAAGCAGTCTGAATGTTGTTATGTGTAATCATGGAGGGTAGAGTAGTCCAAGATGTTATCCTGGGGGTTTATAGCAGCCCAAAATATTGTTTGAGATAGCCCTTGAGGGGATATAGCAGCCCAATATATTGTTTGAGATAGCCCTTGGGGGGATATAACATCCAATATGGATATAGATGTAATCTCAGGAGATGTAGCAGCCTAAGATATTGGTTTTCGTGGCCCTGGGGGATATAGAATCCCAAGACGTTGATGAATGTAATCTTGAGGGATGTAGCAGCCCAAGATATTGGTATATGTATTCCTGGAGGATAGAGCAATCCAAGATTTTGTTATATATATTCCCGGAGGATAGAGCAGTCCAAGATATTGTTTGAAGTAACCCTTGGGGGGATATAGAAGCCCAAGAATAAGTTGTTGATGACGTTCGTCTGCTGGGGAATTAACCTGAAAAACAAGGTTAGTTTTGTGCAAATGTCATGATGTATATAACACTTTGCAAGACGATATTCTTATCATAAATGAGAATGTTGTATGTGTATGATATGAAATGATGTATGAATGAATTATGTAGTTGAAGCGCATGATTAGCTTTGTGTAATAGATGCTAGTTGGGGAAAATAAATCTCGATTTATTGCGGAAGAATATAAAGACTTCGTTCCCGTCTTGTTTTGGAATATCGTACTTAGAACCTCCCGTTTTCGTTCGTCGTACTTCTTATTGAAGGATTAAATTCCTGAATATCCTGACTGAGGATAAAAGAGATGGACATTCCCCTGGGAGACTTATCCGGCCAAGTTTCAATTCTTTGGAGGATATATTAGATTTGAAAGAAAACTACTTGAAGACTTCGTAGAGTTTGAAGTACAAGAAGCTACTTGGAGTATTTCATTAGAATATATTCGTAAAGATTACTCTGCGGGGATGAACCGACGAAGATTCGTTAGATTCCTACCTTCGATCGTCCTTAGTAAATGCTATTATTGTATTTTATGCATTTATGGTAAACATCAATCATATTCAAAAGCATATATACATTCAGACATAATCAACTGATGTTTTCGCCTAAGTAAAAAGGGAAAAGTAAACCTGAATTCGGAAATAGAGTTGTATCAATTTTGAAAATGTATACTCATTCAAAATAACCAATGGATTTAGAACTTCTGATATTCTCGACTTCCCTGAGTAATTTTCTAGGAATTCTCATGACTGAATCTGAAGACATGATACTGACACCATCTGATACAATGGCTTCTGATGAGAATCCAATATCAAGGCAATGTAATGAGAGGAATATGCTTTCAGACTGTGGTGGATCGTGTACGTCCCTGTCAGTGGTTAAGGAGCTTGCAACTGAATTTGACCTAATTAGGTTTGAAAAAAGAGCATTGCCCCCTGCTGAGAATGACTTGTCCCAAAATGGCGGCATTTGAAAAGCTACCTCAAGAGAAACAAACAAAACGCCTCATAATAATATGCCCCTGGCATCATGAACTCGGTAATGTTACCTTTGGTAATTCAAATAGATGAAGAGACCTGCCCCTGGCTACTTAAGCATAGTTGAATCTTGACCTGATTGCCACAAATGAATTGGACAGTAACATGGCATGCCCCCCTTGAGTGGAAGATAGTGACCATGCCCCATTGTATACATTGGCTTTGATCCAGGAAGCAACTTTGTATGTCGGAAGGATTTTGGTTTATTGAATATTCATCATGTAAGCTTCTCTGCTGTCAAACACTTAGTTATATGCAAACAATGATATTCAAAATGCAACGCTTATGTCTGTCTCGAAGTTTTTTTTTTAAAAAGAATTATTTTAGAAAAACAATATTTGTAAAAAACTATGATATTAACTCAAGATTTATAATAAGCCCTAAAGGAGTCAGGATACATTTTTGTAGCAGTATGCTTTCGAACTAACCATGCTTCAGTTAGGACTTTTAAAGGGTTGTAACGTGGCCTGGTTCACGGTTTAAGAAACAAAGGATAAAGGCTCAAATTTATTTGTACCCAACCCATTCTTCATGATGTTCTGCAGTCCTATGTTCGGTTAACTTATGCATTGAGGCTCCAAAGGAGTTTGGAATTGTAACACTGATATTTGTGATGGTTCAGAAACCAGAACTTTATTTGAAAAGTAAGTCATCTCTTCTTTTTTTTTGAGGATTTGTAGTGACCTCTTTTTTCTTTTGACTATATTATCCCTTCCTTTTAATTGAACTGTTTGTTTCAAGATTATAGTCAGCGGGATGTCTCAATTTTTACTAAGTCTCCTTCATAGGTTTTGACTTAGTGATCTTTTCTTTTGCTAGATATTGACTGTCGAACTTAGTGATTACAGGGAACCATTATTAGTTGTGTACAAGAAGGACAACTGGCATAATGGAGTTAACCGAGGAACTATCATGCCCCAATTTATGATTATGGGTTTTAATTTGCGTGAGAATGAAAACTCCTACTTCATAGGCTCAAAAGGGTTAACTAGGGATTAACTTCCTTATATCTCCACTATTTAGGAATTGAAACAATGCCTGCACATCGTCAACATAGTCTGCTCAAAAGCATATTGTATGAAATTATGGTATCATCTTCGTCATCCTCCCTCTAAAGGCTTACAACTTTAGCAAGAGTTAAGTATCACAAAAGAGAAGTAAGAAGCATATTTTAAATTTAGTGAAACAAATGGATTAATTCAAGACAAACATACGCAATGCATTAATGTGAAAACAAAGTTTATCATAATAGTAAATGCTTGGACAAACAAAATAAATTACAACTGAATAAATCAAATGATGTCCCATCTAGTTGGCTGAATGTCTTCGAGTGCAATCAGTGAACTCTTAGGAGCATTATATTTTACCATGAAATCAAATATTCTACTTGGCTATCCTAACGTATCCCAAACTTCAAAAGGGATAGGTGGGCTTTCTTTCTTGCTACCTCGGGCGATTTTCCTGGCAGCTTCGATGTTTGATGGACAATAGGAGAATTCAATCTGATCTTCTGGCGTAACCTCGAGGACTCCTTCGTCAATCAGGCCTTGAATCTTATTCCTAAATGCCCAACATTTATCTGTGTCATGTCCAAGACAGTTGGAGTGATACGCACACCTTGCATTGGGATTATAGCAAGGGGAGGAAGTATTGGGCTTTCGAGGAGAATTTTTCAAGGAAATTAGCTTCATCTCCAACAAGCATTGCAAAGTTTGCGACATTGGTGTGTCGAATTTGATGAACTTCCTTCTACATTCCATGTGTTGAGGTGGATTAACCTTACATGATCTTCTTTCTTTAATTGAAGAACTATCAATAGTAGCATGTCTTTTTCCTTCTCTTATCCTTATCTTCCTTTCAACCAAGTTAGCTTGTTTCACCGGAGGTTGACTGATGATTTGATTCCCAACTCTGTTACCTTGAAGTTTATTGACAAAGACTCTTAGCTCTTCTTGCCCCCGGGCTAAGTTTTGGATAAGAGTCACCTAATCATTCATCTGGATTCTCATCTCTGCCATCTCAGCTTGCAATTGTTCCAATTGATCATCCTTGTTGTCTTTAGGATTCTTCTTTTTCATGTCCTTAGTGAGGAGGGCTTTCAACTCTTCTTGAAACTTGGACAAATTCAGGATCACCTCTTAAAATTGAGCAATTTGGGTCTGGAGATCTTTGACAGATTGTTCGAGATCCATTTCTGCTGAAATAAACAGCGAGAAGATGAGAAATCTGTTGTGAAAACCTGTCATGCAATGATATGGTATGTAGATGCATATGCAATGTTTTCAAGGACCGTAAGATTTAAAATTTTTAAAACCAACAAAAACAAAACTCTTATTAGTAGGCTTGAAATAATATTGCCCATTGGGCTTACAAATTAAAACAAACAAAATTTATAAAGAAAATAAAACATTTGAGAATTAAGTCTCCCATGGACGCTTCCTCTTGGTGTTGAGATATGTGTTGAGATTCCGCTCTTCGTGAAATTGCTTTGTCAGCTCCAACACTCTTTCTTGGCTAACCCTGAATTGAGCTTCAAAGGTATCTCTTTGCTCCTTCAGTTGGATCTAGGATTTTTGCAGCTCTTCCAAATCAGTAGGCATATCAGGATGAATAATGGTATAAGGAACATCTCCTTCAACAATAAGCTCAATAGTCATCGGTAGAACAACAAGATATGGCATCATAAGAGTCTGAGCACGAGACCGCACCCATCTGAGGTAAGGTTCCATAGGAATGGAGTACTTTGGTTCTAGAGTCTTACTATCAACCTTGTTCACTTTACTCCAAGCTCGTATAAACCTTTGACAGTAACCTTGAAGATTGTGGTTGTAATTAAACACAATACCTTGAATAAGCATGTCATGAGGACCATTACTCCGAGCATAACCAAACTGACGTAGAGCTAAAAAATGGTTGCAAGTAATGCCCCATCTTATGCCAAGGAGTGGATCATTAGGGAACTCCCCACAATGGTCAATGATAGTGACATTTTCCATAGATCGGGAACATCAATGAATATCTGAATGAGAGAGTGACATTATCCTTTTAGACCACCTCAAACCTTGTTCATTCTTCATCACAGATCGAGGAAGGTGAAAAATAAACCACCTAGATAGTAGAGGTATGCAACACATTAGAGTTCCTCGTGCCTTCGTAGTACGAGTGTGGAGAGAGTGTAAGATATCTCCAAGCAAGGTAGGCGCTGGACTGTGAGCCAGAAATATGTTGATGGTGTGCACATCAATGAATTAGTCTGGATTAGGGAACAATACTAAACCATAAATCATCAAGGCCAAGATCTCTTAAAAAGCATCATAAATCATAGCCTCCAAGAACACTTGAGCTTTATCCATTAACATTTTAGAAATAATACCCTTAACTCCACTTCTGGTTTCTAGTACAATGTCTGATTTCTTTAGATGTAAGGCTGCAACAATGACTTCAGGTTTAGGCTTTTTCTCTAAGCCTGTGAAAGGTTTCTAATCAAGGATAGGTACCCCAAGTAATCTGGAGAATTCTTCCATGGTGGGCACCAGCTGATAATCGGGAAAAGTGAAGCAATGATGATTAGGATCAAAGAACTGGAACAAGACACTCATCATATCTTCCTCAAACACTGAAGTGACCAAATTAAGTAGATAACCATGTTTCTTGATGAACCGGGAGCTTTCAAGAAGTTTTGAGACCAAATCCTTAAGCTTGGAAGGTATTGTAACACGGTGGGAGAACTGACTTTAGTTATGTTGCGGATAGCAAGAGTCGCCACCAACTTTTATTTTATCCAAAGGAAAGGCATAAAAGAACATGAAAGACCTTTTAAAAAGATTTTTGGGTTCGGGGGGTAGGTTATGTAAAGGGAAGGTGTTAGCACCCTTTACATCCATGGTTATCCATGGGCTCTTAGTTACTTAGCTCACTTTAAAATGTTTTTGAAATGTGAAGTGTGTGAATAGAAATTTTCTTAAGTATTTTATAATAATCCATGTACGGATGTATATAAAACCTTTGTTTTGAAAATTGTTTGAAATGTATGAAGTGTTTGAAATGTTTTGAAGAGTGAGCAAGTATCTAAGAGGAACCTACCCTAAGTTTAAGTCTTTTCTGTTCTTGAATCCTTTAAATGGTAAGACTATCCCTATTATTAAGGAATAGGTAGTCATTACCTTGGATGTGCGGGACAAGTGAAGGGACATCTGTTATTTAGGCAACTGTGGGGTGTATAAGCAATTCGAAGGGACTTATCATCTTTATTCGAAAGGGACAAGATCATTACGAAGGCAACATTCGAAGGGACTTGATCTTTTTATCTGTTTAGGGACTAGATGATGTGAAATGAGGGACTTTGCTTTATACATCCTACTTGACCTTTTGTTTAGGCAACTTGAGAGGTAACCTTAAGGAAGTGAGATGGCGATCAAAGATCGACTTACGTGTGTAAGTGTACAATTTCAAATATTTATCTTTTAAATTAATGATCTAAATTCAATTTTTAAATACAAACATGTTTCACTCCCTATTTTTACTAACCATAGCATTTAAAAATAAATATTAAACATTACTACTAAAATATTACATAAAGGATACAATTACATAATAATAATAATTAAGACAAATTAAATAAATAAACAAAATAAGTAATAATAAATAATTGGGTTAGTAACAATAATAATAAAAATAATATATAAATAAATAGGGGTTAGTAATAATAAAAATTAATAAGAATCAAAATCAAGAAATTAACATAAAAATAAATTTAAAAGTGCAAATTTTAATAGATAATTATTTTTTTAGATTTTTAAGAAGAAGAATAAACAAATTCATATTATATACCAATTATTATAAGAATTTAAATTATATACATGTTATAAAAATAAGGTTAATTATAAACATATTATGAAAATAAATTATATTTACGAAATTAAATTAAGAGTTTTAATTATTTTAAACATAATCTAAAATTATTTATATACAAGAATAATAACTATAAACAAATTATAAAAATATACACATAATTAAAGTTTATAAATAAATAAATTAGAAGTCATAATTAACAAATAAATTAATATTTACAATTAGGGTTTATAAAAATAATAATTAGGTTTTAAAAATAATTAGGGTTTTAGAAAATATTAGGGTTATAAATTTTAGAAAATAGAATTAGGATTTATGGTTTAATTTACAATATTAATTTGATTATTTTAAAAAAAATAAACATATAATAATAATATATACATATTTTAATTTAAATATAAATTAGAGGTCTTTTTAGAAAATATGCAATTAATATAAATATTCACATATAATTATTTAAACATATTTTTATTATAAGACAAGTAATTAAAATTAATTATAAAGTAATAATAATAAAACAGAATAATTAAAAAAACAAGAAATTAAAACTTACCTTGGCTGGGATTCGAACCCAGTCCCTGGACAATGCAACCTCCAAGACCAACAAGCCAACCACTGGGCTGCGCGCGTGCAGGTGTTAGGGAATGAGCAGCAATGCCTTTGTTGCTTACCTACAAAAGATCATGGAAAATAAAGCAAAATAAAATGGCCTGGGGAGTATTCGAACCCAGGACCATTAACAACACGCATACGCACATCAACCAATTGAGCCAACACTGCAGTTGTGTAATAATCTCAAACAAAATCAATAAAATATTAAAACCAAATTTTAAATCAAAATTTTGGCGCCACTGATCATCTTCTTCTTCCTCCAGACTTGGGAATATTGCTGCGAATTTTACTACAAGTTTTCCTGCGAATTCAAACTTGTAGCAAAACCTACGAATCCTGTCCACCATCAAAACTGCAAATTTTCATCAAATTAATTGTACAAATATGATCCAGAGGTTGATTGGCATTGATCCACGGTTTTAGAATTCGTTTATATTCATTTAAACGTAAAACCCTAACTTGAAGGTCAAGAACCCTAAAATGGCATCATACGATTCAACCATGTTTTCTTCAATCAAACCACCCAGAATTCATCACAAGCTTTCATTGAACACAAATAAACAAACAAAATCCATAAATAACAGTTAAATGATCATGAACGAAAAATAAAAAAAAACATGGAAAGTTGGATTCGGTTTAAGTGATTCATGATGTTTTGAATGCAGATGTTTTGAATTTGATGAATTTTGAATGCAGTGATTCAAAACTCCTTGGAATGGCTTCTATGTAAGAATCCGAATTTGAGATTTTGTGATGAATTTTGAAACTTTGAAACTATGGTTTGAGGCTGCAAGAATCGTCCCCTATGCTTGTGTTCTCTTTGTGTATATGTAGTGGATTGATTTAGGTCAAAAAATAGGTTCTCTCTTTGGGCTTTTTGGATACCTTAGTGATGAAGAAATCCCTTTCCAATTTTGGCCAAAAATCAAATCTCTTCATGCTTCAAAGAGTGAGCACGAATTTGGATAGTGTAGATTCATGTTAAATGTCTTTTATGATTTTCTAGAAGAAGGATCACCCTTAAATATTGATTTTTTGATTTTATTTTGATTTAATATGTATTTAAATGAATAAAATTCAAATAAATATTAAATAAAATAAAAAAAATCAGAAATTACATGGGTTGGGTCGTGCTTGGTGTTATGGTGAAGTTTGGATCACAAGATTGCAAGCCCATTTGGAAGAAATTGATTTTAAAGCCTTATTTGCTTCATAAACCACCCAAAAATTTCCCAACTTTGCAAGGGCACACATCCTTCAATTTTAATGCTATGAGGGTGTTCTTGGACATTTTGGAAAGCTTGAAGAGTCCTCTAACCAACCCCATTGGTTTCATGTCCATATCATATACCATTATCAAGTTATGTCCTTTTGAAGTTGTTGACTTTTTGTTGACTTTCAAAAGGACCTATAATGTCTTAGCTCCTACCTTCCAAATGAAGCATTTTTGGGCTTGGCCTGTGAGACACAAAGTTGTAGAGAATTCAATTTCCTTCAAAATGAGCTTTGGATGGGAAAAATATGATGAAGCATGTGAAAGTTATGGCTGGTCAAAGTTCAGTTGACTTTTCCTGAGGAAACCCTAATTTAGAAACCTCTGATTCTTGATGATCTGAAATATCTTTGATGAATCATGATCAACCCTTGATCAAATGATGAACTTTACTTCATATACTTGATGTTGGCAAAAAATCATGAAGTTTGACTTTGGTTTGACCACAGTTGACCTTAGTTTGACTTTTTAACTGCTTTGACTGATTTTGACCCATCTGATCATCTGACTGAGCAAACCTTTGAGAAAAGTTCTGAAATTTGTCATGGGGATTCTTAAACACATATAAGATGTTATGAAGCTCACTTGAAGTCTTGGAAGTCCATTTAGCCTGATTAAAGTCAAAACCCTAGTTTTGGATGCACTGCTTAGGAGGATGCATTGTCTGAGGGAATTGTCAAATCTTCTGACTATTTGTGAACTTTGTGAACCTTGTGAACCATCATAAGATGTCTTGTGAACCTTGTGAACCTCATGGGATGTCTTGTGAACCTTGTGAACCTCATAAGGTGTCTTGTGAACCTTGTGAACCTCATGAGAGGTCTTGTGAACCTTGTGAACCTCATAAGGTGTCTTGTGAACCTTGTGAACCTCATAAGATGTCTTGTAAACTTCATGAACCTCATGAGAGGTCTTGCGAACCTTGTGAAACTCTTAGCACACAAAGTCTTGTATTGTGAGGGCAAATTTTGGGGTGCAACAGGTATCCCTACAAAGTTGATCTGAATAATGTTCCTACGAGTGGAAGCCATAACCTGCAACAAAGAACAAAGATAAATCCCTTGGTCCTTGAAATGGTTAGTGAGATCGTTATGCTTATGATGTCATGATGTTATGACATTATGTTCAATCACAAACATGTGGCACACACAAGAAAGTCACACAATAGCCCTAGGTTTAGAGGCTTGTATGAGGTTTAAAGGAAAGTACCCTCCCCCTGAAGTTTAGTTGGTTCATCCTGTCTTAGTAAATGTAACCGGGTTCTAAGGGATCTTAATATCACTGATCCTTCTCAACAGTTGTTGTTCATTAGGCAACTGACTTGCCAACAAAAACCCCCCAAGATTAGAATATCAATGAGCGTAGCATCGAGTATCAACCAACTTTAGACTTCTCCAAAGCCGACTATCTCACTACTTTCTAAAGTCCAAGATGGGTCAATTAAGGTTCTAAAAGGTAGTTATTGTTATTGACAAAGTATGGCAGCCCCATATTATCCTCAACTTACTTAAGGAACATAAGCACCAACCAAGAAGTCACACTAACTGTAGCCACCAGATCAACCATATCGGTATACACCGTACAATTTCCTTGGTTTATTGCCACTTACCTAAGGTACACTAGATCCGGGTTAGGATCTTTCAAACAGTAACCCCACAACAATACCTTAAATATAAAAGTAAACAAAACAAACAAGTAAGTGATCTTAATTCCTAAGGTAACCCCTCTTTTACTAAGTCCTCTCCAGCAGAGTCGTCAGTTCTGTAACACAGTGGGAGAACTGACTTGGTGTTTTTGTTTGACAAAAACATGTGCGGATAGCAAGAGTCGCCACCGACTTTTATTTTATCCAATAGGAAAGGGTATAAAAGAACAGGAAAAACCTTTTAAAAATTTGAGTCCGGGGGGTGGGTTATATAAATGGAAGGTGTTAGCACCCTTTATATCCATGGTTATCCATGAGCTCTTAATTACTTAGCTCACTTTACTTTGTTTGAAAAATGGTGTAATGTATGTTTAGAAAAGATTTTCAGAAGTTCTTTGTAATGATCCTCGTATGGATGTATACAAAGTCTTAAGTTTGAAAATATTTTGAAAGTAGGGTGTGAATAAGAGTTTTTGAAAGAGTGAGCAAGTAATTAAGTGTTACCTACCCTAAGTTGGTCTTTCATGTTTCTTTATTTCCTTTCAAGGGTAAAACTGTCCTTACTATTAAGGAGTAAGTAGTCATTACCTCGGATGTATTTAAGGGACGAGCGTAGGGTCATCGTATGGTCATATAAGGCAACAGGTAAGGGTACCTTAGCAATCCGAGGGGATTAAAATCATTTTTTCGTAGGGTCATCGAGGGACGAGATCATTTATTCGAAGGCAACTCGAAGGGACAACAAGGGACTATGATATTTATATTGTAGGGACTTATGATTTTTTATTCGTAGGCAACCTTGCTAAGATACCCTTATATTCGAGGGACTTGACCATGTTTTAAAGGCAACCAAGAGAGGAAATTCTAGGAGGTGCAGATGGCAATCGTATAACGATCGACTTACGTGTGTAAATATTAATTTCAGATATTTTATCTTATGGATTTAGTGAGCTAGGTCCAATTAATTAAGCATACAAGTCTTTGCACACCCTAATTTATTAATCACGTAGTTATATTTTGCAGAAAATAAAAGCAGAAAGTAAAAACCCTAAACTATTACATGGCTTTGGGAGAGATACATAAATAAAACCTGACAGAAAATGTAAAGTGCGGAAAATAAAACCTAAAACTATTACAACCAGGAAGCAATTACATTATCTTTAGAAATTGTAAAATAATCGAAAAGAAAATATCAGAAGAATATTGAGTCTTTGAGATGATAAGAGGGTTTTTTTTATCATGTTATTAGAAGAATAAAAAAAAACAGAGTCAGATAAAATCACTGCAGATTTTAAAATAATGGGAAATAAGAAAAGCGATTAAAATAAAATCTAAAAAATATTAAAACGATGCTAAAAATCTAATAAAATCAAATAAAGAGCGCACGATTTTTTTTCCATATTTGTTTGAGAATATGAAAATAGAAAATAAATCAAATAAAATAGAAAAGGAGGAATTTGCGATTTTGAGGGTCGAAATCTTTTAGAATTCCATTCTGAACTTCTAGAAAACATTCGGAGTAAATCAAAACATTAGCACTTACCTGACTTACCTGTCAGACTGGAATTCTTATCACTACTGCAGCCTTCAAAGTATTGGCGGAAACATATTAGAGCAAATTAACCAACAATTTAGTTCTCCATGATGCCCTAATAATGGTGTTGTTCGAAACCTGCATCATAACTAAAAAACAAACGAAAAAAAAGAATCAATACATGATTATAAACAATATTATGAAAAGAAAATGTATTAAAATGTTATGAAACAAAAGATTTGAGATCAAGAAAAAGTAAGAGGCGACATGTGTTCATAGGTTGGCCTCCTAGAAGTTTATTGATGATGATTGGATGAAGAAAGAGGCTGGAAACTTGCTATGAAGTATTTTTTGAAATTTTTATTAGGATTTTTTTGGTGTAAGATTTTTTTGTCTTTGGCATTTGGTTGTGTTGTGTATTTATAAGTGATGGAATTAGATCAAAAAGTTGGGCCTTTGTGGATGAATTTTGGATTGCTTGAAGGTGAAAAAAGATCTTTTTAATTTGGTCAAAAAAATTAGATGAAATCATACTCTTTTGGTCTTGCATGAATTTGGACATTTTCAATCATCATAAACATCAAATATTTGATCCCAAAATAGACCTAAGATCAAATATTTGATTTTTCAATATTTATCTTAATTAAAATTGAATTTAAATGAAATAAATCAAATATAATATAAAATAAATATAAAAAATAAGATATTATTATATATGGGTCGTGCATGATCTTATAATTGAGTTTGGGTTGGAAAAATATGGGTCCATTTGGAAGAAACTTGAGTTTTGGCCATTTTTGCTTCATACACCTCCTCAAAATTGTCCAACTTCAACATTGCATAACTCTATCAATTTTTATCCCATGTATGTTTTGTAGGACTTTTTATAAAGCTTAGATTGTCCTATAACTTCTCCTTTTGGTCTCATGTCCATATCATTTTCCATTTTTAAGTTATGAGCTCTTGAAAAAGTTGACTTTCTGTTGACTTTCAAAATGACCTATAATGTCTTAGCTCATATCTTTCAAATGAAGTAATTTTAGGCTTGGCTTCTGAGACACAAAGTTGTAGAGAATTGAATTTCCTTCAAAATAAGATTTGAATGGGAAATTATTGATGAAGTATGTGAAAGTTATGGCTGGTTAAAGTTCAGTTGACTTTTCCTACACAAAACCCTAATTTAGCAACTCTTGATTCCTGATGATTCTGAGGTTTCCTTGATGAATCATGATCAACCCTTGATCAAATGATGAATTTAACCTCATAATCTTGATGTTGACCAAAAATCTTGAAGTTTGACTTTATGTTGACCACAATTGACGTTTTGACCAAGTTAACTGATTTTTGATTAACTGAGCATCTGATTGATCAAACTTGTGAGGAAAGCTTTGAAACTTGACATGAGGGTTCTTTGAGGTATGTGGGATGTTATGAAGTCCATTTGAGGCTTTGGAAGTCCACTTTTCTTGGGGAAACTCAAAACCCTAGTTTTAAGATCCATTGTTCAGAATGAGGCTTTGTATGATGAAACCTTCAATCCCTTTGACCAATTGAGAATCTTGTGACTATTAGGAGACCTCTTGAGACACATTGTATTGAATATAGGAGGGTAAATTTTGGGGTATAACACCTGGTATGCAGAAGTAGCTGACTGATTATGTGGCTTCATGGTTGAGTTGTCAGAAAGCTAAGATAGAACATCAGAAGCTAGCAGGATTAATGCAGTCTCTAGATGTCCCATAGTGGAAATGGGATAACATATCCATAGACTTTGTTGTGGCATTACCGAATACCTTGCGGAAGTTTGACTCTATATGGGTAATTGTAGATAGGTTAACAAAGTCAACTCACTTTATACTAGTGAGAACCAATTATAATGTAGCCAAGCTAGCAGAGATTTATGTTGAAGAAATCGTCAGACTACATGAAGTATCATCTAGAATTGTTTCAGATAGATATCTGAAGTTTAATTTCAGATAGATATCTGAAGTTTACTTCTCACTTTTGGGGAGAGTTTCATGAAGCTTTGGGTACAAGGTTGAGATTAAGTTTTGCTAACCATCCTTAGACATATGGCCAGACCGAGAAGACCATTCAAACATTGGAAGACATGTTGAGAGCCTGTGTCTTGGATGATCGTGGAACTTGATACAAGTTACTACCACTTGTAGAATTCACCTACAATAATAGATATCATTCAAGTATTGTAATGGCGCCATACACTACGCCAAAAATGCTTTTTAACAGCGCATCTTAGACAGCGCTTTTAAGAGAAAGCGCTGTCTAAGGTTAAAATTAAAATTAAACACGGAAAATGGTCCAAAAAAATAATGAAAGCGCTGTCTAAGGGGGGGTCTTAGACAGCGCTTTCAAAAAGCGTTGTCTAAGACCCCCCCTTAGACAGCGCTTCTAGAAAGCGCTTTTATATATTTACCTTAGTCAGCGCTTTTGATAAAGCGCTGTTTAAAGTTTTTAAATTAAAAAAAAAAATAAAACCAAAAGCGCTGTCTAAGGGGGGGGTTTAGAAAGCGCTTTTGGAAAGCGATGTCTAAGGGATACCTTAGAAAGCGCTGTCTAAGGTCTAATTAAAATTAAATTTCATACTTCTATTTTCATTCTCTGTTCTTTTCGTTTTCCCTCCTGCGAACGTTTCCAGACGAACCCTAACATCGAACGTTTCCAGAAGAACTTTGTCGTCATTGAAGTCACTGAAACTTGTTTGAATCGTTCTCCTGTCTTCATCGCGGTATGTATTTCACGTTTTCATTCATTCATTCACGTTTTCATTCATTCACTCATGTTCTTCGTTCACGTCATTGAAGTCATTTCTGTTTTCGGATTTCAGTCTGGATTTCAGGCATTGCAATAGTTTAATCGGTCATTTCTGAAAGTTGTTGAAGAATCTCATTACGGTATGTGTTTCAGTTTTGATTTTATTAGGAATTGTTCATTTCCCTGTTTTAGCATGCTTTTTGTTCTGGTTCTGGTTCTGGTTGTGGTTGATTTAGCATGCTTTTTGTTACCACTTATCATAGTTGGAAAAGCTTGTTCTGAGAGAGTGTTCTTTGTGTGTGTAAAATGTTGAAGCAAAAGTGAGGAAGATTGAAAGAGGATGCAAATGAAGTATTTATATAGATATTTATCTTTTCAATGACTGACACATGGTAGACACATATTTGAAGTGAAATGTTTCATTTCTCATGGAGGGGGAAAGTTCATAGTAGTTAAGGAATTAGTGAAGTCGTGCAAACCCATGATTTCCTAGAAAGTGAGATTAATGATGAATTTCTAAAAAGATCTTTTGGAAAATGAAAATTTGCATTAAAGTTGTAACGATGACACTGATGTCGGCAAAAGAGTTAGAACAGTGTCAAAAATAATTTCAAAAATGACACTTTTCTCCTTTCTTATTAAAAGGATAGTTGAAATATAGCATTTTGGGGCAATTAATATATAAGTAGTGTTCACTAATAGTTTTAAAGGTTCGCAATCATACATAAATTTGTCTCAAAGTATCTGTGTGTTTGTTAGAAAAGAGTCATAATGTACGTATATGTGCTCCATTTTATAAATAAGTCTTTACTTTCAAATCACTTATTGCTTTGAATTTAATTTCGATTATTCTTTTAAGTTTCCTTTAGATTTCTCCCATAAAATGATTGAACGAACTCTTATATAGTTATAGGTATAGTTATAGGTATATTGTAATAGAAAAAGTTTGATTCTTGTAATATAAAAAATGAAAGTGATGAGGTAATTAAAGTTGGTATATTGGCGTATCGGATACGTCATTGAAGTTTATATTAACATTGGTTATGTATATGTTTTTTAAGTAGGAAAACCATGGATAAAACATGGATCTGTGCCGATCGAATGACCAAAGAGTACGAGAGTGGGGTTGCGGAATTCGTTAAGTATGCTGTTCAACACACTGAAAACCCCAGACGAATGCATTGTCCTTGCTTGCGTTGTTGTTATATTGGTAAGGTTGACGCACATGGATTGAAATCGCATTTGCTGAGGCATGGAATTGATCAAAGTTATCAGTGTTGGATATTTCATGGTGAGAAAATTAACGGGAATGTTGAATCGAGTGGAAAAAGAAATACGACCTATGCTTCATACGACAAAGACACGGAAACATATGATTGTGATCGAGTTGAAGAGATTGTAGAAGCACTGGAAGAAGATCTTCATGATTGTCCTGAAATGTTTGAGAGGATGGTAAGCGATGCAGAGAAACCGTTGTACAAAGGTTGCACTAAATTCTCAAGACTTTCTGCGGTATTAAAGTTGTACAACTTAAAGGCGGGCAATGGATGGTCGGATAAAAGTTTCACAGAGTTGTTGGCCCTTATGAGAGAAATGCTACCGGATGATAATGTTCTTCCTAATCGAACCTATGAGGCAAAAAAAATGTTGTGCTCTATTGGCATGAGCTATGATAAGATACATGCTTGTCCTAACGATTGCATTTTGTTTCGTAACGAATATGCAACGTTAACTGAGTGCCCCAAATGCGGTTTGTCTCGATATAAGAAAAGATTATCTCCCGCAAAAGTCATATGGTATTTTCCGATAATTCCGAGATTTAGGCGCATGTTTCGTAGTGAAACCGATGCAAGACATCTTACTTGGCATGCAGATGAAAGAATTACCGATGGAAAGTATCGGCATCCGGTTGATTCACTACAGTGGTCGAAGATTGATAATGATTATCCTGAGTTTGGATCAGAAGCAAGAAACCTTCGATTGGCATTATCTATTGATGGAATGAACCCACATGGTCTTCAAAGTATTTCACATACCACATGGCCTGTGATTCTTATGATTTATAACCTACCTCCGTGGCTATGTATGAAGCGTAAGTACATGATGTTATCTATGTTAATCTCTGGGCCTAAACAACCAGGTAATGACATAGACGTATACTTGACACCTCTGATCGAAGATTTAAAGATTTTGTGGGAGAACGGTGTGGAGGTTTATGATGGATATAGGAAAGAAAGTTTCAATTTGAGGGCGATGTTGTTTGGCACAATTAATGATTTTCCAGCATACGGGAATCTATCTGGGTATAGCATTAAAGGTCAACGTGCGTGTCCTGTTTGTGAAGACGGAACCGATACGATCCGATTGGAACTTTGCCAGAAGAATGTGTTTCTCGGTCATCATAGATTCTTACATTCTAAACATCATTACCGTGGGTGGAGAAAAGCATTCAATGGAGACACCGAACATCGTAGAGCTCCACCCGCATTGTCAGGTGAACAAGTTTTTGAAAAGGTGAAAGATGTGCGTACTGAGTTTGGCAAGCCTTTTGCACATAAGATTGTGAAAGGTGGGTGGAAGAAAAGGTCGATATTTTTTGAATTGCCATATTGGAAGTCTTTGTACGTGAGACATTTTCTCGATGTTATGCATATTGAAAAAAACGTATTTGAAAGTGTTATCGGTACATTACTCAATATAAAAGGCAAGTCTAAGGATGGCCTTAAAGCAAGGGAGGACATGTTAAAAATGGGAATGAGAACTGAATTAGCACCCGTGAAGAAAGGAAGACGAACATATCTACCACCTGCTGCTTTTACTTTATCTAGAAAGGAGAAAAAAATTTTGTGTAAGTCTCTGAGTGAAGTTAAGGTTCCAGAAGGATACTCATCTGATATCAGAAGACTTGTTTCTATGAAAGACCTCAAGTTGAAGAATTTGAAGACACATGATTGTCATGTTATAATGGAACATTTTCTACCGATCGGTATACGTTCTATTTTGCCAGAAAAAGTAAGAAGTTCCATAACTAAATTGTGTTTTTTCTTTAGGTCAATTTGTGGTAAGGTGATCGATCCCGAGATATTACCAACACTACAAAAAGAGATTGTAATTACCTTGTGTGAGCTTGAAATGTATTTTCCTCCGTCTTTTTTTGACATAATGGTTCATTTAGTTGTTCATCTTGTGAAAGAGACACAGTTGTGTGGACCAGCTTATATTCAATTAATGGATACACATTTTATACCAAAGAACAAGATGATAAGAGTACTATGCAAAATAGTGGTGTCACCGTGCTAGCTGAAGCAATGCATATATCAAGTATGAAGGACTTAAACCCCAAATATGCAAATTTGTCATATTTTGGAGTTATTGAGCACATTTGGGTGTTTGATTACGAGAAGTTTCAGATTCCCATCTTTGGTTGCAAGTGGGTGAATAGTAGTGGCATACGAATGGATAAGTCTGGATTTTTGCAAGTTGATCTTACTAGGGTGGGGTACAAAGATGAACCTTTTATTCTAGCATCTCAGGCTAAACAAGTGTTCTATGTGAATGACCCGAAGAGTACAAAATGGTCTATAGTGCTTTTCTCTAACAAAGTGACTGATGATAGCGGTGTCGATCAATGTGATATTGATGTTGAGAATGAGTCATGCATTAGACGGAATGAGTTGAATAGAAATGATGAAGTTGAGGATCTTATACCGGATGAGTCATATATAAGAAACGATCATAATGAGGGAATTTGGATCAATTCATCCGTACGCATTGCTAAGAAACAAGTGATTAATATTCCAACAAAGAAAAGAAAGAGATGTTAGTGACTTAGGTAAATTATCCATGGTTTCTTTATTTTATTTTTTCGATTGTTTTGATTATAAGTTATATGTGATAATGCATGATTTCTTTATTTTTTTTTGTTTTCAATTGCTTTGATTATAAGTTATATATGATAATGCATGATTTCTTTATTTTTTTGTTTTCATTTGCTTTGATTATAAGTTATATTTGATATTTGATGGTTTCCTTGGTTTATTACAGGTTAGACATGGCTGATGACCAACCTGAGGAAGTTCCTAAAAAAGTATCCGCGGAAGAAGAAATTCGAAGAGGCATCACAGTAATGAGAAGGGTGGTCCAAGGAAGATCTCGAGGCATCATACTAGATGTCTATTGGAGCACCCAGGGACAGCTTATAGAACCTAATGGGCATACCTTAACTAGTTTTATCGGTGCACTAGTAAGGAATGAAATTCCCATTACATGTGATGATTGGAGAAACAAAGAGCTGAAAGAGTCCAAAGATAAAATTTGGAGTGAGATAAAGGTACAATCATTTGGCCCTTAATTATACGGAATCAATTATGTTTTTTCAATTACCGATACTAACTATCAATCTTTATGTTTTTCTTAGCGATGTTTTAACATCGAAGAAGAAAGAAGAGGCTTTTGTATGAAATTGGCCGGAAAGCTTCTAAGAGGGTTTCAGACATTTTTATCATCCAAGTTCCTTAAGGATGCGGATGGTAATTTTGTGGATGCGGAGCTTCCCAAAAAATATGAAAGTTTGATATCGGCTGAAGAATGGGAAGCGTTCAAATCCAAAAGACAAGACCCGGTTTTTCAAAGAATAAGTGCTACAAATCGGGAAAGAGCATCAAGTCCCGCATATCCGTACCGAAAAGGACGCGTCGGATATGGACGGTTAGAACAATCCATGGTAAGTATTTATAAATTGCGATAACAAATTTGTTCATCATATATTAGTTTTATCTGATCAAATTGTATGACTTAATGTGTAGCTGCAGAAGGAGGAAAGTTCAGAATCATCTCTTCCTGCACATGTTTTGTGGAAGGAAGCCCGTGTGGGCAAATCTGGAGTTCCTCAAGAAGAAGTTTTACAAGTATACCAGAAATGTGTAAGTATAACATTTTTTCATTAATTGAATAACATTTTTATACACAAATATTTGACAAGTGTACAATATTCATCTGATTTTTCAGGAGGAGCTATCTCAGTCTTTATCTCCCGATGATACTAGGAGCATACTTGGTCGGGCATTAGATGTCCCTGAGTATTCTGGTCGGGTGAGGGGTAAGGGATTTGGAGTCACTCCGACCTCCCTGAGTATTAAAAAAGCAAAGGCTCCTAGTAATCGGGAGCTTCATGCAAGAATGGAAGCCATGCAAGCTGAGCTTGATGCATTGAGGAGAGAAAGAGAGGTTAGCGCCTCAACAGTATACAGAGATGCTTCGGACAAAGACAGTATCAACTGTACCTTTCAGCCGAACATTCCAGAGGTAATTACATATAATTGTCTTAAATTGAACTATTTTCTTAAATTATGTATTTGACATATATACACATTAACGATTTCTTGTTATTATTGGTTTTAGGGCATTTCCCATTGTCAGTTGTATTTGTCGTCACCATACTATCGGATGGTTGGCAAGGGAAAAGTGCATAACGTTAGCGGAGTATTACTCCACACTAGAGAGCTCCCTGCTGGATGTTTGAAGGTATCAGTTGATATTGCAGTTGAGCCGAATGCAGCATTACCATATCCTAGCGATGATTCGGATGCAACAACGGTGCACGAAGCAGTAGGTTCGTTTGTTGCATGGCCGACAAACCTCATATGCGTAGGATATGAGGTATGATTAAAACTTATGTTAACTTTCCTTGGTATATTCAAAGTTTAAAATTTATGCTTAAAATTGTACTTTCATATTTTCCTATGTTAAATAGACTCCCACACAATCCAAATCAAAAGAAACTGCGATTCCACGACATACCGAGTCCACGGTTTCAAGAAAAGAGGTAATATACAATTATATGACATATATTCATGGAAGTTGTTACATTCTTAATTAGATCTAACTATTTATATGACATGTAGGTTCAAGAAAATGAGGCTAGCAATGCCTCCGCACAACAAAAAAAGGAGGTTAGCAACGCCTCCGCACGGGTACAAAGTTCTGGTGCTAAGAAGTCCGTAGCTAGGAAAAAACCTACCACCAAGTATAGGTCGTGCCTCAGGACATTTCTAGAGATGACCGATATACCGACCGGAGGTGCTCGGATTATACCTATGGAGGTAGGGATTTTCGGCTTTGATTACGAACAAATGATTGGTAATGAGGACTTCATGCAAGTTTTTGGTCGTGAAGAAATCGACGTCACCGTTGTCAATACATATGTTAGGTAAATTCGGACTACTTTGTTTTATTAATTAAACAACTTATTTTAATGATGTTTACTTTATGTTAATGATGTTTTTATATTAGGTTTTTGTATGACAAATTGATGCGCCCCAATGGTTTGGACGTGTCATTCGGATTCTTAGCACCCGCGACCGTCAGCTATAGTTTAATGATAAGTAGACCGGATACCGTGACGGAGTACGTTCTTCGGATCCTCGTGGAGAATAAAAATGCGGAGAAGTTGTTTTTTGTACCGTTTAATACCGGGTTAGCATTTCATTCTAAATTCATCTATTATAATTATTTTCCAAGTTACCATCTAACATTTGCCTAATCATTACAGTGGACATTGGTTGTTGCTCGCAATCAATCCTATCCGAGAAATTGTGTATTATCTTGACTCGTTAGGAAATGATTGGACAACATACCCGGTTATGAAGGACCTAATTGACACGTAAGTGAGAATGTTCAAAATTTTTCTTAGTTTATGTGAATTGTTCTAATTGCTTCATTTTTATTTTATTAGCGTCCTACAAGCTTTTCGTGCCCAACGAGTTATCCAGACCTCAAGGAGGGGCGCCAACTCCATTTCATGGATTAAAGTGGCGGTATATTTTTAATTACCGCGTTTTTTATTATATTAGTGATGACTACACTTGATAAAACTTAGGATTTATAATTCATATTTTTTTTCATATGTAGTGTCCTCTTCAACGTAATCAAATAGATTGCGGGTATTTCATGTTGAGGTTTATGCGAGATACTCTCATGTTGGGCCGATTAGAGATT